>CM061135.1:82562671-82708805 GCA_030789695.1 Scilla litardierei | reverse complement strand
CTACAATCCGTCAATGAATCCGTAACATGCAAATCGCAAAAAAAGGAGAGAACCCAGAAATCAAAATCTCATTTTGACCGATAAAGTTGCAGAAAGGTCTTACCTTTGGCCCATTACACCGATAAAGATGCTATATCCTTTAGATCTGCATTCAGATCATGAGAAATCAGAAGTGATGTAGCAAAGAGAGAACTATGGCTAGGGTTCGGGTGTTTGGATCCAAACTCAATAAAACATGGGCGTATATCCAAACTCAATGATCGACCCCTTATGGCAGCCAATGTTCTTTTGGAAGCTTCGAAAAGAGTTGGGCTTTTGATGCATTTGTTGCCGTTAGGCTTGAAAGAGTGAGCGAGGTTTTGATGCTGCCTCCGGCACAGAGCTGAAGATGCCAACGAAAAAGAGAGAAGAGGCCAGCTTGGGCTTTGGTTTTTGGGGAAGGGCAGAGGGAGAAGGAGAGATGAGCGAGGGGAGAGAGATCTGAGTGCGGGCGTAAATTCACAAATTCAAAAGTTTTCGTTCAAAATTCAAGAGATTTCCTTTAATAATTTTCCCCCCGTATGTTTCCCCCCAAATTCTCACTCTCTTGCATGCGGGGCCCACTCTCTTGGTGACTGGGACAAACTCATGGTGACTGGGACAAACTCTTGATGACTGGGACAAAATTCAAAAAAGGTCCTGTTTTATAGAATAGATATATATATATATATATATATATATATATATATATATATATATATATATATATATATATATATATATATATATATATATATATATATCAATCAATCATTCACATATACCAATCACACATAGAAACACATATGTCAGCACATCTACACACCTAGTTTAGCTAGCACACATACGTTCACACGGGCAAGTCCTTAGTAAATATCTATACCACAAGACCATCACCTATAGCTATATACTTGGTGTAGCGACCCACAATCATGTGCGTAACACAACCAGGCACAAATACTCATATCACTATATATATATATATATATATATATATATATATATATATATATATATATATATATATATATATATACTAGTCATAACCCGTGCCCGCGGGCACGGTTCATTTAACATTTTCCCCGTCAAATCTTTGTTCCCCGAAAACTTATTTACACATCCAAAATTTAACAGAATAATAAATTAGCGTAAAAATATTTAGCGGCACGGGTACCTTCAGCTGGTTGTCTTCGGCGTGGAACAACAAATTCGGCGTCGAAAAACAAATTTGGCGCCTGTACCTTTGGCGCAGAACAACAAATCTTTGAAAAAAAATTTAGCGGGGCGCCTTCGGCTCGGGTGCCGAACTTATTTCCCCCGCGAAATCTTTGTTCTCCGAAAATTATGTCCACAGCCAAAATTTAACAGAACAATAAATTAGCGTAAAAATATTTAGCGGCATGGTCACCTTCGGCGCGGAACAACAAATTCGGCGCATGCGCCTTCGACGCTGAACAACAAATTCGATGTCGAACAACAAATTTGGCGCCCGCGTCTTCGGCGTGGAACAACAAATTAGCGTAAAAAAATTTAGCGGGTCACCTTCTGTTATTTCCACTGCGAAATCTTTGTTCTCCGAAAATTATTTTCACAGCCAAAATTTAACAGAACAATAAATTAGCGTAGCGGCACGTGCACTTTCGACGCGGAACAACAAATTCGACGCAGGCGCCTTTGGCGCGGAATAACAAATTCGACGTCGAACAACAAATTTGGCGCCCGCGCCTTCGGCACAGGACAACAAATTAGCGTAAAAAAATTTAGCGTGGCGTCTTGGGCGCGGGCGCCAGAACAACAAATAGCAGGGTTTTTTTACGCTAATTTGTTGTTCCGCTAAATTTTTTATTTTATTTAATTCAATGGACCATGATTCTCCACAATCTTTTCCAAGGCACTTTTAATTTCAAAGTTTAAGTTTCCAAGGCACTTTTCACACCAAATTTAATCTCCACAATCTTTCCCAATGCACTTTGTCCCCCAAATTTAATTTCCACACTCTTTTTCAAGGCACTTCTAATTTCAAAGTTTATGTTCCCAATGCACTTTCCACCCAAATTTTTTCACATAATCCATTCTCAACCATTGATTTACCAAGATCAAATCTCAGCCACTCTTTATCTTGTCCTAGTCAGCCCTAGAATTCAAAAATCGTTGTCAAATGTATAATACTAGTGATAACCCGTGCCCGCGGGCACGGTTCATTTATGATTTTCCCTCGCGAAATCTTAGTTTCCCAAAAAATTATTTTCACAACCAAAATTTAAAAGAACAACAAATTTGCGTAAAATAATTAACGACACGGGCGCCTGCGGCATGGAACAACAAATTCGACGTGGGCGCCTTCGGTGCAGAACAACAAATTCGGCATATGACAACAAATTCGGCACGTCACATTAGCGTGAAAACATTTAGCGGACGCCTTCAGTGCGGAAGCACCGAAGCCTTCGCAATTGAAGTATGAGTTGATTGTTCTGATAGCCAAGTGTTTCTTGAGGAGATTTGTACATGTCGCTCAAGAATATAGGGGTGTTGCACTGCCGTAGTTGTAGTTCCTTGCATACTTCATCACTTAACGTTGTATTTGTTTTTCAAGTATGAATGAGTATATGTATGAGTATAGTCATAACCTGTGCCTGCGGGCACGGTTCAAATAAAATTTTCCGCCGCAAAATTTTTGTTCTCCAAAAACTCATTGTTTCCACCAAAATTTGGGACATATAATATTCTCTTTCAGAAATTAAAATAACAATTCAGTGCACAAAAATTCGGACGCATTCGGCACGGGCCAAACCACTTCATTCCCTACAAAAATTTGGTTTGTCCATACATATTCCACTTAGAGTGAAAGTTTAAACGATTATACAACAAATCATTTATGTATGCCCTCGGCCTTCTTCCCAGGCTAAGCTTGTCCTTTAATCAGTTTCAGCTTCTTCAGCCTACCACATGAAGCCCTCAGTGACAGCTCAAACCCATCCATCGATACCTTGGTCAGATGCACCAGCTTTGCATCTTGAAGGCACCTCAGATTTCCTAGCATCTTCCACAGCCCAACAGCAGAGATCGGACAGTATAATACATTAATCTAAAATAAAAATTTTAAAACCCCCATATCAGATTAAATATTCTTCAATGTAAAACAACAACAACAACAATAATAATAAAAAATTGGCACATTCAGTAGGAAAATTACTTGTGTGATGTTTGGGGAGTATTGTGCAAGAGAACAAAGTGCAACGTCGTCAATGGAGTAACACTGCTTCATGTCTATCTCCGTTATGCTATTATAGCCCATGGAAATTGCAGTAATTCCTAGACCAGTGACACGATGGAGCTCCCTCATTTCAAGGTCTGAGAGTTCTTTTAAAGAAGTTAGATGCTTCATGCCCTGGTCAGTGATCTTATTGCAGTAGCACACGTTTAGCTTCTTCAGCTTCTTGCAGCCAGTGGATAAGGAACCTAATCCATCATCGTTGACTCCAGTGCAGCTGTTAATTGATTTAAATAGTATTAGCAAGATGTCGTAGATGGATATAAAATTTAAGACAGGACACATTCAAAGAAAATTACTCGTAGAGATCTACATCTTGGAGATTTCTGCAGCTCTTGCCAATATAAGCTACTCCCTCTATTGTGATGCTGGAACAAAGGCCCACTTTTAATACCGTCATCTTTGAACATTTAGATAAATGCTTCAGTGCTGCAAAACAAAAGTGGACAACAAATTTAGAGAGCGATACATAGGGTGAAAGATTATGAAAATTTTGTTGAAACTATAATTTACCTGCATCATTGATGTTACAATCAGTGAGATCAATCTCCTTGAGATCAATACAAAAGGTGATAATCTAATCAATCCCTTTTTCAGTAATTAGAGGGCATGACTCTAATCGGAGGCATTCAATCTTTTTACATTGGGTTGATATCGCAGACAGATCTCTTTTTCCGTAAGAAGATGGCAACATGTGAGATCAATCATTATTAGATCGCTACAGTTGCTCACAAGCTCAAATATACCTTCATCATTCACACCATAACATTTGCCAAGGCTGATTTTTGTCAAATTCTTGGAGTTGAATCCACAATCTAGTCAAGATGAATGGTTATAAAATACTACTCAAGATGAATCCACAATCTTGAGTATATGTGCTGAGATTAATAGCCAGCAAATTTCTCGTTAAATGTACTATGTTTCAGCCAAAATCAAGATTAACAACAAAGACACAATCTTTTTCATCAGAATCCAAACAAAGAAAGCAAATAAAAGTGCACACACCAAAACTATTCTCTTGCTTGAAAGACATAACAAAAGTCCTTGTTGTCCTTGACATCTCTGTAACCAATTTCTACTAAATTCAAATAAAACCAACGTCAGAAACTCAAAATAGAACAAATCTAGATCAAAAACACCATTTTCTGATCCAAAGTGAAACATAGATGCACCTGACACAGACCCCATTTTACCATGATTTACAACAAAAACTTAAAAAAATAAAATCAAAGAACTTGCATGACATACAAACACTGAAGAGTAACTATATTACATAAGAAAGGGTTTGTATAATTTGTGTTATATAAGTGATCAACATATCTTATATTGCATCAAAGAAAGGGCTTGGAAACTAAGATTTCATGGTGGAAATGAAATGATGAAAGGGTTTGATAAACATATTAGTGGCAATTGAAGAGCAGATGAAGGATTCTGCTAATTCCAAATATTGGTTAGAGATGAAACAAACCCAGGTCGTTTAGCATGCAAGACTTCTTGGGCATCATAAACAAACCCAGGTTACATTATTGGGCATGGGTTTTGAGGTGCTGTCATTTATTGCACATAATAATTAAATAAGCCCATCCTCACTGATTCGTTCTCCTGTTTTGTGCATTCTTGTTTCTTCCCAGAATTTGCATTGAGACTCTGATTATGCAATTTATTGTGGAATTTGGTTATTCTTTATAAACAGTGTTAGCCTGAAGTATTTGGTTCTTGAAAGGTACCATTTTGATTAAAAAGGCCTTAATAATGTAACATGATGCCACAATTTTGCGTTCAAGGTTTCTAAAGAAAGAAAACATTTGGATATGTGTTCAAGGTTTTTTAGTCCGTGGTATTGACGTTAATTGGAAAAATCTTCACTCTTTGTTTTGACATGGGACATACAGTATCCAGATTTAATTGGTTGTTCTTTTATCAAGCATGTTCATATATAATTAAGTGGGAATGCCTTCAACTATAACCTATTTTCTCTTGGATGCTGTTAAGATGCTAGGACCTGATGCTAGACTATTATTCATAATGTTGCACTTCTTTTGTATCTATTGATGCCCTGAAACCAAACTAACAGATTCATTTGTTGACTGTTTATGAGGATTTATGGTTTTGAATTTTAGATCTGTGGCATAGATGAAGCTGTGCTTGATCATCTGGTGCTTGTTACTCTGGTGCTTGTTACTGAAATGACTAAACATATTAGTGTAAGAGCATCTGTTGGGTCTACAACATCCGAGCTTAGCCAATTTTGGCCGGTTTTTATCTGGCTGTTAAGAGTAAGTATTACTTCAATATTACAGAATTTGTGAATCTACTTTATATTACATTTCTATGCATATCCAAATGTTTTCAAAATAACAACCAATTAAATCATGTTGAATATAACAAAAAAATTCTGTTGGGTATATTTGCTAAATATGCCCCCAGATTTAGTCATATCCATCTTTTGCTCATGTTCTCTTTGAATAGAACATGACTTTCTAGTAAAGAAACCAAATCTTAAAATAAAATATAGGGCTTGGACTAAATTATAGGGCTTGGACTAAAATCTTAAACCAAATCTTAAATCTTAAAATGCTAAAAACTGATTCCAAACCTTCAGATCTTTGGCAAGCAAGAAATCCACAACTTCAGATAAGTAAGATTACAGAAATAGGCAAGAAGATTTAACTATTTCAGACCTTCTGAAAAATCTTGATGTCAGATATGCGAGAAATCCTAGTGCTGCGGGAAAAAATGATGTTAAACACTGTTGTGCGAGAAAACAACTGTAGACCTTGCTGTAAGTAAACAATTTCAGACCTTGCTGACCGTAAACACCTTCAGAAATAGGCGAGAAATCCTAGATCAGGCCTTCGGATTTTGCTGCAAACCTTTAAAACCATCAACACATTCAGATCTTAAATGAAATCGGCAAGCAAGAACACGTAGTAAGAATACAGAGCTTCGGAGCAAGAACACGTAAGCAATCGGCAAGCAAGAACACACAGAGCTTTGAAGCAAGAACACGTACCTTCAGATCTTCACACCTTCATATCTTCACCTTGTAAGAAATCGGCAAGCAAGAACACAGAGCTGCTTTGGGGAAGAGCCACTTTTGGTGAGAAGACACAAAGCTGCTTTGGGGGAACGATTTTGGAGGAAGAGGCGCCTTGCACGAAGTATTGATGCTTTGAGGAATGATTTTTGGGGAAGAGGTGCCTTGCGAGAAGAATTGATGCGGGATATGATTTCGGGGAAGAGCAAGAGCCGAGTGTTGGGAAGCTCTCCCCCAAAAAATGCCTCTTGCTCTCCCCAAAAAGTCGCTTGCTCCATCCGAGGCAAAATGATTTAAGTCTGTTGTTCTATCCAAAAAGTACGTGTTAAAAAATCTTGTTGCTATCGAATGGGACCCACAAATACAAAATCTTTATCTCAAATCCTCATCTAAACCGTTCATTCGCCAAGATTAAATCCTGGCCGTCTTTTATCAACCAGTTTGTCCTAGTTAGCTTGTCCTAGTCAGCCCTAGGATTCAAAAATCGCTGTCAAATGTATAATAGATATATATATATATATATATATATATATATATATATATATATATATATCAAACATCACTATATGCAACTACAGACATACACAACAATATACTTAGAGTATACCCACTCAACTTGAGTGAGACTCAAAACACATATCATAATACTTTATATACGTAACACGGTATTCACACATATACCAATACCACACCAATGTATACACATCCACCAACACAACCATATACATACCGTATGTCAATCACAATTAATATTTAGTCAAGCAATACTCACATAATTCACTCCCTCTATATACCATAATAATAATACAGATATCATCACACGTATAATTAAAATAATTTCCCTAATACAAGCATTCACCGTATAGTCACGCACATGTAACTCATATATTCACACCACATCCTACTACTTATAATTAGTATACCAATACATCTACACATACATAGTTACGGTATGCAATAATCGTGTATACCTCATGGTATACACGCATACGACATCCCGTAAAAGCAAGCAATACTAATCAAAGTTACAATCCTATTACCATATGTATATTGCCTATAATTCATGCAGCAATCCATAACTACTTACGTCTAAGCATAATACGTATCTACGTACGAGCACACACTTATACGTACAAGCACACAGGTCATAAAATAGGCTTACTCGCTTAACTATACGTACGACTATTATCATCATACCTAACATACCTATAGTTTTACCAATCATATTACTTCAACCATTTTAAGTATCTCCTACCACGTGCCCTCTATTAGATATTCTAATACAGATTCTTATATACATAGACGCCCCTAGAGTGGTATAGCTATCCTCGCACATATCCACAAATACTAACACACTTACAATTTCATAACATCATGAATAACTCTGAGTATGCATATATCACACAATAAGCAAACATTATCATACTATAGGGGGGGTGCACTCATTCAAGCCTACATACTCAACTTAGGTACATGCACCACGACAACATCACAAAAGTCCAAGGACCCACTACTAAACTTGGCGCGACGTAAACAACGGCAAACACTAGTGGGATAACTAAGCAGAAGGAAGGAAACCAAGATTAGATGGCGTAACGAAACAAGATTGTAAAAATGAGTTCAGGTAGGGCGAGGACTAGGAGATAAATAAATCAAGCGGAACTGAGATATAATTGTGGTTGTTTAGGTGGGGAAGGGAGATAAACATTACTCTCATAAGTTTTCGGAAATAGAACGTGAAAAGCGAGAGTCAAAAACACTAAAAGTATAAAACGGTCATATTTTGAAAAGTTGGAATTCTCCTCCGTATAGACAATATTTGGAGGTCGATAAAATAAGTTGTTCGAAATAAGTTTGAGTTGAATACACGTGATAAGAGGAAATGATTTATTGGCTTAACGGAAATCATTATGAAAGGAAGTAAATCGTTCATACGAACATTAAGGACGTAGTTTAGAAAAATATTATACGACAATAATTCAATATAATTTTGGCAAAAATTTTGAAATTCAAGAATGAAATGAACTGAAGAATTTTAAGTTCATGTTAAATACTTTCAAAGTCTTTAAGATAGAGAAAATTTTAAAATAACCAATATTGAAAACTACTTTTTAGAGGAACCGGAATTTGCCAAAAAGAAACTGATTTATACAAGGTTCTTACCATACGAGCACAACGAGCATGGTATGGATATGAAAATAATTGAAATTCTATTTAGTTTAGAATTTACTCCAAGGTATATTCGGAGAACGGAAAGATAATAGTATTTTAGTAATAAAATTATCAAGACTTGTAATAAAACTTTAAAACCAAATTATGGAAAGTCTAGATCAGGAAGTGGCTACGAACACGTAATTTTCCAAAAATCTGCAATAGGGAAAAACGTTGAACATAACTTTGGTTTGTTGAAAGCTGAAATCATGTGTGACTTGAAAAGTATATTAAGGGAGCGCGACGAGTCATCTAAATGGCATAAATAAGAAAGGAAAATTTATAAATCGAATTTGGAAAATAGAATTACGGCTCAGAATTAAATTGATATACGAAAAGGGACAAGATATTTAAATAGGTATAAAAAGTAAGGGCTGGAAAAACATTATAAAACAGTAATCAAAATCTCGTCAAAACCTTCGAAATTTAAAAAAAATAAATTTAAGTCAACGAGGGAGTATGAGGTATAAGTGTATATATATAATAATTGAAATTCCATTTAGCTTGGAAAAGATTTTAAAGTATGTATGCTATGCGATTAAAATGGAATTCATAGTTAGAAAATGGTATATCGAATTTTTTTTCAAAATAGTAATAGAGTCTTTAAACCGAAATGCGAAATATAGATTAGGAAATGGTTACGAGATAGCAATTATAATTACAACCATTAGACTCCGAAATCTACAAGGAATTTTGACTCAATCGAAAAGTGAGAAATTTAAGTATATACGTAGCAGGTTTAAAACAAAATTTAAACTTAGCGAAAACTTTAAGGGAAATCGAAAAATAACTTTAAAAGAAATTAAGCCTCGCGAATGGGGACATTCGAAGGATCAACGATTATCGAAACGTGGTGGTCATGGGAATCGAGGCAAGGAATTTGGTCGGATGATCAAAGCATGAATACGCCTAGGATGTGACTTAGGAAAATCCACGGAAAACTCCTACGGTCAACCAACTAAAGATTAGGGAACTAAGCGCTAAGACTTTCTAAGGGCTAGACAGCAATGAAATGAGTTCAGCTTGGTCCGAAATCGATGAACCCAAGCGAACGACAAAAGAAGTCTTAAAAGTCTAAAACGGTCAGAGTTAGGCAAGAACCACTATGGTAACTCCTACGACGACCAAATCAACTCCTAGCAGGGAGTCTAACTAACAATCAGGGCCTCTAACTAGCAAGCACGAACGTCTAACTAAGTCTTCCTACCACCTAGTGGCATAGGGAAACTACTAGACTTAAGATTTATGACTCGGATGTTGCAATTTATTCAATGGACATTCCATAGTTATTATCGTTGTTCCGATATTTCGCAGTTGCAAGATGGACCTGCATGGGCCACCAATAAAACCTGTCACGCCCCGCTTCCCAAAAATATGGAGGCGAAGCGTGAGAAGGTCCGCTCAGACTTGAAGCCGCAAAGCTCCAAGCCTGATAAGCGTCAATCAACATTAAATTGGCAGGTCCTTGCAACGCGATACGAAACAAAGATAATAACAAAGGAAATGAGACAAAAGACAATCTTAGAATATCCATCATATTAAATTCCAACATCACAGAAAAAGCCACCAGGCTTAAAGAGAAAAGAATCTAAGGGCCCAAACATGGCCAACAAAGTACAAAGTACAAACAAAGGTGCTACGCACCGACAACTAACAGGAATCCTAAAACAAAAGGAAACAGCAAGATCCTAAGAAAGATCACCGGTATTCTCAAACTCCTCGTCAAACAACAGAATCGGGCACAAACTCCACGAACTCGTCGCCCTCAACAACAATCTCTGGCTCGGCAACTAACATGCGACACCCAAAGAGAAAGGGGCACATGTCAGCAAGTCTAGAAAGACTTGGGCAAGGAAACTGAAAGAAAGGTAAACTAGCATCCTAGCAGTTATAGTATGCATGACATGGCAGTTATGGTAAGAGTGCACAAGTAAGACATGGTGTAACAATAAGTGCAAGAGAACAATTATCATGGCATGACAGGAGTAGCCAAGCTACTAACATTCTCAATCTTTTCACTAGTCACGTTTTCAAGTCATTTGTAGATGTTTACGCCTTACAGCTGAACTGTTTGACATTCACACTGAGTGGACGCTTAACACTAGACACGTTTCAAGTTGTTTGTAGATGTTTACGTCTTACAGCTGAACTGTTTGACATTCACGCTGATTGACTGCTTAACAACTACCCCAGAACCCAGAGTTTACGCCTTACCACTGAAGTTGCTGATCGGGCAGACTCCCAGTTGATTGGCCGCTTAACCCTTAACCCTCCCACATGCAAACGAGCCAGGGTCCCTGTACACGATGCTCAGTAAATGAGCCAGGGTTGCCCCGCACAGGAGCTCGTATTCTAGTTCACGATCCACAAGTATTTGGCGTAGGGTGCACCTAGCCTCACGAATTCGAGCGTTGGGGTTAGCAACACATTTAGCCCGCTTGTGGAACACGAGCCAGATAATGTATATAACACGTATGGCATAGGGTTATGCCCGCATAACGGGTGCCTAGCCGGATCAAGTAAAACAAGTAATGTAGCGTGTGCTACGAATGCAACATTCAACATGGATAACATGGCATGTACAGATAAATCGCGTACCGTTAATTGAAATGAAACATGACATGGTAGTACTTATGCAACATGGTAAATGACGAGTCTAACTTCATTGTCAAGCTAGATCCTGAAGTTGCGCCTAGGCGAGTATCATTTCGTCGCCTAGTCTCTTTTACGCCTACAACAAGCAAATGGCCTAATACATGGCCCAAAACCCTAAGTGGCAAGTTTCACTTGCCTCGCACCAAGGAAGACGATCAACGAGGCACGCCACGAAATGTTATCTACGGAGTTGAAATCGCTGCCATGGCAAAACAACATTAGAACAACATCCAACCTAGTTTATTATTATGGTTTCAATAAAATCACAAGGAGAGTTATGAGAATATCAAAGGATCGAACCCTACCGTATAGAAGCGGAAGATCGATGCCGAGCAAGCACGGCAACGGAAGAACGATCCGTAGAACTACGGCTCAGATCTAGAAGTGGGGAGAAATCTGGAGAAAATAGGATTTGGGGGATTTTCCAGCGGCCTAGAGGTGATGGCCGTCCTAAATGGAGAGGGGGAGGGGCTCGTGATGAAGGAGGAAGGCTAGGGGAAGATGGATGATGATTTGGGGAAGAAGGAGGCTCAGGAGAAATGAAAGGAGAAAGAAAAACGTTTGGGGGGGGGTTTAAATAGGAAAAGCTGGTGGCTGCCCAAACCCTAGGTTTACGACAGCGGTTAGTCGGTCAAAGAAGAGTTGTTGACCGACTAGTTTAGCAACTAGTCGGTCGGTCGTTCAACTGTGACCGACTAAATTCAAATAGCGAAAGAAGGAATAAATCTGGGAAGTGAATTAGTCGGTCTGTGAAGGCCCGTCGACCGACTAGTTTGGAATCTAGTCGGTCGGTGAGTGTTCATAAACCGACTAACGAGGAACAGTAGCTTAGGTAAAATTAATCAAAGGAACTAGTCGGTCTGAGAGCAAGTTCTGACCGACTAGTTTCACATCTAGTCGGTCGGTGGTTGTTCTTAGACCGACTAAGAGTAAAGAGTAACTCCTGTACATTAGATTCAATGAACTAGTCGGTTTGAGAAGAGTTCCTGACCGACTAGATCTCAATCTAGTCGGTTGGTCCCCCTTCTTGAACCAACTAAAGTGCACTAAAAGTGCCGAATCGAAGCGCGAAGCTTCGGAAAGATTTCTACGGCTTCTAGGATCAACCTATCTCTAAGATATGAGCGATAATGAAGCTCGTCACGAGTGACTTACTCCAAACCCAACGATTTAAGGATGAAGCTAGAAAATGACAACGAACGAATGAAAACGAAAGCCACGGAGACGGAAAATCACACCCAAGGAGAAAAATCCACCAAGCATATATTTTTAATATAGATAATCCAATTACATGAAAACCAGTCGTTACACCTCATCAAGGGATCCAACCCTGGGACTTGGTTTAGAGTTTCTACAATAGGCTGCTGATTTCAGCATAATATTACATTATTTCCCCCTTATTGGACCCCAATTTGTGCATACGTAAGTGCTAAAATAGCTCTAGTATGGTTATATTCAGGAGATCATATAATATTAGAGCCTAATCTCATAGTTTGCACAATTATTGTGAACTAATTTGTGCTTCTTTATATTTTTCAGGGTAAGAGCTCGAGTCCACGATTCCAACGGCAGTTCATTCATATTTTTCGGAGCTCTGGTGAATTTTCTACAATTTTTAGAAGCCAAACAGTTCAAAAAGGAAAAAGCAAAATGCAAAAAGAAAAAAAAAGAAATTAAAAATAAAATCCAGTGGGCCGGTCCATTGGCCGGCCCGTGCGCGCGCGCCGGCCCGCACAATGCGGGCCGCTGTGTAATAATAATAATAATAATAAAAAGGCGCGCGCTATAGAAGCGGGCCCCGCTCAAATGAGCGGGGCATTTCCGCTTCGAACGCAGGCAGCGCCCGTTGGGAGCGGGCGCTGGGTTCTGCGGGTCGGGCGGCTTTGCCGACCCGACCCGCCTTTATCCTCAGCAAGCGCGCGCGTGGATGCGGGTGCGGGCACGGGCTGAGGGCACGGATCCGACCCGAAACGCAAAAGACAGACCCGCAATGCTCTTTAAAGTGTATTTGATGCATTTCTTGATGGATTTTAATGATTTTTGACACGATTTTGATCAGAATTCGATGCAGATTTTTATTCTTCAGTTTATTTTCAGATCAGGAAGCTCAAAGGGCAGAATTTGAAGGGTTTCATGGAGTTATTCATATTGATTATGGGGGAGATGAAGAGCCAAACACATTAAACACCATGAAGAGTGTAAAGCCTATAAATAGGTGTTTTCTCTTGAGCTATAACATCAGATTTTGGGAGAGTTTTTCTACTATATAGTTCTGGTTATAGAGAGGCTTTTGTTTTGTGACTAAGTTTGGTGAGAATTTTAGAGGAGGAAGAAGAAGCTTCATGTGCAAAGCTTGAAGGGTGTAATTGGTGTTATCTTCTCATCTTATTTGTTTTTCTTTTAAATTTTTTTTCTCTTGAATAAAATCATGTTTATTACATTTATATTCTCTTTTATTTTCAACATGAGTAGCTAACTTTTATTTGTTCATGATATGGTGTAGTTAGAAAACACGTTTTGTGTTAATTTGGTTGAATTCTAATGCTATCACTTTCACGTTTTTAAAGTTATAATCTTTATTTAAAATCCTCTCTTTCATCTTCCAAAAGTTTATGAATGAGTTGATGATCACCCTACAAAGGTGAGTTTTGATCTTCCCAAAAGGAAGTACTTCTCTTATTTGAAAGATTATTGTTTTAATAACAATTTTATCGATTTTGAGCTTTAACCCCTACGAAGGCATCTTCCGATGACTTTCTCCCAAAAAGAGAAGTCATTGAGTTATTTCTATTCAATCAAGTTAATACAATTCGTGTATTCTAATGATCCCATATCATGTACATATTTCTCTTAAAAATTTTCAAATACAAAAACATTATTTTCTCATTTTCCATTAAATTAAAAACTAAAACCATTAAATCACCACCATCCAAAGTAGCTAGTTTCTCTAAGATAATTTTCTAATTGATTTAAACTTGTGGTTGCTACAGGTTTTCTCCCGAGGATACGATATCCGGACTCCCGGAACTTTACTACTTGCACGAACTCTTACACTTGAGAGTAACACAATTTTGGTTGAGGCAAGTTTTTGGCGCCGTTGTCGGGGAAAACGGCGTGCTACCATATTTTATTTCAGTCGGAGGATTTCGGTGAGATCTTTCCACTTTGTTGTTCATAATTTTGTTTTCATTTTTTTTCCCTCCTCCTTCTTCTTTCTTCAACATAAAAACCCATAAAAATTTGAATTTTTTTTCTTTCTTTTTTTTCTCTTCTTTCTAAAAAAAGGAAATTGTGCTTGGTTTATGTGGCATAGGACTCCTAGGACAAAAAGGTTAACTAGACGCTTTCAAATGGCTGAAAATATTATAAACAATGATGAAAATACTAGTAACAACAATGAAAACAATTTGCAAACTGGAGTTCCTAGAACTTTAAAAGATCATCTCAGACCCATTAGAACTAGCACATCCTCATGTTTTGTCTTACCCGCTGATGCAAATTCTTTTAATTTCAAACCAGGGGTAATCCAACTCTTACCCACCTTTCATGGGATGGACAAGGAAAACCCCTATCTTCATATAAAAGGATTTGAAGAAGTGTGTTTAACATGTTTTGATGGAAAGACTAGTGAAGACACGATATATTTAAAACTATTTCCATTTTCATTAAAAGACAAAGCTAAAAATTGGCTGAATGCTTTGCCACCACATTCTATCACAACTTGGATTGAATTACATGCTGAATTTTTGAAGAAATTCTTTCCTATACACAGGACACAGGGGTTGAAAAGACAAATCATGAACTTTGCCCAGAAAAGTGAGGAAACATTCTATCAAGCATGGGAGAGATTCAACGAGCTGCTGCTAGCGTGTCCACATAATGGCTTTGATAAAAGCAGGATCATTGGCTTCTACTACGATGGACTACAACCGCAAATGAAGCAATTCGTAGAGATGATGTGCAACGGGGGATTCTTCGATAAAGAGCCAGACGAGGCGTGGACGTACTTGGAGGAGATAGCGGAGAACACACAAACATGGGACACCACTTCAGAGTACGACCGAGGAACCATCTCAACACCTTCCCAGCCATCACGTGGAGGGATGCACACTTTGAAGCCAGAAGATGCGTTGGAAGCAAAGATGGAAGCTTTACTCACAAAGAAGCTTCAAGCCCTCAATTTGAAAGGATCCAAAGGAGTTGAGGTCGTACAAAGCTATGCACTTTGCGAGGTTGGTGGCCATGACACTAGTACTTGCCCAACACTTCCAGCATTGAAGAGTATGCTAAGCAATCCTACGGAGGTAAACCAAGTCTCAACCAACTATCAAGGTTTTAACTCTAACAATAGGGGGTGGCGCAATAATCCAAATTTAAGTTGGGGACCCCAACAACAACCCCAACAACAACAGCAACAACAAGCTCCTCCTCCCTTTAGACAACCATTCAACAACAACTACCAGGGGGAAACCAGAGAAGGAACCAAGAGCCAACACAAGAACAACAGATGCAACCATTTGGCGATGTGCTCCAACAGCTTATCCAACTACAACAAGCCCAAATGCAACAACAACAGGCTCAGTTCCAAGCTCAACAGACCCAGAACCAACAAATGAGCGAAAGCCTGGCTAAGCTTACAGTAACTTTAGAAAAAGGTAAGCTTCCATCACAACCATTTCCTAATCCTAATATGGGCTCGTCTTCTTCTACAGGTAACAATGTAAAGCCTTGCCAAGCTGTCACCACACTAATGAGTGGGAAGGAAATTCTGAAGCCTGATCCACCAAGTAACGAAGCTGAACAAGAGGATGTGATTCAACCACACGAACCTGCGCAAGAGGAGAACACTGACGGTGGCCTGAACAATAAAGACATTGAAGAGGAAGAACTTGCACCCCATGTACCTTCAGCACCATTTCCTCAACGGCTACTTCAAACGAAAAAAGATAAGTACCAATCTGAGATTCGCGAAATTTTTCAAAAGTGTCAAAATAAACATCCCGTTGATTGATGCAATAAACCAAATCCCTGCATACGCTAAATTTCTAAAAGACCTGTGCACAATTAAAAGAAAGTTAAATGTGAATAAAAAGGCCTTCTTAACTGAACAGGTTAGCTCCATAGTCCAACAAAACACACCACCAAAATTTAGAGACCCTGGATCACCTACCATCACTTGTAATATTGGCACTAAAAAGATTGGAAACGCATTACTGGATTTAGGATCTAGTGTCAACATTTTACCTTATCCAATTTTTACACAGCTTGGGTTAGGAGAACTAAAACCTACATCTGTTGTATTGCAACTAGCTGATAGGTCTATTAAAGTTCCTAAGGGGTGTATTGAAGATGTACTTGTCCAAGTGGACAAATTTTATTACCCTGCAGACTTTATAGTCCTAGACATCCAAGGACCCCAAGCTACAAATTCTACTCCCATCATCCTTGGTAGACCTTTCCTGGCAACATGTAATGCCCTTATCAATTGTAGGAATGGTCAACTAAAAATCACGTTTGGAAACATGTCTTTAGACTTAAATATTTTTAATACATGTAAGCTTCCAAGTGTGGATGATGAAGTTGAAGAGGTGAACATGATTGATTCTTTGGTGGATGATTTCATTATTTCTGAATTTGATGATGATACTATTATTATAGAGGATACTGATGATATCGCTTTTGTGCAGGAAGATGTGAAGGAGCTCAATGCGATATGGGAGCCTAGGTTCGAGGCTCTGCCATCAAATCCATCAACTCTCAAACCATCTGAGATGGAAGATCCAAGGCCTGAACTTAAACCACTTCCCGAATTTCTCAAGTATGCTTTTCTAGGAGATGAGAACAGCTTTCCCGTGGTAATATCTTCTAAACTCTCTTTAGAACAGGAAAGTTTGTTAATTGACGTTTTGAAAAAGCATAGGGGGGCTATTGGTTGGTCTATTGCTGACATTAAAGGAATTAGTCCCATAGTATGCATGCATCATATTTATCTAGAAGATGACGCCAAACCTACTAGAGAATTTCAAAGAAGGTTAAATCCTACATTAAAAGAAGTAGTAAAGGGCGAGATTCTAAAATTATTAGATGCAGGTATCATTTACCCAATCTCTGATGGCAAATGGGTTAGTCCCATTCAGGTTGTCCCTAAAAAGTCTGGCCTCACTGTGGTTAGAAATGATAATAATGAACTTATCCTTGTTAGGACTACCACTGGATGGAGGATGTGCATAGATTATAGGAAGCTGAACTCCCGAACTAGGAAAGACCACTTCCCTCTACCATTCCTTGATCAAATTTTAGAGAGAGTGGCTGGACATGAGTATTATTGTTTCCTAGACGGCTATTCTGGTTACTATCAGATTGAGATTTCACCAGAGGATCAGGAGAAAACGACCTTTACTTGTCCTTTTGGTACTTTTGCCTTTAAGAAAATGTCGTTTGGTCTGTGTAATGCCGATGCTACTTTTCAGCGATGCATGCTTAGTATTTTCGATGATATGACTGAGAAAATTGTAGAGGTATTCATGGACGACTTTTCTGTTTATGGTAGCTCTTTTCACGATTGTTTAGCTAACTTGGCTCGTGTTCTTGATAGGTGCATTGAGAAAAACCTCCTATTGAATTGGGAGAAATGCCATTTCATGACCACTGAGGGCATTGTCCTTGGTCATGTAGTTTCAAAGGAGGGGATTCAGGCAGACAGAGCCAAGGTAGCAGTAATTGAGAAGCTACCAAGTCCCAAGTGTGTAAGAGACATCAGATCATTTCTTGGTCACGCAGGATTCTACCGGTGATTTATTAAAGATTTTAGTGCCATTTCTCGCCCTCTTAGCAACTTATTATCTCAAAATGTGGATTTTAATTGGACACATGAGTGTCAACATTCTTTCGATACCTTAAAAAAGTTGCTAATTTTTGCTCCTATTTTGCAGGTTCCAGATTGGTCACTACCATTCGAGATCATGTGTGACGCTAGCAACTACGCAGTTGGCGCAGTGCTAGGACAAAGGAAAGATAAGCACCCAGTGGTTATTTCCTACGCCAGCAAAACGATGAACGATGCTCAAAGGAACTATACGACCACAGAGAAGGAGTTGTTGGCTGTAGTGTTCGCCTTAGAGAAATTCAGGAGCTATATTTTAGGATCTCCTATTTTGATTTATACGGACCACTCTGCTTTGAAATATTTATTGTCTAAAAAAGATGCTAAACCTCGATTAATACGATGGATTTTATTGTTGCAGGAATTCAATGTCCTAATCAAAGACAAGAAGGGCGTGGAGAATTTAGTAGCTGACCACCTATCACGATTGACGGTCTGCCTTGATTCAGCAGAAGTACCCTTGGAGGACTCTTTTCCTGATGAGCATCTTTTTAGCATCTCCACCTTGCCATGGTATGCGGATATAGTAAATTATTTAGTGACTGGTAAGACCCCTGAAACTTGGTCATTTCAAGATGTTAAACGGTTCAAAAATGAGGTAAAATACTTTTTCTTTGATGATCCATACCTCTATAAATACTGTAGTGACCAAATTATTAGGAGGTGCATCCCTGACCATGAGATAGGTAGTGTGATACAATTTTGTCATGACGGGGTGTGTGGAGGACATTTCTCTGCAAATAAAACTGTGGCTAAAATTTTGCAATGTGGCTTTTATTGGCCAACCATGTTTAAGGATACCCTTTGGTATTGTAAAACATGTCTTCCATGCCAACAGTTAGGAGGTATTACAAGGCGAAACATGATGCCTTTGAACCCCATTTTAGAGATAGAAATATTTGACTACTGGGGTATAGATTTCGTGGGACCTTTCCCACCTTCATTTGGATATACTTATATATTAATTGCCATTGATTATGTTTCTAAATGGGTGGAGGCTATTTCTTGCAGGTCGAACGATGCTTCAATTGTGCTCAAATTTCTCAAGGAGAATATCTTTTCTAGGTTTGGAGCACCCAAGGCCTTGATCAGTGACAGAGGGTCTCATTTCTGCAACCGCTTGTTCGCCAATTTAATGAAAAGGTTCGGGGTCACACACAAAGTTTCTACCCCATATCACCCACAAACCAATGGTCAAGCAGAGCTGGCAAATAGAGAGATTAAAGGGATCTTACAGAAGACGGTGAATCCATCAAGGAAGGATTGGAGCTTGCGCTTACCTGAAGCGTTGTGGGCCTACAGGACAGCCTACAAGACAATTTTAGGGATGTCTCCCTACCGTCTAGTATTTGGGAAGTTTTGTCATTTACCTGTTGAGTTGGAACATAGATCTTATTGGGCTGTTAAAAAATTGAACTTTGACATTGATTCATCTTTTACCTCTCGCAGGTTACAATTATTGGAGCTAGAGGAACTGAGGAGAGATGCCTACGACAACGCTAAGTTATCCAAAGAAAGGATGAAGTCTGTTCATGACAGAATGATCCTTAGGAAAGAATTCATTCCAGGCCAGAAGGTTCTTCTTTACAATTCCAGACTCCACATCTTCCCTGGAAAACTTCGCTCTAGGTGGTTTGGACCTTTCATCGTCAAAGAAGTTTTCCCACATGGAGCGGTACTACTATTGAATGAGAAAGATGGAAGTGAGTTCAAGGTGAACGGTCAACGATTGAAGCATTTTCATGAACCTTGGACCAAGGAGGTGAGCACCATCGAGCTCACGGACCCACCTTTGGGTGGCAACTAATCAGGTGTTTTCTCTCCATGACTACTCTCCTTTACATTGAGGACAATGCTTACTTTAAGTTGGGGGGAGAGTATAGATTGTTATTTTTCTATTTTCTCTTGATTTTTATTTTAATTTTTTTTAATTTTTTTCTTTCATTTCATTTTCTCTCTCTCTCTCTCTCTTTCTTCTCTCTAAACAAAAAAATATAAATAAATAAATAAATAAAAACTAAAAATAATAAATAAATAAAATTTTTTGGAGAAGACTTCATCATTTTCATCACATTCCTTTTGCTTAGTCTCTAAAAGCTTAATTCCATGTGATTTCTCTCGGATCATTATTTGGTATCAAATTCACAGATATTTGAATGGCATGGTTTAATTTCTTTTCCACATTGGAATCAAATGTTAATATGCCGTGTATGAAACTTGTTTATATGTCATGACATTCCCCTTGAAATAATTTGGGAATAGTTTTGTGCAAGCTAATGTTATGTGTGGTAGGATGAAGCAATTGAGTGGATTGGTTCTAAATTGGATGGGAATTTTGGCCACTTGCATATGTTTGGTGACTTTTAATGAGTGGGTGGTTGAGTTGATAATTTGATAATGAGAAATATAATAAGTGAATAAGTGAATGGTTCTCCTAGTCAAGTTGAGTAGCTGGGGCCCCACGAAACATTGGGGATAACGCCAAAGACAAGATTTAGGAGGTCATTCTAGCCCTTTGTTTATATAGCGTCATCGCGTGTACACAAAGGTAGCCGTGTTTGCATTTCATAGCGTTATCGCGTGTATGCAAAACAAAAATATAAAAATGGGAATGATGCAATAAATGAAGGAATAAGAAACGAATGATTCATGCAATCTCAACCCACAGAAGTTAGAAGGAGCCTCACATTGTTTTTGACCAAATCCTTGAAAATTGAAAACTATGATATGATTTGTGATATATCCTAACACATGCATACTATGCTTACCACTTTACTCTTTTTTTTAATTAAATTAAGGGAGTGTCATATGTTATTTTATTTCATACATGTGCATATTAGCTTTGGGATCAATTGGAAACAACTTTTGGGAGTAGGCCATGATAATATCATGAGATCGATACACGTTTTTTTGATTGAATCCGAATTTATCGCATTATTTGCTAGAGACTAGCAAATAGCTAGTTGGGGGTTATGATTTCAGCATAATATTACATTATTTCCCCCTTATTGGACCCCAATTTGTGCATACGTAAGTGCTAAAATAGCTCTAGTATGGTTATATTCATGAGATCATATAATATTAGAGCCTAATCTCATAGTTTGCACAATTATTGTGAACTAATTTGTGCTTCTTTATATTTTTCAGGGTAAGAGCTCGAGCCCACGATTCCAACGGCAGTTCATTCATATTTTTCGGAGCTCTGGTGAATTTTCTACAATTTTTAGAAGCCTAACAGTTCAAAAAGGAAAAAGCAAAATGCAAAAAGAAAAAAAAAAGAAATTAAAAATAAAATCCAGCGGGCCGGCCCATTGGCCGGCCCGTGCGCGCGCGCCGGCCCGCACAATGCGGGCCGCTGTGTAATAATAAAAAAAAAGGCGCGCGCTATAGAAGCGGGCCCCGCTCAAATGAGCGGGGCATTTCCGCTTCGAACGCAGGCAGCGTCCGCTGGGAGCGGGCGCTGGGTTCTGCGGGTCGGGCGGCTTCGCCGACCCGACCCAACATTATCCTCAGCAAGCGCGCGCGTGGATGCGGGTGCGAGCACGGGCTGAGGGCACAGATCCGACCCGAAACGTAAAAGACAGACCCGCAATGCTCTTTAAAGTGTATTTGATGCATTTCTTGATGGATTTTAATGATTTTTGACAGATTTTGATCAGAATTCGATGCAGATTTTGATTCTTCAGTTTATTTTCAGATCAGGAAGCTCAAAGGGCAAAATTTGAAGGGTTTCATGGAGTTATTCATATTGATTATGGGGGAGATGAAGAGCCAAACACATTAAACACCATGAAGAGTGTAAAGCCTATAAATATGTGTTTTCTCTTGAGCTATTGCATCAGATTTTGGGAGAGTTTTTCTACTATATAGTTCTGGTTATAGAGAGGCTTTTGTTTTGTGACTAAGTTTGGTGAGAATTTTAGAGGAGGAAGAAGAAGCTTCATGTGCAAAGCTTGAAGGGTGTAATTGGTGTTATCTTCTCATCTTATTTGTTTTTCTTTTAAATTTTTTTTCTCTTGAATAAAATCATGTTTATTACATTTATATTCTCTTTTATTTTCAACATGAGTAGCTAACTTTTATTTGTTCATGATATGGTGTAGTTAGAAAACACGTTTTGTGTTAATTTGGTTGAATTCTAATGCTATCACTTTCACGTTTTTAAAGTTATAATCTTTATTTAAAATCCTCTCTTTCATCTTTCAAAAGTTTATGAATGAGTTGATGATCACCCTACAAAGGTGAGTTTTGGTCTTCCCAAAAGGAAGTACTTCTCTTATTTGAAAGATTATTGTTTTAATAACAATTTTATCGATTTTGAGCTTTAACCCCTACGAAGGCATCTTCCGATGACTTTCTCCCAAAAAGAGAAGTCATTGAGTTATTTCTATTCAATCAAGTTAATACAATTCGTGTATTCTAATGATCCCATATCATGTACATATTTCTCTTAAAAATTTTCAAATACAAAAACATTATTTTCTCATTTTCCATTAAATTAAAAACTAAAACCATTAAATCACCACCATCCAAAGTAGCTAGTTTCTCTAAGATAATTTTCTAATTGATTTAAACTTGTGGTTGCTACAGGTTTTCTCCCGAGGATACGATATCCGGACTCCCGGAACTTTACTACTTGCACGAACTCTTACACTTGAGAGTAACACAATTTTGGTTGAGGCAGCTGCAGCCCAGCACAAAGATGATAATTGATGCTGCCGCGCAAGGCGCCCTGCTGGACAATTCGCCTGAGGAAGCCATAGACCTACTTGAGCATATGGCGGTAAATAATCAGCAGTGGAGCGCAGAGCGAACCATTGTCACCCGGACCCCGAGGTAAAAGCTATCAGCAACCTTGATTCTCACATCGAGACTTTATGTAAATAGGTGGCTAGGATTGAACAATGTTTGGACTCCATCCCAACGACCACCGGCACCTCTGCTTATCATCCTTCAGAGGAATATGGAGAGCACAGTTATGTTCCTAATGAGGGACATTATGATGGTGATGAATCATCTTAGTCTGTGCAGTACGTCCAAGGAGAGGGGCACAATCAGTAGTAACACCCGGCCGCTAGAAATCATCCGAGATTTTCTTACGGGAAGCCAAGTGGAGGGCTGCAACCTACACAGTTTCAGAGACCGCCACCCCCTCCTCAACAACAGCAAGGGCAGCCGCCAAATCAACAGCAGAGTGGGTTTAGGCCAGCTGGGCCATATCGACCACTAGGCTACCAGTTTAATCGCCCACCTCAGCATGGCTATGCGCCATCTCCGCCTCGGTCCAATTTGGAGACCATATTGGAAACATTCATGAGTGGGCAGGTCAGGTTCAACCAGGACACGTCCGCTTAGTTCAAAAATATAAACACGTCGCTCGATGAGCTGAGGGGCCAGATGTTCCAGTTACTCAAGAACCAAGGGAGGTTGCCTTCACAACCGGAGCCAAATCCGAGGGCTCAAGCCAACGCCGTGGTCTCCGTTACCACACGTGGAGGACGGGCAATTGACCCCGTTATGATTCCAGTTATGCACAAGGAACAATTCATAGCTGAGGAGGCCATTATTGGCGGTGATAGTGAAGAGGCTATGGATGAGCCTACCAAGAATGAGGAGAAAGCAGATTCACCCTCCACCACACCCACAACAACGCCATCTCCTAATGATGTCGCAACGAACAAAAGAAGCCGACCTCCTCCTCCGTATCCACAGAGGTTGGCTTTGGCTAAAATAGAGACGAAGTATTCCATGTTCACGGAGCTTCTGAAGGGCATCCAGCTCAACATTCCATGCATGGATGCCATCACAGAAATTCCTATCTACGCAAAGTTCCTTAAGGACATCATCACCGGGAAGCAGAGGCATGCGGAGATAAAGATTATGGAGGACTCTACCTCCATTATAAAGAACCATCTACCGAGGAAGCTACCGGATCCGAGAAGCTTGACTGGTCCATGCTCTATCAGAGGCATGCCCATCAGCCATGCTTTGATCGACCTAGGAGCGAGCATCAGCTTGATGCCACTTTCTATATTTGAGAGACTACAGACCGGAAGTGAATTGGAGCCGACGAACATGTCCATATAGCTAGCGGACCATTCGATCACATATCTGGTAGGCATTGCCAGTGACATTATTCTGCAGATACCTCCTGGGTTGTGTGTGCCAGTAGATATCGTTATTATGAATATGCCTGAGGGAGGGAGTTCCCAGCTTATACTTGGTCGCCCCTTCATGGCGACGGTCGGCATCTTGATAGACGTCCGTGAAGGGACTCTCTCATTGAATGTCGGCAATATTGAAGCTGAATTCAGGCTGCAGAAACCCATGAGGGAACATACCAGAGGAGAAGGAGCTAGCTATCTGGAGCTCCTAGAAGATGATGCAGTAGAGGAACATGCCGCTGAAGGGGTCATGAAGGACCCGATAAGAGCAAGTGTGGATGACGACGGCGACACAGTTTTCAACAAGGCGTTTGCCGCTTATCTTCGTGTGTTGGATGAGGAGCTCTTGGATCATTCTTTGCACCACAAGAAGCCGGAGGTCATCAGTTATGCCGCCGAGGAAAAGCCTGGAGTGGAAGGATGCCAAATACCGCCACACGGTATCGTCGGCAAGAACTATGCGCGAATCTCAAGCGCCCCAAATAACTATTGATAAACCAGAGGGAGTCGAGCTCATGTCTCAAAACGAGCGCTTATTGGGAGGCAACCCAATATTTTATATCTTGGATTCTCTTTTCCAATTTCTTATTTTTACTTTATCTATTTGAGAAAACCAAATAAAAATGCTATTTATTTTTCTTAAAAATACAAAAATCATAAAAATCTGATCGGTTCTTCCTTTTTACAGGTTGAACATAAAGGGGCACGTAAATCGATGTTTTAAATGGAAGAAAGCTGGATGAGAGCAGCTGATTTGAAGAGCAGACTAAAGGAGAAGACATGGGTGACTCGACCGAGTAGCCATCTGCTCGGTCGAGCAGTGCAGGCACAAGAAAAGAGAGCGAAAATATCGCTCTGTCTACACGGCCCGAGCAGCCTTTTCTCGGTGATATGTCCATATTTTCCACTATTTTCATATCATTATTTCATTGCATTCCATGCCATTTTCGCATCCAAATCCCATATTTTACTACGATATCGCGTTTCTGACGTTATACTTGAGTTTCGTAGTGTTTTATGAGTTTTCAGGGATTTTGGAGCGATTTGGGACCCCATTTGGGTATGGACACATCCGACACGCCCGTGAGCTCATTGGTGAAGCCCTATAGGAGTTCGCCATGTTTGGGATCCTCGGGAGGAGTGGAGGAGAGAGCAGCTCAGCAGCCTTAGGAGATGATTTCCCAGACTGCTCGGTCGAGCAATACAGCTGCTCAGACCGAGCAGCTGTAAAGGAGAAGAAGGAGCAGACACGGAGATGGATCAGACCAGACCAAGCAGCTAAGTGCTCAGTCGAGTAGCGCCAAAATTCAAAAGCTGAAGCAATCCAGTGCACAGCCCGAGCAACTATTCAGCGACCGAGTCAGCTTCTGCTCGGACCGAGCTGAGCTGACTTGGCCCGTGCAGGCAGAGTGAGGATTTTGGAGATTTTCGATCCCTCTAAAGCTCGGTCGAGCAGCACAGCTGCTCGGTCTGAGCGACCGACCGAGCAACGCATTGCTCGACCGAGTCACCTACTCGATCGAGAGTGCTGAGGCTATTTTTGGAAACAATTTTTGATGCGGCTGTTGCACGATCTGGGCAGTGAAGTCTGGGGGAGCTGCGACTTCAATGAGGGGCGATTCATTTTAGAGTTTCGAATAGGTTTTTGGAGGGCGGGGCTGAGGCGAATTATTATTAGTTTTTAGATTTGTCTTTGTTGAAGAATATTGGATCGAAACTTTCGGATTGTTAATTTTGTTCTCTATCGTTCTTGCGCTTGGGAATCTGGAATTCTCTTTAGATCTATAAATTGCAATTTTTATCTATCTCTCGCTGTAAGTCTTCTATTTTTATTCCATCGAGTCTCTAAAAATGATGTCTTTATTTGATAATATTGCTATGAGTGAGTAGATCTTTCTAGGGTTGATGGGTTAGCCCTAAGATCCTAGGGGAAGACGTAGATCTGGATCTCTACGTTGAATTAGGGATTTAGGGAAGTATTTCGGTCGATCATACCGAATCCCTATCTAACCCGTACTTAGATCATGCCCACAGTCTGTGGAATTGATGTGCTTAAGGGGTATCTTGGAGATTCGAATAGGGAAATCGGTGGATCCAACCAAGGCTCGTGACCATGCCCGGCTCGCGCCTTGAGGGGATCCATCGACGAACTATAGCGCTATGTTGACGGCTACCGCCATTGCGTCAATGAGAGCTACCGAAATACCTCACAATTCTAACTCACGAGAGTGGTACGAATTGGGAGATTAATCACATAACCCTAATGCAACGTAAGGATTCTATTCCAACGTCGATCCTCGACGATCTTAGCGGTGATCCCTAATGCCCTAGTCCTTTTTATTAGTAAAACAACAACAACACCCCAATCGACTCTTTCAACCCGATAGCTATCTCACTTCGAGATTTAGAAGTAAACTGAGAACCCATATACACTATCACCGCCCCTGTGGGATTCGTGATCATTTATACTACAACTTGACACTGTTCGCTTACGGATTGAGCCCGGAATTGAAACCTAGGGGCCATACCATGCATGGCGATCGTGACATTGCCAGGTGGAATCTAGGTGTAGGTTTTGGGTGCGTCAAGTTTTTGGCGCCGTTGTTGGGCGAAGACGTCGTGCATCGTGCACCCATGCCTTCGTTACGCTCAGCGGCATTTAGCTACTACTATTTTCTGCAGGCCTGAGGTCGGGACTATGTCCCTACCAGAGCTTACCCACCTTATGGGTATGACCTGGCCTCTACGCTTTCACTCAGATGGTTTCCTTCGCCCATTCATGCTCTCTGACGCAGCCCACTGGTTGTGTCACCACCTTTACCAGACTGCCACAACTTACTTCAACACGGACATCTGCTGTGGTGGTTTCTTTACCATTTTTGCCTGCATACTTGATATTCACATCCCACATGACCTACACACCCCCGTTGGCCCGATATGCTTGACCCTCTACGTGCTAGAGCACATGCATATTATCAGACCTTACGGGGCTCGTCACTGGTCTTATCTTGTAGGCACACACCACACTCCCCATATGGTTCTTCCTGCCCTACACCTCACCCATATTGCTCCAGTCCATCTTGACTAGATGATTCCTAGGGTGGACCCACTTCCTCTCCTACACGTACTCGAGCCCCCCGGAGCACCTGCCGAGGCACCCGTCGATGACCTGATGCCACGCTTCGCTGAGTTCGAGTTGCATGACATTGCTGTCCTAGTTGTCGACCTCCCAGCACCACCCTCACACCCATCATCCTCTGGAGCCGTTTCTTCCACCTCTGCTTCCACCACATTCGAGTCTTCGGGGACTGTCTCCACCTCTTGCCCCGATACTCAGATTTCTCTCTCCATCGTTTCTGTGCAGGAGGGCACCGCTATACAGTCTGCTCCTGATCTCACAGATCTTGACTTTCCAGAGCACGAACCTGCCCCCACTCTTCCTCCCCTAAGTGACCTCATAGCTTCACTCCCTCTCTCTTTAGGTCACCACATACCCCGTTGTAACGGCCGCTTTCCGATCGTTCGTATTTCCTGCGTGCACGTGCTTTATCGTGCACGTATTCTTTTTGGCTATTTCTGAGCTCCGGCATATGCGATGCGATATGCCATTGCGATCGTTTCGGGGTGTTGGATTTTATTGTAATTTTTGGGAACGTCGTTTCACGGCTCGTTTTCTCACAAAACGACTTTGAACGATATGGGCGTTTTAGTCATTTGACTCAAAACGCCGTTCCCAATTTTACGTAAATTTTTGGTAGGTGTTACGCATGATCGGGCTCTGTAGATCTGTGCGTCTCGTCTCCACGATCGTCCCGGTATTTTCGGATTATTTTTCCGATGCCCGTAGGTGAAGATATCCCCTAATCAATTTCCAACCATTGATTAGCCACTAATCTTTTGAATTTCAAACTTAACCCAAATCAATTTGGATTCTTACGTATCTTGCATGATTCACTGGGCTACCCTCACCATATATCTCCCTTAGTTATACCCCCTCTCTCTCACACTCTTTCTCCTACTTGGCTTAAATCCACCCCCTTCACACCCCTATATATCAATATTCCTTATGTTAAAAACAACCCAACAAAAGCCCTAGGAAGACACGATAGCCAGCCGCCACCCCCCTCTCTAACCCATGGCTGGCCTTCCCCCATCACCGACGGCCCCTCCGGCGATCCTCCGGCCATCCTCCGATCATCCCCTACTTCCTCTCTCCTCTCTCCTCTCTCTCCCCCCCTCAAACTACCCTAAAACACCATTGCCAAACCTTGGATGCCGCCCAGTTTTGAAGCCGCCGGCCACCCTTTTTCCGGCCGCCTCCAGCCACCACCGGCGAGCCACGGCCTCCCCTTGGCATCCCCTCATCCCTCGACAACATCCTCCCCCTTCCATACACTCTTTCTCCCTCAAAACTCCATTGAAACCCATCAAAATAGACTCACAAACACAGTTTTTTGGACAGATCCGCTGCCTGCCGGAAAACCCGACGCCGCCGCCGCTCCGGCCACCCCCTCAGGCGACCAACACCCCCGATCAACTCCTCTCTGACCCCCGAGCATCTCCAACTCCCCTTACCCTCTTCCCTCATCTCTATCTCCCTCAAAACGCTTTCAAACACAACCCAAACGACAGTTTTACAGATCTGCGCCACCGCCGGAAAAACTCACGCCCACCGGCCATCCGACCACCTACGACGACCGTTGGATTCCTATCGAAACCACCTACCAACTGCAACTTTCCTCACGCTCATAGCCCACCTGTAGCTCCCGGAATCCTCGTCGGAACACGCCGTATCGGCTGTTTTTCACAGATCTGGAAGCTGAACTTCGCCGCCCGCGCACGGCCACCTCCGACCACCCCCGGCGACAACTCCACTGCCGTTGGCTTCGTCTTGAAGTCCTTTAACCACTGCAGTTTCCCGTTTCCTCTGTTCATCTCTGGAATTTCACTGAGATGCGCAACAACGGACGTGGCGCGAATCTGTCCTCCCCGGCTTCTCACGGCCGCCCACCGCCGTGCGCTCACGCCGTCGGCCATCCACCGGGCCGAGCATCTTCCTTTGGTCCCACTTCATCTACCAACAGCCCCCTTGGACTCTCGGAGTTCACGTGCGTTGCCGCACGCACGTACTTTTAGCCGACGTCGCCGTTATCGTGAAGAACCGTTGCGCTACTCACAACGGGAGGAGGATCGCTGATTAGCTCGTTGATTTCACGTCATCACCCCGCTGTCCAGAGGTACCTCGCTGCGCTACCCGCAGCCAAGGAGTTCCAGACGACGCCGACGTTTCTCCGTTCAGACCCGACTTCCGCTTGTTGGATGACATTACGAGGTTAGTTCCCTAACGAGTAGTAAAACCCACACAGTAGCAAAACTGAACCCTAAACTAAAAATCGACAACTTGAACTAAAATTTATTTCCAGCACCAGTAAAACATTGTACGAACATAGAAAATCGACGAATGGACCTTGTTGACTGTGCACATAGGATGGATCGTCGATTAGGCTGAAACATCGAAAAAGTGACTTTTGACGAATAGGATAGTCCCGATAACCTAGAAACGAACCCTAATAGGATTTGATGAAATTGAGACCTGACACCGTCACCGTTGCGATATTTCAGACGGACTTCCGCGGACGAGACGCTTGGACGAGACGCTTCGAGAGGACGACACACTCGCCATCGCAGGCAAGTGTATCCACTTGCACTTTTGGCCGTGCTTAGGCCCTAGTTGGTTAGAATTGTTAACTGTGAACAAATAGATCCGTCGTGAAATGATAGCGTCCGGGACGACTCCTGACGGCTCAGACTTGACGACGAAGTCTGAGCCTGACAACAACAACTTTTGATACTGTAGGGCTATCATGTGTGTGCGTGTGTGTGGACACCCTAGAATAACAACTCCCTACACTTGTCATGTCGTGTCCTGTTACACAAAAAGCCTTCGGGCGTTTTGGATGCTTTCCCCCGCTGAAGTGATCCCTGTTACCCAAAAAGCCTTCGGGCGTTTTGGATGCTTTCCCCGCGAAAGTGATCCCTGTTACACAAAAAGCCTTCGGGCGTTTCGGATGCTTTCCCCCGCGGAAGTGATCCCTGTTACCCAAAAAGCCTTCGGGCGTTTCGGATGCTTTCCCCCGCGAAAGTGATCCCTGTTACCCAAAAAAGCCTTCGGGCGTTTCGGATGCTTTCCCCCGCGAAAGTGATCCCTGTTACCCAAAAAGCCTTCGGGCGTTTCGGATGTTTCCCTAGCGGAAGTGATCCCTGTAATTATTGTCCTGAGTTCCTGGGTTTGGGGTTGGGTTGAGCGTGCGCACGGCAAGAGGGTCTGATCCCCCTCGAACCATAAGGCGTGAACCCTTTCGTGTCTCACTTGTCTTGTCTCGTCTTGTCCCGTCCCATCCCGACTTGTCATGACACCTGTAGGTTAGTCCCGTAGTTGGTAGCACACGCTACGACTACTACTTGCTGCGCTTTACTTTCCTGTTGCGTTACTTCTGTTTGTCACTCAGTTATAACCCCAGCATGCTAATCAACCAGTAAAACGATGTTTAATAGTTCAGTGCACTTGCAGTAAAGTCTAACCCTTCTTGTAGACTTTACCTGACGTACAGTTCCTTTCTCTTAGGTGCTGTACGTCAGGTGCTCAGCCAGAGTTCGTGGACGAGGCAGACTCACTGGAGTACGAGGAGCCCGAGGACATCGACCCGGAGGACGTACCTGACGAGGACCAGACTCAGAAGTCTCTTCGAACGTGGACGTTCAGAGGTTACTACTTTTAGCTTCTCTCTTCCGTTAGTTGTTGCCATGCTTAGGCTTTCTTTTTTTGACTTTGTACCTGCTGGATATTATACCTCTAATTTAATGAATGCAATTCCTTTCTGTACTTCTGTTGTTTCGAACTTTATTAATTGCAAGAACCTGAAACTTTTAAAAAGGTACCCCTACAGACGCTTATTAGGTCCGAGCTTCTCAGCTCTGGCCTAAGCGGGCCTTGTCACGCTTCGCCTTCGTATTTTTTGGGAAGCGGGGCGTGACAGGTTTTAGTGGTGGCCCATGCAGGTCTTGCAAAAGTTCGGAACAATAAAAGTACCGCATTCATTTAATATCCACGTGCAAGTCTGAATTAGGTTTCCAGTCTTAAATGGTAGGAGGACTTAGATAGACACCCAGGTTGGATAGTCAGATGCCTTGGATTAGATATAGTCATACACGTCTTAGGATACCCTAGTAGTCTCTCTCCCGGCTCGGACCATGTTAGAGTTCTAAATTCCTTCTTTTAGTCGTTCGCTCGGGTCCATCGACTTCGGGCCCAGCAGAACTAACATTGATTCTCTTAGGAACCTTCTCATTAGATCCTGGGTTACAGTCTTTGCTCATTAGGAAATCTTAGTGCCGAGCTCTCCTGATCTTTAGATGACCCGATAATTAGACTTCTAACGTCTTCTGGATCATTACCCTTTCGTGTTATCAGCCGTAGATTTCCATCATAGCTTTCATGAATCATATCCTAGGTGTATCCATCATGCAATCATTTTTCTTGCCCTCGATTCACGAGATCGCTTCATGACAATTATCGATAATTCTCCGAATCTCTCAATTGCAAATCCTGCTTCATTTAAAAGTATTTTTGAAATTCATTATTAAGTTCTTTGAAAACAATTATTAAAATTTCTTACTTTCGGTTGAGTTAAAATTCTTTCGCAAATTTTGAAACCTTCTTGGTGTAAATTTTAAGTTACGGTCTCGTACTTATTTTCGAATCGGTATCTTTCATATTTCAGCTTTTAAAACTTGTTACCATTTTGAAAATTCAATATATCACTTTTTCTAAACTTCGAAATTTATGTTAACCACTTACCGTACATACTTTTAGAATACTTTCTAAACTAGAGAGAGAGCTCCAATTTTTATTTATTTATTTATTTATTATTATTATATCAGTTCTATGTTCTTCGTGCTCACATTTCAAAATCTTTGTGTAAACCTATCTTTATTTGCAAAATAATCGTTTCTCACCCTACCCATCCTTCCTACGTCTTACTTTTTCCAAAATTTTAATTTGCTACAGCAGCTCACTTTTAAGTATATAAACATATGTATATTTTTTTACACGTAATTCTCCCGTCATTAATCTAGTTATTTTGAAGAATATTTTTCGTTCCATCCAACCACTTATCTCCTTGCCCCGCCTTACTTGAATTCGTTCCTTCCGATTTATTTCGTTACACTTTTGGTTTCCGTTTTCTTTTTTTGGTGTAGACATTAGTCCTTGTAGTTGTTTATAGGAGTAGGCCTTTGGTAGGTGATGTTGTCGTGATGCACGAGTATAGGTAGAGTGTGTAGACCTGTATGAGAGTGTCATCTTTAGGATTCTGATATTTGCCTTTTGTGTCTTGAGTGTGTACTCAGTGTTAACCATGATATGATTGAAGTTGTCTGAATGACGGTAATCATACGTATATGAATAAGGTCATAGCAGACAATTTCCTTAGACGTAGTTTTTCGCGATTATAGAATAGCTTAACTTTGACTGCATATGAATGTATCAAAACTTTGTTTTCTTTTACAACCAAATCTTTAAAGTTTTTGAAAATTAGCTCACAAGATCGCAAATCAATTATCCTTCCTCATCCGTTACCACGACTCCACACGTTTTTTCGAATGTTTTAAAAATGTGTCACTGGTTTTAAGTTCCCTTTTCTCTTCTCTTTCTCTCCATTTAGAAATGTCATGTTATGGTTGTTATAGTTTTGTTGTTTTAGGATTTTATTTACGGGTAGGCTCAGAGTGAGATGAGATGCGTTGTATCGGTGACTAGTTGGTTTTGAATAACAAGGATATTGGAATAGATTTCTTTCGGATGAAAAGAATGGGCTGTCCAAGACTTATTTATAAAACCGAAGTGTGGCGGACTTAATGGAGAATTCTGGTTGAATGAGATTATATGCGTGAAAATGAGAACTTATCAAATTTGAGGCTTAGACGAATGGTAGATAGGGATGGCTACAGAGTGTGGTATGAGTTAGGATGATCATGAGAATTAGTAGAACATTGTAAGCGTCAAGACTTGGTTGTCGAGTTGACGTGAGAAGGCTTTGAGAATGATACGACGCGTTGAGATAAATGGATGGTTAGGTAGCCAGACTTGATATTGGTTGGGATTAGTTATAGTGAGTAAGATAAGATGAGATTTTGATAGTTAAATTATTTGGCGGATAAATTTATGGGAAGATATGACGAGGAATGTATTAAGGACACGACGATTGTTAATTTGTGAAGGTATTATAAGATAGACAAGTGTTTTTGCTTTGGGTTGGTGATTGACTAAAACATCATTTTAGCGATTGATTAATATTGGGAAGAGATATAGAGTTAAAAGATTGTTTTTGGGCGATGATGTTTTATAGAGCAGTATGGTATGAGAAGATGATTATTATTCTTTTGTGAGGACTTGGAGTTGGAAATTTGAACAGCAGTGATGGGTCTATGGTTAAGTTTTAGGATGTGAGATTAGTCGAGGCATTATCCAGTGAAAAGAAGGGTTATGAAGGATTAATTAAAGAACATTGGTTGAAGTTATAAGAACAACGATCTATAGGTGTAGTCATGCGAGTTTTGGGGTATAAGGTTATATAGATGTTATTATTGTTAGTATGAGTGATTCCGAGGACGGAATCATTTCTAAGGTGGGTAGAATGTAACGGCCGCTTTCCGACCGTTCGTATTTCCTGCGTGCACGTGCTTTATCGTGCACGTATTCTTTTTGGCTATTTCTGAGCTCCGGCATATGCGATGCGATATGCCATTGCGATCGTTTCGGGGTGTTGGATTTTATTGTAATTTTTGGGAACGTCGTTTCACGGCTCATTTTCTCGCAAAACGACTTTGAACGATAGGGGCGTTTTAGTCATTTGACTCAAAACGCCGTTCCCAATTTTACGTAAATTTTTGGTAGGCGTTACGCATGATCGGGCTCAGTAGATCTGTGCGTCTCGTCTCCACGATCGTCCCGGTATTTTTGGATTATTTTTCCGATGCCCGTAGGGGAAGATATCCCCTAATCAATTTCCAACCATTGATTAGCCACTAATCTTTTGAATTTCAAACTTAACCCAAATCAATTTGGATCCTTACGTATCTTGCATGATTCACTGGGCTACCCTCACAATATATCTCCCTTAGTTATACCCCCTCTCTCTCACTCTTTCTCCTACTTGGCTTAAATCCACCCCCTTCATACCCCTATATATCAATATTCCTCATGTTAAAAACAACCCAACAAAAGCCCTAGGAAGACACGATAGCCAGCCGCCACCCCCCTCTCTAACCCATGGCTGGCCTTCCCCCATCACCGACGGCCCCTCCGGCGATCCTCCGGCCATCCTCCGATCATCCCCTACCTCCTCTCTCCTCTCTCCTCTCTCTCCCCCCTCAAACTACTCTAAAACACCATTGCCAAACCTTGGTTGCCGCCCAGTTTTGAAGCCGCCGGCCACCCTTTTTCCGGCTGCCTCCGGCCTCCACCGGCGAGCCACGGCCTCCCCTTGGCATCCCCTCATCCCTCGACAACATCCTCCCCCTTCCCTACACTCTTTCTCCCTCAAAACTCCATTGAAACCCATCAAAATAGCCTCACAAACACAGTTTTTTGGACAGATCCGCTGCCCGCCGGAAAACCCGACGCCGCCGCCGCTCCGGCCACCCCCTCAGGCGACCACCACCCCCGATCAACTCCTCTCTGACCCCCCGAGCATCTCCAACTCCCCTTACCCTCTTCCCTCATCTCTATCTCCCTCAAAACGCTTTCAAACACAACCCAAACGACAGTTTTACAGATCTGCGCCACCGCTGGAAAAACTCACGTCCACCGGCCATCCGACCACCTACGACGACCACCCTACCGCCGTTGGATTCCTATCGAAACCACCTACCAACTGCAACTTTCATCACGCTTATAGCCCACCTGTAGCTCCCGGAATCCTCGTCGGAACACGCCTTATCGGCTGTTTTTCATAGATCTGGAAGCTGAACTTCGCCGCCCGCGCACGGCCACCTCCGACCACCCCCGGCGACAACTCCACTGCCGTTGGCTTCGTCTTGAAGTCCTTTAACCACTGCAGTTTCCCGTTTCCTCTGTTCATCTCTGGAATTTCACTGAGATGCGCAACAACGGACGTGGCGCGAATCTGTCCTCCCCGGCTTCTCACGGCCGCCCACCGCCGTACGCTCACGCCGTCGGCCATCCATCGGGCCGAGCATCTTCCTTTGGTCCCACTTCATCTACCAACAGCCCCCTTGGACTCTCGGAGTTCACGTGCGTTGTCGCACGCACGTACTTTTAGCCGACGTCGCCGTTATCGTGAAGAACCGTTGCGCTACTCACAACGGGAGGAGGATCGCTGATTAGCTCGCTGATTTCACGTCATCACCCCGCTGTCCAGAGGTACCTCGCTACGCTACCCGCAGCCAAGGAGTTCCAGATGACGCCGACGTTTCTCCGTTCAGACCCGACTTCCGCTTGTTGGATGACATTACGAGGTTAGTTCCCTAACGAGTAGTAAAACCCACACCGTAGCAAAACTGAACCCTAAACTAAAAATCGACAACTTGAACTAAAATTTATTTCCAGCACCAGTAAAATGTTGTACGAACATAGAAAATCGACGAATGGACCTTGTTGACTGTGCACATAGGATGGATCGTCGATTAGGCTGAAACATCGAAAAAGTGACTTTTGACGAATATGATAGTCCTGATAACCTAGAAACGAACCCTAATAGGATTTGATGAAATTGAGACCTGACACCGTCACCGTTGCGATATTTCAGACGGACTTCCGTGGACGAGACGCTTGGACGAGACGCTTCGAGAGGACGACACACTCGCCATCGCAGGCAAGTGTATCCACTTGCACTTTTGGCCGTGCTTAGGCTCTAGTTGGTTAAAATTGTTAACTGTGAACAAATAGAACCGGACGTGAAATGATAGCGTCCGGGACGACTCCTGACGGCTCAGACTTGACGACGAAGTCTGAGCCTGACAACAACTTTTGATACTGTAGGGCTATCATGTGTGTGCGTGTGTGTGGACACCCTAGAATAACAACTCCCTACACTTGTCATGTCGTGTCCTGTTACACAAAAAGCCTTCGGGCGTTTCGGATGCTTTCCCCCGCGGAAGTGATCCCTGTTACCCAAAAAGCCTTCGGGCGTTTCGGATGCTTTCTGATCGCTCCGGGACGTAACTCCAAAGAACGGTTGTAGTTTTACCGCAAGTGCACGGTGTAGCAGCGAGCGGGTTATCGAACACAGGGAGGACGAATGACCGTGCTTGTTCCGATCAACCTGGCTATTTAAGAAGAGAGAAATTTGCCTTTGGCGATCCTGTCACAATTTTCAGACAAAGTACGGAAATATCAAATAAAATAAAGAACGTCTAGGGAATGGGGAATTCCCGCTACTCACCGTATTTCGTAAAAGTGGTTCATCGGTATCAAAGTTGCTAGAATAAGATTTTGGATGAACTAGTTGCAACTGAATGTAGAACCAAGCTCACGCTCTCGCGCTGTTGCCGGTCTATAGCTATCCTAGGCTCGGGTCCAATCTCTTGCAAACCCTAGCCTAGGGAAGCTAGCATTAGGATCAACATCATCGTTCAATCGCGCACCGAGCCCAATCTCTTGCAAGCTCGGTCCACGACCTAGTTTGGGATAGTTCCTACCCGTCCAATCTCTTGCAAACGGGTATTGGCGCGGAATTGGAACCGGAAACCCTAGTATCGGTTCAGTCTCTTGCAAACCGATACTACGGAAATTCGATTCCAACCCAATTCGGATTTCTAGGGTTTCCTATCGAATTGGGATCCAATCTCTTGCAAATCCCAATCGATGTGAATTCCTAGCCATCCGTAGTAAATCGATCCCAATCTAATCCCTAGTAGCAATTCTAGCAAAAATTCCTACCAATTCATCATAATTATGAAATAGGGCTTGTAGGGTTCATCCCCACGCCCCAAGACATGGCGACTACTCACAATTCATAGCAAGATCACAAAAATAATCAATGAAGTAAGCAATAGAATTCATCACAATATTGAGATATGCAATAAAAATAGAATTTTTAGAGAAGAGAAAAGCAAACCAATGGAGTTCTTCAATTAATCCCACAAAAATCCAATTTTGTCTCCTCTTCAATCCCAAGAATAAAACTAAAAAGCTGCAAAAAAATTCTAAGAGAGAGGCTCTTAAAACTAGGGTAAAAACAGGGGTTAAATAGCCCCCAAAATCGTCCAAAAACTGTGACCAAAATACCCCTGCGCAGCCTGTTTTCCGCAATTTTCGCTACAGGCAGCGCGTCGCACTCGGCCGAGTGACAAAAGTCGCTCGGCCGAGTGAAAACCCTGTAATTTTCCAGTAAGTATCGATCTTCAGGGTTCTTCACTTCGGGGGCGGCTCGGCCGAGTGAGTTGTCGTCACTCGGCCGATGGCTTCATGGCACTCGGGCGGACGGGATTATCCACTCGGCCGAGTGGGTCTTCTGAAGCTCAGACAGCCGAAAAACAGTAACATGACGATTTTTGAAGGGCTTCGTCTGGGCGCCACTCGGGCGGACGGGGTCTCGTCACTCGGCCGATGTGGTCTCCGTCGCTCGGCCGAGTGCACGTATGAATCGTGACTGATCTGGTCGGCCGAGCAGTGTCTCGCTGGTCGGCCGAGTGACTCCTTCACTCGGCCGAGTGGGACACAAAAAATGCCCAAACTGCTTGTTTTGGCCTCCTCGTCGCTCCTGCGACGTCCGTTCTTCTTCCGCTCCTCTCCAACAGCAAAATACCCCTTGGGGAGGTCGTCGGTGACCCTCTGGAGTAAGCGCATCTCGAGATCACTCTAAATCGTGCCAAATCACCTGAAATGCGACAAAAACAACAAATCGTGAAAAGCATCGCAATATCGTCGATATATCGTGAAAAACATGATTTGGGCGATCTAAATGGCATGCAAACATGCGGGAAAAATGTGTAAAATAAGGAGTGATCAAAATCCCCCAAGCTTACCTCTTACTCGTCCTCGAGGAAGATAAGTAAAAGGCGAACCCGGTGGATTCGGAAAACGAAAACGGCGAAGAAAAATGAAGAATGAAAAACGGAGAAGAGTGAAAAACGAAATAAAAATAAAGAAGAAAGAAAGAAGCGAAGAGGTAGGCTGCTAGATCATTTTCTCAGGACGTGGGTTCCGCTTACTCATATAGCATGCACTGAATGAAAAACACATGTCAAAGAATTTTATTTTGATATCATAGTATAATGGTACAAATAGAAATAGAAAACCCACGAACAACAATATAATTATGAAAAACGGAATAATTTTATAATTAACATCGTCTGAATCATTTAAAGCGGTATACAAATCACAGATCACACACTTTTCAATTGAATGCTTCCTATCCGGAGTATAGGAGTATCACACTATAGAATAGAGAGAATAGAAAAGTATGGATTTCATGAAATGAGTGCTAGGCTTAGATTTCTGGATTTCGTAAAGCTAGAAATAATCTCACCGAGTATAGAATATTACTTAGCCTAGGTTGTCGTGCAACGTCAAGTAGTCACTCTCTCACACATCAATGGATCCCCTCCCCAAGCTTTTCCATAAGCGTGGTGGCATAAAAAAAATATTTACATCCCCATTTCTATAAAGCTCCAAAGGCAATGAAAAGAGAAGAGAAAGAAAGAAAGTGAGATGGGATCTTTTATTGAGGATTTTTCCTCTTTTCTTTTTTTTTCTTTTTGTTTTTTTTGATGCAAAAGCATATATACACAATGATCCCAACTCAAAGAGAGATAATGATATACAGGAACATTTTCTCTTTTTTCTCTCTTTTTTTTGAATAAGAAATTTGGAGCTAGGAATTAATAGCGGGGGGAAATGCCATATAATAGAATCGCTAAGGGGAGATTCACCAATGATTTTAAAAGTAGAGAAATGATGTTCAAGATTTGTGGAGAAAGAAATAAATATATCACTCGGTTCACTCTATAAGACATGCACGACAACTTCAGCAGGGTAATCTAATCTACTCAGTTTCGATCACAAAAAAGCTAACTAATTCAAATTTATCATAGCTAACATCATTCAATCATCCCGAAGTGAAATGTACAATTCATGCATATAGAAGTGATATAGCAAAAGAAATCAGTTCTCCAGATATAGGCATTCAATGCGTGAATCTTGGTTTGTTTTCTGTGATAGCATACATATGAATATTCAGACTCAGCTAATAATAAAATTTCATCCATTTTCATGTGGAAAAAGTGTGGGTTATTATCTCTAGATGCGAGGCAAGTCATAGCATATGATATCAGAAATAAAATTTAAGACATGACAAATAAAGCATGCATATAGAATAAGCTAACTCCACGTCATCATCATCACAGAAAAGTCATCTCTAGCATGAGATGAAAAAGAAAGAAATAAAGATAAAGGGAAAATAGAACTATTTACAATGCGGCACACAGAAAAATAAGAAAAACATGATGCATGGCAAAATAAAAGAAAAATGATGGAAATAAGTGCAAAAGCGAAAAACGGTGTGAAAAACTAGAAATAAAGGTGGCAAATCGAAAAAAGAACGTGAGAACTCACTCCCCCAAGCTAAATGGCACAGTGTCCTCAATGTGCAAAGTGTGGCAAACCGAGAGACAAGTAAAGTGAGGGGCAAGTGAGGATGCATGCATGATGGGAAAAAAAGGAAAATAAGCGAAAAATAAAGAAACGAAAAATATGATGCGGACATGATGCATGCATAGATAGGAGTGATACAGATATATAGATGTGGGGCACCAAAAACTCTCCCTCTCTCCCAAAAAAGATATATAAGGATACGATCTGAATGAGAAACCCAAAATAAGTGAGGGGAGGGGGGGGGTGGACAAAACTGCAACAGGACCCAGCAGAAACGGGCAGCACAACGGCAGGAATAATCGATGGCATCAATGGTGCCTAAGAAGGTGGTGCTGCGCCGTCTCCATCCTGAGGTGGAAGTGGTGGTGGTGGCTGGACAGGCCGCTGAGCGGGTGTGGGTGTGGAAGTGGTAGCAGGCTGTGTGTGTGTGGAAGTGTGGGTGGGAACCTGCTGGGTGGGTGGTGGTACGTGGGGGAGACGCTCAAGGACCTGGGTAAGACAGTAGTGAATCTCGGGGATCAGGTCAAAGCGGCTAGCCATCACAGAGACGGTGGAGGATAGAGTCCTAAGGTCGCCTCTGAGGCCACTCACCGCCCCCTCTAGAGCACGAATGCTCTGAAGTACAGTGTCTGGGGGAGGTGGTGCAGAGGGACGCACCGGTCGGGGCTGTGCAGGGCGGGGCTGGCGTACTCGAGTCGCGTATGTGACGGGCTCAGCGGGGAAGGGAACAAAAGGTGCTGCGCTCGCAAATGTGGGCCTGGCCTCAGTGTGAGGCCGGGGCACCGGCTGGTTAGAAGTGGAGGCAGCAGCAACGAAAGAAGAATGCAAAAGTGGCAGCGAGGCGGCCAGAGAGGTCAGTGGCACAGAAGTGTGGACAGACGCCACGACACTCTCGGAAAATACAGCAGCAGTGGAGACAGAGGGCTCGCCGCACTCAACTATGGTCGGCGGGCGCTCGGGTGGTGCAAAGGAAACAGGCTCAGCAGACAGAGGGCCAGTGGGGGTGGTGACGACAGCCGCGGGAGTGGTGGAGGTGGGCTCAGCTAAGGTACTCCCGACACCGACAGAGGTGTGGACAGAGGTGTCAGGAGCAGCGGAAACATCAGGTGTAGGCTGAGGGGCCACAGGGTCAACAGGGGCGGCAGGCTCGGTAAGTGCAACAGGGTCTGCGGGGGCAGCGTGGGCAGCGTGGGCCTGCTTGGCCTCCTCAGTCTCGAGTACGTAAGCAGCGGGGATGAGAACATCCATCACAGGGAGCCAGTCAACGTGGTCTGGTGCAATCTGAGTCCGAGCTGGGCTCGGAAGAATCATGTAATCGACACCGTAAGGGCCGTGCAACCAGACCCAGTGACGCTCACAGTGCGGACGAAGCATCTTCATCCGGGCCATAACATCGATCGACAAAGAAGTGGGGCCCGGTACTCGTCGCAAGTCGTCAGGGAAGTCCTCGCCGGTCATAAGGACAAGCAAGGTGATCAGGCCGCCGCAGCATATCGGTGAGCGAGCGCCCACCGATACAATGATACGGTCCAAAAACCAAGCCGCGACATCAATCACGACGGCAGGGACCAGCTCATCGCCATCCCTAGATAGAGCTCTGGGACGTGTCATCGCGTAGAGCATGTAGAGCTCCGGCGTAGACATCGTGCCCAGCTCATATCTGGCCAAAAAGGTCGTCGCCATAAGGCGCTGAGCAATACGGAGGCAGGGATGGACAATGGCCGAGGCCTTGGCCCTACTAGGGTCAAAGGCAGCGTGAAGACCCGTAATCCGGGCCCAGAAGGCACCGGCGTCGAAGGAAGGTGGGGGGATATGGGTGGGGCCGTAACTGCGATCGGCTCTGGGGACAGCGGGCCACAAGAAAAATGCTCTCATCATATCGAGAGTGACCTGGCACTCCCGGTCCATGAACCGAAACGAGCATCCCTCGTCGGTCCGGGCGATCGAACTAAGAATCTCAAGTGTCGGGCGGGTAAACGTGTCCGCCGACACCTGAAAGAAATCTCGCCAGCCCACGTTGTCGTACAACGTGAGCATCCCCTCTAGTACCCCCAGGCGTCCTAGGTCGGTAAGGTGTGCAAACCTGGAGGGTACGATCGAGCGCTTGGAGATACGCTCGAAGACGGTGCGGTGTGCGTCGTCTCGGAACGTAATCCCGAGCGGCCCGACCAGTGGAGCCGGAGGTGGTGGCTGTGGAGCGGCAGGGAGTGGCTGTGCGGGCTGTGTGGGCGCTGCAGGCTGTGCGGGGTGTGCGGGGCCTGCAGGCTGTGCTGGGTGGATGGGGTGTGTGGGAGAAGGTGGAGGAGAGTCCTCCAACTCGTGGGAGGGACCGGCATCATCCGACCGCTTCCGCTTGGCGGAAGCTCTCTTCGACCGCGGCCGTGTCCGGGGCGGCATATCGGCCCCGAGCGCGCGCCGAAAAGTGTAAAAAGTGCGGCGTGTGCAAAAGAAAGGAAAGAGTGTACCCAGACACGCTGCGAGTGCAAGATAATGGAAGCGTGCGAAGTCAGCGCCTCCACAAAGCCCAAATCAGTCCGTAGAAGCTCCCTTGGGCTCCCCTAAGCTCCCAAAAACAACCTGCATGAAATGGAGATATCAGCGGGTAATATTCAAAACGTATGGAGCATTGGGGGTATAATAGATAGATATAGAAATTGATTAGGGTTTGGGGTTCGTTTAATACATGGATCCTCGAAAAACACACAAAAAGAGGAGAAATAGGGCGAATCAGGCGATACCGGAGGTGGTCGGAGCGGCGGCCGCCGGCGGCCACTCGGCGAGGCGCGGGCGGTGCTCGACCGGTGGTGGCTGGCCGAGCGGCGGTGCAGCGGTGGTCGACCGGGCGAGTGAGGGCGCGAGCGAGCGAGGGTCGGGCGAGGGAGCTGAAGGGTCGGGCGTGATTTCGGTTTTTGCGTTTTGAAAAACGTGCCCCCCCTCGGCCACTTATATAGTGAAAGTTACGACTCGGCCGAGTGAATAGGTCACTCGGCCGAGCGAGATCAATGGACATTTCCTCCCCGCTATCGCTTTGGCCGAGTGGCTTTGCCAGCCTCGGCCGAGTGGAGTAAGTCCATTCGGCCGAGTGGCTCAAGCTACTCGGCAAGACTCGCCCTAGGAGCGTATCCGTTTTACTCGGCCGAGTGAAAATATATACTCGGCCGAGTAGCATTTATACTGAAATCAGGAAAATAAACAGAGAGTTGGGTACATCAGACTTTCCTCGTTCGTGAGCGGCTCGGCCGGACGAACTTGTGTACTCGGCCGAGTGACTAGTATACTCGGCCGAGTGAGCCTTGTGTTCTGCTGTTTGTCTTCGTTTGGGCTCTAAACTCCGTCTTTCTTCCTCCAGTCGATTTCATCTTACTCCTAAGCATCGAGCGTCTTCCTGGGGCGCTCCTCGTCGTCTCGTTCATCCTCCTCATGATGGATTTACCTATCTCCTCTCCTGTCAAGAAAAATAGGACCCGTTATCACAAAATTTTTGGGCGAACGACTCAAAACACTAAAAATTTCTAAAACAAAAATAAAGAAAAAGTAAAAATAAAGCAATAACCGTCGGGTTGCCTCCCGACAAGCGCTCGTTTAAGGTCGTGAGCTCGACCCCCTATGATTTTCAATTAATGCGGGATGTTTGGTGCATATGAGATGCACCCATCAAACTTTCCGGGGAGAACGCTTGGATTCGGAAGTTGCGGTGGCGTGTTCTCCCGCGGTGGTCTCTCGTCTCGAATAGTGTTGGGGGGAGGCTCCCCCAAGCTAGCGTTTGCTCCGGTCAACGGCTTCACCGGCGACGTCGATTTTCGTAGCGGCGGAGCTTTCTTCGGAGACTTTTGTTTCGAGAGCTTGCAGATCTCTCGAATCCTTGTGACATCAGCGTCGCCTTCATCATTTTTAGCGGAGAGGTCGGGGGAATCATCTATCTTCTCATCTTGGTCTAAATCCGGGCCTTCATCAAAATCCTCATCGAAAAGAGCGCCAATCGAGTGGGGGATCGCCTCTTCTATCACCTCATCAAGGAGGTCCATGTAGTCGAGTTCCTCGTGGTAAGGCATGTGTTTCATAGCCTTAGGAATGTGAAGCTCCACCTCGATGTTGCCGACGTTCAAAGTTAGGGTACCTTCTCGCACGTCGACAATCACTCCGGCGGTGGCGAGGAACGGGCGTCCAAGTATCAATGAAGTATCTCCCTCCTCCTTAACGTCCATGATCACGAAGTCGCATGGCAAGCATATTCCCCCCGGGACTTGTAGCGGGATGTCTTCGGCGATCCCTACCGGCCTTGTTATTCGTCCATCGGCCAATTGTATCCGCATGTCGGTAGGTTTCAACTTCGTCCCAGTGTTTAGCCTTAAGAACATGGAGAGAGGCATGAGGCTCACACTAGCCCCTAGATCTACCAACGCCTTTTGAAGAGGGACGCCGCCCAAGGTGCAAGGAATCCGAAAACTCCCCGGGTCTTTAAATTTGGCCGGCTCCTTCTCTCTCTTGGTGAACCAAGAGCCCTCCTTGGCTAGCATAATCTTCTCATTCCTCTTTCTCCCCGAAATCAAGTCCTTTAAGAATTTAGCATATGTGGGGATCTCCACGATGGCGTCGAGGAAGGGAATGTTGAGGCTAACTCCTCTAAGATACTCGAGAAACTTTGCTAGCCTTTTCTCCATTTTCGCTCTAGCAAGCCTTTGGGGAAATGGGATCGGTGGCATGAAGCGCCTTTCCTCAATCAATTGCTCCGCTCTAGATTTCTCCTTTTCTTGTGGCTCTTTCTCCTTATCAACTTCGACTACCGGCTCAATTGGCTCCAAACTTTCCTCCACGGGCTCCTCGGTAGGAATCATGGCGGGGGTGGTATCCTTCCCGCCTCTAGTAGTAACGGCAACTACGGCATTGATGTGGCCGGTGTTGCCCCGTGGGTTTTGCTCGGGTTGTGCCGGCAATCGTTGAGTGTTCCGATTAAGCAACGCCAATTGCTCCGATATTTGAGCCACAACGGTATTAAGGGAGTCTTGCCCCGCCTTCAAGGTAGCATTAACCTTATTTTGCTCGACCATAAACGCCTCCACTCTAGCTTCGAAGTCGGATCGTTGTTGAGCTTGTGGAGGGTTTTGATTTTGATTCCTCCACCCTTGATTGTATCCGGGCGGCCTATATGGTGGAACTTGTTGCTTTGGTTGGAAATTTTGTTGTGGAGGCCCCCTCGGTGGATAGTGTTGTTGTTGGGGTGGTGGTGGTCGAGCTTGTTGAGGTGGTTGTTGTGGCGGGTTCAAAGCTCCTTCATTATTGGCGTAAGAGAATCCGGGATGATTTCTTGTGGCCGGATTGGCCCAATATCCTTGGTTCCCCATGACATATTGTACTTGCTCCAAGGATCCTTCTCCTTGCTCTCCTCCCACATACATGGCTTGAGATTGGTCTTGCCAATCACACATTTGGTTCGTTGGAGCGGAGGCGGAAGGGGTTCCTTGGGGCTCCGTGATGAACTTCTCCAGTCTCTCCACTACCTTGTGGAGAGAATCAAACTTGCTTGTAAGCTCCGCTACGGCCTTCGCCTCATAGATACTAGTTGGATTTAAGGAGGATGTGCAGTGTCCTCGCTCATCGCCCCATTGTTGGTTGTTTGAGGCCATCTCCTCAATTAGGGCCGTAGCTTCCTCGGGAGTCTTTGACAAGATAGCACCATTCGCCGCGGCATCAATAATTTGTTTGGTCCCCGGTTGGAGACCGTTGTAGAAGCTATGAACTAGCTCCCAATCTTCTATGCTATGGTGCGGGCATTGGTGTTGCAGATATTTAAAACGCTCCCAAGCCTCATAGAGCGTCTCTTGGGGTCCTTGCTTGAAGGACATGAGAGCGCTCCGGATCTTCACCGTCTTGGATGGCGGATAGAACTTGTCAATGAATGAACTTGCCAACTCGTCCCAAGAGGTGAAGACTCCATCAGCCTGCGTCCTCAACCAATAGAGTGCCTTGTCCTTTAGCGTGAACGGGAAGAGACGCAGTCTGATGGCATCGATGGAGACCCCCGGCATCTGAAATGTGGCGCACTTCGACAAGAATAATTGGATGTGGTAGTGAGGATTTTCATGGGCATTCCCATGAAATGGATCCTGCTGCATCAGAACCACTAGTCCAGTCTTTAGCTCGAAGTTCTTGTCAGCCGCCAACTCTGGCACGACAATGGATGAGGTCGTAGAAGAGGTCTTAGGCCGAAGCCTATCTCAAATAGAAATTATCCTCGCCATCCTTGCCGCTAATTGGTCCGCAGTTTCCGGGTTGGTCATAAACCGCCCTTCCGGATTTTGTCTCCTTTCCGCTCTAAGTCTCCGCGCGGTACGTTCGATCTCGGGGTCAAATAATATAGCTTCGGGGTCCGCCGTAGATCTCGTGTACATGCACAGGGAAAACAGAGTTTCAAAGAAATGATTAGTACCGTGGAAGGGTTAGGTAAAAATGAAGGAATGGAAATAATAATAATAATAATAAAAAAAGGAAATAGCTAGGGTGGTAAGATCAAACGCAATCGCCTCCCCGGCAACGGCGCCAAAAACTTGATCGATCCAAAATGCAACCCTAGAGCACAACCTAGTATGGCGCAAATACACGGAGATAAATCCCCGGCAACTGCGCCAAAAACTTGATCGATCCGGGACGTAACCCCAAAGAACGGTTGTAGTTTTACCGCAAGTGCACGGTGTAGCAGCGAGCGGGTTATCGAACACAGGGAGGACGAATGACCGTGCTTGTTCCGATCAACCTGGCTATTTAAGAAGAGAGAAATTTGCCTTTGGCGATCCTGTCACAATCGTCAGACAAAGTACGGAAATATCAAATCAAATAAAGAATGTCTAGGGAATGGGGAATTCCCGCTACTCACCGTATTTCGTAAAAGTGGTTCATCGGTATCAAAGTTGCTAGAATAAGATTTTGGATGAACTAGTTGCAACTGAATGTAGAACCAAGCTCACGCTCTCGCGCTGTTGCCGGTCTATAGCTATCCTAGGCTTGGGTCTAATCTCTTGCAAACCCTAGCCTAGGGAAGCTAGCATTAGGATCAACATCATCGTTCAATCGCGCACCGAGCCCAATCTCTTGCAAGCTCGGTCCACGACCTAGTTTGGGATAGTTCCTACCCGTCCAATCTCTTGCAAACGGGTATTGGCGCGGAATTGGAACCGGAAACCCTAGTATCGGTCCAATCTCTTGCAAACCGATACTACGGAAATTCGATTCCAACCCAATTCGGATTTCTAGGGTTTCCTATCGAATTGGGATCCAATCTCTTGCAAATCCCAATCGATGTGAATTCCTAGCCATCCGTAGTAAATCGATCCCAATCTAATCCCTAGTAGCAATTCTAGCAAAAATTCCTACCAATTCATCATAATTATGAAATAGGGCTTGTAGGGTTCATCCCCACGCCCCAAGACGTGGCGACTACTCACAATTCATAGCAAGATCACAAAAATAATCAATGAAGTAAACAATAGAATTCATCACAATATTGAGATATGCAATAAAAATAGAATTTTTAGAGAAGAGAAAAGCAAACCAATGGAGTTCTTCAATTAATCCCACAAAAATCCAATTTTGTCTCCTCTTCAATCCCAAGAATAAAACTAAAAAGCTAATCTAAAAAGCTGCAAAAAAATTCTAAGAGAGAGACTCTTAAAACTAGGGTAAAAACAGGGGTTAAATAGCCCCCAAAATCGTCCAAAAACTGTGACCAAAATACCCCTGCGCAGCCTGTTTTCCGCAATTTTCGCTACAGGCAGCGCGTCGCACTCGGCCGAGTGACAAAAGTCGCTCGGCCGAGTGAAAACCCTGTAATTTTCCAGTAAGTATCGATCTTCAGGGTTCTTCACTTCGGGGGCGGCTCGGCCGAGTGAGTTGTCGTCACTCGGCCGATGGCTTCATGGCACTCGGGCGGACGGGATTATCCACTCGGCCGAGTGGGTCTTCTGAAGCTCAGGCAGCCGAAAAACAGTAACATGGCGATTTTTGAAGGGATTCGTCTGGGCGCCACTCGGGCGGACGGGGTCTCGTCACTCGGCCGATGTGGTCTCCGTCGCTCGGCCGAGTGCACGTATGAATCGTGACTGATCTGGTCGGCCGAGCAGTGTCTCGCTGGTCGGCCGAGTGACTCCTTCACTCGGCCGAGTGGGACACAAAAAATGCCCAAACTGCTTGTTTTGGCCTCCTCGTCGCTCCTGCGACGTCCGTTCTTCTTCCGCTCCTCTCCAACAGCAAAATACCCCTCGGGGAGGTCGTCGGTGACCCTCTGGAGTAAGCACATCTCGAGATCACTCTAAATCGTGCCAAATCACTTGAAATGCGACAAAAACAACAAATCGTGAAAAGCATCGCAATATCGTCGATATATCGTGAAAAACATGATTTGGGCGATCTAAATGGCATGCAAACATGCGGGAAAAAGGTGTAAAATAAGGAGTGATCACTTTCCCCTGCGAAAGTGATCCCTGTTACACAAAAAGCCTTCGGGCGTTTCGGATGCTTTCCCCCGCGAAAGTGATCCCTGTTACCCAAAAAGCCTTCGGGCGTTTCGGATGCTTTCCCCGCGAAAGTGATCCCTGTTACCCAAAAAGCCTTCGGGTGTTTCGGATGTATCCCTAGCGGAAGTGATCCCTGTAATTCTTGTCCTGAGTTCCTGGGTTTGGGGTTGGGTTGAGCGTGCACACGGCAAGAGGGTCTGATCCCCCTCGAACCGTAAGGCATGAACCCTTTCGTGTCTCACTTGTCTTGTCTCGTCTTGTCCCGTCCCGTCCCGACTTGTCATGACACCTGTAGGTTAGTCCCGTAGTTGGTAGCACACGCTACGACTACTACTTGCTGCGCTTTACTTTCCTGTTGCGTTACTTCTGTTTGTCACTCAGTTATAACCCCAGCATGCTAATCAACCAGTAAAACGATGTTTAACAGTTCAGTGCACTTGCAGTAAAGTCTAACCCTTCTTGTAGACTTTACCTGACGTACAGTTCCTTTCTCTTGGGTGCTGTACGTCAGGTGCTCAGCCAGAGTTCGTGGACGAGACAGACTCACTGGAGTACGAGGAGCCCGAGGACATCGACCCGGAGGACGTACCTGACGAGGACCAGACTCAGAAGTCTCTTCGAACGTGGACGTTCAGAGGTTACTACTTTTAGCTTCTCTCTTCCGTTAGTTGTTGCCATGCTTAGGCTTTCTTTTTTGACTTTGTACCTGCTGGATATTATACCTCTAATTTAATGAATGCAATTCCTTTCTGTACTTCTGTTGTTTCGAACTTTATTAATTGCAAGAACCTGAAACTTTTAAAAAGGTACCCCTACAGACGCTTATTGGGTCCGAGCTTCTCAGCTCTGGCCTAAGCGGGCCTTGTCACGCTTCGCCTTCGTATTTTTGGGAAGCGGGGCGTGACAGGTCTCCGACACCACATCGTTATCATCAGCAACCATCTTCACTGAGAGCGTCTCGACATCTGTCTACACTTCTGTGTCGACGACCGCTCCTTCTTCTACCGTCGCCGATATGCCTTCGAGCTCACCCTGTCCTACATTCCACCCTAGGCACTGTGCCTTAGCTGCACGGGATCGATTTACTAGAGTGGTGACTCACCGCCACGTTTCCCGCCCTCCACCTGACTCACGTACTACAGACGGTTGCCTGAAAACATTAGAAGAGTCGACTTCTCTCCTACGGAGAGATTTCGATGACTTTGTACGCTCCACGGTGACGTACCACTCGAGAGTCGAGTTGGACTTGGCATCCATCATAGAACTCCTGAGGACACAGGAACCATCTCCAGTGATCCTTGCACATGCACCACCACCCAGGCCAGCGACTGTGACTTCCACTGCACCACTCAGTGCTCCACTTCCTCAGGCTTCTGCAGAGCCTGTTTCTTCCACTTCTGAGTTGGACGTCACAGTAGACCCACTGTCTGCCATTGTTCTATATTTAGCTGAGCCTCACACTACCACCACTGACCCCTCTACTACTCCTGGTCCACAGCAGAGGGACCCATCACCACCCCCAGAGGGTGGTGCCTCTGCCTGATGTTGTCCTTACTCGTTTTGCCTCCCTCACTTATTATTGAGCCTATCTGTCTGTTTGGGGCCTTGCACTTACATTGCTTGGGGGAGGACACAGACCCACACATGCACCATATTTCATTCAGCATTGCATCATGTCATGTTTTTCTTACTTTCTCCACAGTTTTTATTTTATTTTCCCACACCCACCCCACCCTATTTAGCATCATCTCCCCCTACTACCGTTTTCTTAGCAGTGAGGACACTGCTATGTTTAGCTTGGGAGATGAGCGCCACCGCTTTATTTTTCATATTTCTTTTTACATGTCTTCCTTATTTCAGTTTTTATTTTACTTTTTCACCACTTTTCCACGCCTTTTTATTTTTTCTCATTCAGCATCATATCTTCTGTTTTTACCACGCATGCATCCCTTTTCTTCATTTTCTTATTTTCTCCGCCTTTTCTCTTTTTATGCTAAGGATGGCCCGCATGATGATATCTCTCGTAGCCTTAGTAGTTATTCGCGATGCATGCTATCAGTTGCCATGCTATTAGGGTAAATTTCAGTTTTACCATCATATATGTGCATTTCTTTTGCTGATCTATCTGATTTAATGCTTAAAATGAATTAAAAATCAAATGCATGAATTAGTATTTAATATGCATTATGTTGGGTAATGCACCTAGGTTCACGCATCACTAGAACACTTGGAGCATCTGTTTTATTTCATTCACTTCTGTTTGCATGCCTGCTGTTATTGTGCTTATTACTGCATGCCTTTTCAGTATTCATCTAGAGGAATGAAAGTATCCATGCTATTTATGAGTTTAGTTAGGGTATTATTTTATCAAACCGTTGTGCACCTCCGATGAGTGAACCGAGAGATATACTATTTTCCTCCTCCACATACCTATATATTTCTCTACATATCAGTTGGTTACACCCCCACAGCTATCTTTACATCATCTCACTTCCCAAACCCAAAAAGAAAAAGTATAGCTTCTAAATGAAATGAAAAAAAGAGAGAGAAAAGAAAAAATGGTGTATATATTCATATGTGAAAAAGAAAAGAAAAAGAAAGAAAAGGAATAAAAATTGTTTTGTATCCTTTCATTAGAAGCTATCACTTATACTGGGAAGAAAAAGAAAAATTTCATATCATATTCCTAGATGCGACGCCTTAAGCTAAGCTTGGGGGGTAAATCAGAGTGAGCATGACATTAGAGTGGAGACAGTGCATTACGGGGAGATTTAATAATACTTAAACTTTACGAAATGCTTTAGTTTTTGGACATTTTTCATGAATCGAAATGAATAATCGAATGGCATGACTTTTTCTATTCTCTATTGCATGTTGTATGACTCCTATATGCTCTTTATGTATCTGTGATTGAAAAGTGCATTGTCAACTTCTTTATACTAGACTCTAGGGATTGCATGCGATTGATATGAATTGATGGCGTTATTTCAGTAGATCCCTATTTTTTGTCTGTATTGCATGCTAGTCATATGATTTGTAAAACGTGAAATTGCCATTAGCATGTATTGTTAATATTCAGGGCAATGTGATATACTATTTAGGCCTGAGATCTAACCGATCATCCTTAGCACCCTCCATTCATTTTCATCCCCTCCTCTTCTTATTTATATTTCTTATTTCTTTTTGTTTTCCTCCCGGGGTACCTAGTATTCGTCTTCCTCGAGGACGAGTAAGAGGTAAGCTTGGGGGATTTTGATGTGTCCATATTTTTCACTATTTTCATATCATTATTTCATTGTATTCCATGCCATTTTCGCATCCAAATCCCATATTTTACTACGATATCGCGTTTCTGACGTTATATTCGAGTTTCGTAGTGTTTTATGAGTTTTCAGGGATTTTAGAGTGATTTGGGACCCCACTTGGGTATGGACACATCCGACACGCTCGTGAGCTCATTGGTAAACCCTACAGGAGTTTGCCATGTTTGGGATCCTCGAGAGGAGTGGAGGAGAGAGAGCAGGAGGAGAGAGCAGCTAAGCAGCCTCAGGAGATGATTTCCCAGACTGCTCGGTCGAGCAGTACAGATGCTCGGACCGAGCAAATGCAAAGGAGAAGAAGGAGCAGACACGGAGATGGCTCGGACCGAGCACCTAAGTGCTCGGTTGAGTTGCACCAAAATTCAAAAGCTGAAGCAATCCACTGCACGGCCCGAGCAACTATTCAGCGACCGAGTCAGCCTACTCAGTCGAGAGTGCTGAGGCTATTTTTGGAAACAATTTTTGATGCAGCTGTTGCACGATCTGGGCAATGAAGGCTGGGGGAGCTGTGACTTCAATGAGTGGTGATTCATTTTAGAGTTTCGAATAGGTTTTTGGAGAGCGGGGCTGAGGCGAATTATTATTAGTTTTTAGATTTGTCTTTGTTGAAAAATATTGGATCGAAACCTTCGGATTGTTAATTTTGTTCTCTATCGTTCTTGCGCTTGGAAATCTGGAATTCTCTTTGGATCTATAAATTGCAATTTTTATCTATCTCTCGCTGTAAGTCTTCTATTTTTATTCCATCGATTTGTTAAGATGTTTTCGTCTCTAAAAATGATGTCTTTATTCGCTAATATTGCTATGAGTGAGTAGATCTTTCTAGGGTTGATGGGTTAGCCCTAAGATCTTAGGGGAAAGATGTAGATCTGGATCTCTACGTTGAATTAGGGATTTAGGAAAGTATTTCGGTCGATTATACCGAATCCCTAGATAACCCGTACTGAGATCATGTGTCACGCCCCGCTGGGGCGAGGACGTGAGCAGGTCCGCATGTGTTTAAAGCAAAGAAGATGTACTTATTTATTTCTTCTTTGACTTAAGCACACTAAGCGTAATTTAGCGAAGGCAGGTCCCTACATGCGAATCTTCACAAGCAGCACAATTATTCATTACATTACAATACCAGCGTCCAAAGCAAACACACAAGTAATCTAGGCCTAGTATGGCCGTACAATCTGCTGAAAGCAAACACACCTGAAAATACAATACAAATAATACTGAAATATAAATATCCCGCTCTAGCCTTCCGTAGGGAGGATCTCAATGTCTTCGTAGCTCTGATCAGCGGAGTCCACCTTTAAGGTAGGATCCTCAAAAATAGTGTTCTCTGGGTACTCTGTCTCTGGGCCTAACATATATTTCATCAACACATTGAAATATATGTCAACGATAAGCTCGGCAAGATATTTAAAGTAATGAATGAAGAATAACTATAAGGAACAAAAGAGTGTTAGTACACAGTTTATGAAAAATAAGTGCAGAAAAGTAAGTATGAGCATACATGGGTTTGCAGGTTTAAAAGTAAAACAGTTGTAAGTTGAGTATTTGTGCTCGTGATAAGTCCATGTCTGAGTAGGTTATATTCTCGATACACCCTATCATCGGGGGTTTATCGTGACGCTTCTTGCCATTCCAAACTGGAATATGGTCAAGCGGCTTGCCTCCGTTAGTGTGGTTTTGGAGGTAGCCGTAAGGTGTTCAAGCAACAATCACGGACTCTACTACATGAACCAACCCCACCCAAGTGTTCTGTTTAGACATTGACCAAGTTTCACCCCATCTGTATTCGATGGTTTTACCCCCATCTGTATTCGATGGTTATCCCATATGTGTTTGCAACATACTCGTTTTTACCTTGTTAGCTTGCAGGTAGTAATTAAATTACATGTAACAATTGTTCCAACGATCCATATTAGCATGACTAGTCCATTTAAATTAGAAAGCAACAAAAATGAAAACAAGTTAAATGGCCTACCAGAAATTTACAAATACATCAGATTTAGCACTAAGTTGGAACGGCCAGATTTGTAATTCATTACTAGAAATACTTGCCTTAACACTGGTGTAGGTGTCCAGGTGGCAGTAACGCGAGGTACGTTTTATCTGCGTCAAATAGGCTAGTGGTCAACAACTAGTGGTTAACATACAGTTATAATATTTTAAACAGGCTCACTAACATTAACTATTTATTATAACGGAATTGTTAACACCTAAACTAGCATGGTAGTTTAATAGTTAACTTAACTTAATTTATTAATCTAACAAAATTAGTAACTTAGCCTTGATTATTAACTTATAATTTATACTCTTAATAATAACTTATAACTTATAAGCTAATAAAACTTTATAAGAGTTAATAAAGTTATAAATAATAATAATAATAATAATAATAATAAGAGGTTGACTAGGATCCATTCGGATGGATCAAACATGCGGATACATCCAAGTGGAATTTAAAGCTAGACGATGTAAATAGAAAATCCGACCGTTGGATGTCATCTAACATGTCTCAACTAGCTCCAAACAAAATTTCAACTAATTTGGACATGTTTTGCCCATGCATCAAGTGGTTGCAAAATCGATGTTTTTGAATAGTTATAAAATCGGCTAATTTTGCAACCACTTGTTGCATGGGCAAAGCATGTCCAAATTATTTGAAATAGTGTTTGGAGCTAGTTTAGACATGTTAGATGACATCCAACGGTCGGATTTTCTATTTACATCGTCTAGCTTTAAATTCCACTTGGATGGATCCGCATGTTTGATCCATCCGAATGGATCCTAGTCAACCTCATAATAATAATAATAATAATAATAATAATAATACTTTATAATAACCAATAAATTAATTATTATATAAAAAAACTTTATAAAAGAATCTCACCCTCACTGTGTCTCTCTCGTCCTCTCTCTGTCTCTCTTCTTACTTACTTTCTTTTTTCCTTTCATTCTCCCTCGCGCAGGGGCTAAAGGGGCAAGAGCGGCGGCGGTATCGGGCTTGGGCGGCCGGATCGGAGGCGGGGGTGGTTTTTCGAAGCGGCGGAGGCGCTTTGACATGGCGGGGTTCATAGCGGGTGACGAGATTAGGAGCGATGGCGACGTGGATCAGCTGCGACGGGATCTAGGCGGCGGCGGGGGCGGATTCGACACGGGGAACGGTGACAATGCGTTCCCGAGGCGGCGGCACGTGGTTCGAGGTGGCGGCGATGGTGGCCGCGCGGCTAGGCGGTGGTTCCACGGTGACTTCTGGGCTTCGGGGGTGCGCAGAGAGGATGGTGATTTGGGGGGTTCCAAATTGGGGTTCAATTGGGTGATTTTGGGGTTTTTATTTCTGATTTGTTTCCTGGTTTGAATGGTGGAGAAGGATGGTTGATATTGTAGTGGTGGTGGGATGTGGATTTGCTGCTGTTGCTTGTATGGAGTAGGTGGTGGCTGATGGTGGAGGGTTGTTGTGGTTGATGTAGCTGTTGATTTAAGAACTAGGGGAGGGTTGTTGTGGTTGTTGGTGGAGGGTGGTTGTCTGTTGTATGGTTGAAGGGGGATGATGATGGTGGGATGTGGCATGACGGATCTCCCTACATTATGGTGGTGTAGTATGGTAATGGTAGTTTAGGAAAAAGTGACTAGTAATTAGCAATAATTTAATTAGTAATTAACTTTTTAATTAAAAATAATTATGATTTAACAGGTTAAAATTATGCTATGGTAAAATCGAAAATAACGACGCACTCGCGTCGACGCACGGACGAAAAAAATCCCCTCGGACAAAATAACTGAATCAACGAAGAAAAAGGAACACAGTCGCAACGATCAAAATACAACTAGGAAAAACAGGCCGTTACATCCTACCCTCCTTAGAATAATTCCGTCCCCGGAATTCTCTACAGTGCAGGGAAAAGATAGGGGTAACGTCCTCGCATCTCATCCTCTCGCTCCCAGGTGGATTCTCCTGGCGAGTCGTGTCGCCACATCACTCTCATGAGTTCGACAGCCTTATTTCTGAGAGCCTTCTGATGTCGATCAAGAATCTGAACAGGCTGCTGCTCATAGGTAAGGTCTGGTCATACCGTGATCTCGGAATGATCAACCACATGAGTAGGATCACTGATGTAACGATGCAGCTGGGAGACATGGAAAACATTATGTACTCCCTCCAATGACGGTGGTAGAGCTAGACGATAAGCCACTTCTCCAACTCGCTCTAACACATTAAAGGGTCCAACGAACCTTGGACTGAGCTTGCCACGCCTCCCAAAACGTATCACTCCTCGGTTTGGGGATATCTTCAGGAAAACATGATCCCTTGGTTGAAACTCCAAGTGGCGACGCTTGGTATCAGCCCAATGCTTGTACCGGTCTTGTGCAATGTGTAACTTGTCTCTGATGTTACGCACAACACCCACCATTTCAACAATCATCTCCGGGCCCTATAATTCTCGATCACCAATATCATCCCAACTTAGCGGGGATCGATACTTCCTTCTATAGAGTGCTGAAAATAGGGCCATGCCAATGCTGGCTTGGTAGCTATTATTGTAGGAAAACTCTAACAGGTGTAGATGATCTTCCCACGAGCCTTTGAAATCCAGCATGCAAGCTCGTAACATGTCCTCCAATATCTGGATGGTACGCTCTGATTGGCCATCTGTCTACGGGCAATACGTAGTGCTGAAACTCAGACTGGTACCCAAACTGGATTGCAGACTCTTCCAAAACTGAGATGTGAATCTAGTGTCCCGGTCAGAGACGATGCTCATAGGAATTCCATGCAATCAAACAATCTCCTACACGATTATCGATCACATCACAATGTATACTAAAAGAAGTGTTAAAGGTAAAGGATTGATCATTACCTCCACATACTTCTTAGAAAGTATTTCCGTAGATTGTCCCACTCGGAAGGGTATGAAATATGCTGATTTGGTTAATCGGTCAACAATCACCCAAATCGCATCATTCTGCTTAGTACTCCGAGGTAGTCCAGTCATAAAATCCATAGTGATGTGCTGCCATTTCCACTCTGGAATCGGCAAGGATTAAAGTAGTCCAGCAATGCGATGATGTTCAGCTTTCACTTGCTGACACACAAGGCACTTAGCAACACTTCGAGCCACGCTTCTCTTCATTCCATGCCACCAAAAGTTCAGACAAAGATCCTTGTACATCTTGATGCCACCAGGATGAATAGAGTAGGAAAAGCTATGAGCATCATTCATCAGCTCCTCGCTGATATCACCTGAAGGTACGCAGATCTTACTACCGTATCTCAGGGAACCATCCTCGTGAATAAGAAAATCCGTCCGTAGTCCAGCTTCAACTTGCTCCCTGATCTTTCGTAACTTTGCATCTCCAGTCTGAGCAGCTTTGATTCGATCTACGATAGTAGACTGAACTTGCATATTCATCAATGATGCAAAAGTCCCAGGTAAGATAACTTCAACCTCCATCTCACGTATAGCCTGCTGAAGTCTCCATTGAGCTGAAAGAGTCATGATCGCTAGTAATCTACTCAATGCATCAGGAACGACATTCACCTTCCTTGGATGATACTGGAGGTCGATGTCGTAATCAGCCATAAGCTCTAACCATCTACGTTGCCTCATATTGAGCTCCTTCTGAGAGAAAATATACTTCAGGCTCTTGTGGTCGGTGTAGATCTTGACTTGCTCGCTCAAAAGAAAATGCCTCCAAATCTTCAGAGCAAAGATGACAACAGCCAACTCCAGGTCGTGAGTCGGATAATTCTTCTCGTGAATCTTCAACTATCGAGAAACGTATGCGACCACATGACCATGTTGATGCAGGACACATCCAAGTCCCTTGCCAGATGCGTCATAGAAGACCTCAAATCCTCCAGTCATGTCTGGTATAGCTAACACTGGTGCAGTCGTCAGCTTGGCCTTCAATATCCCAAATGCCTGCTCACAAGAGTCTGACCATACATACTTGACATCCTTCCTCGTCAGGCGTGTCATAGGCTCGGTAATCTTTGAGAAGTCCTTGATGAATCGACGGTAATAACCCACCAATCCTAAGAAACTCCTGATGTCGGTAGCTGATCGAGGAGTCGGCCAGTTCCTGACTGAAATGACCTTCTTCAGATCAACAGAGATACCGTCTCCTGATACCACATGCCCAAGAAAGGCGAATCGGTCTAGCCAGAAATCACACTTGCTGAACTTGGCGTACAACTGATGGTGTCGCAATGTCTCCAGTACAATCCGCAGATGCTCGACATGCGCTTCTTCATCCTTCGAGTAGACCAATATGTCGTCGATGAAGATCACCATGAACTTATCCAAGAACTCATAGAAGATCAAGTTCATGAGGTTCATGAATACTGATGGGGCGTTAGTTACACCAAATGGCATGTCTACAAACTCATAGTGCCCATACTTGGTCCGAAATGCCGTCTTCGGGATGTCTCCACTTCTAACCTTCACTTGATTATAACCACTTCGGAGATCAAGCTTCGAGAATACTCGCAATCCGCCAAGTTGATCGAAGATGTCGTCAATGTGCGGCAGTGGGTACTTGTTCTTTATTGTTACCTTATTCAATTCTCTGTAGTCCACACACATCCTTCTCGAATCATCCTTCTTCTTCACCAAAAGAACTGGAGCACCCCAAGGAGATACACTGGGATGAATCAATCCCTTCTGCAACAGGTTGTTGAGTTGTTTCCGAAGTTCCTGCAGTTCCGCAAGAGCCATGCGATAAGGAGCCTTCGAAATAGGTTGTGTATTCGGCATAAGGTCGATAGTAAATTCCAGAGCTCGATCAAGCGGTAATCCTAAAATATCTTCAGGAAATACGTCTGCAAAGTCTCGAACCACTCTAGGTTTCTCAGGCTCAACCTGCATCGATGTAATGATTAGTTCGTTCGGTTTGGCCCGAAACTTGATAGGCCCAAGTGAACGATCTCCGCTCATGAATTCAAACACAGGGTGATTAGGGATTTCAAACACTACTTTCTTGTTGTAACAATCGATAATAGCATAGAAATTTCCTAACCAGTCCATGCCAAATATTGCATCGAAGTTGATGTCGACTATCATAAAGTCTGCGAACAACTCGTGTCCACAAATCACTAGGGGGCAAGATCGACAGCCAGTGGAAGTCCTCACTACTACACTTGCAGTAGTGATGCTCAAGCGATTTGGTAGAGAGTCAACATGAATAGAATGTTTCTCTACAAATCCTCGTGATATGAAGCAGTGAGTGGCTCCAGAATCAAAAAGGGATAAGGCTGGATGAGAGGCTATCAATACAATACCTAGTACATAAGAAATATCTTAGCCAAAAGATACGCAAATAACACATGCATATAATATAAACATTATAAAAGAAGGGTTTGAAGTAATACTTGAAATCACTTGTCCATCTACCTCAGCCTCCGCAGCTGTCATGGTTAAAATATGGCGTCTCGGCTGATTCTGCCTCGCCAATGCAAAAGCCTTCTGTTGTGGAGCCAGAGGTGCTCTATGCTGAGTAGGTCCAGGAGTTCCACGCTGAACAGTCCTAGAAGGTCCATCAGTCATCGGCTTATTGGTGTGACGAGGGCAGTCTCTGGTAGCATGTGCAGATGCTCCACATACCAGGCATTGATTCAGTAGCTCTCTGCAATCCTTCATGACATGACCCCTGCGCTTGCAGTGGAAGCACGCTAGCTAGGGTCGATTGATGGCCGGGGCATCAGGCCTCTTGAGCTGTGCAGTCTGAGTAAGTCAGAGGTTTCCCCTGGGTGGCTTCGGTGGATGCCTACTCCCTCCAATCTAAAGCGCCTTCTTACGCTTCTCAATAAGTTTATGGTTCTTAGCAGCATCCAACACTTCCTGAAATATAGTAGGATTCGTCGAAGATAAAGAAGACTGAATGTCTAGGTCTAGTCCTTAGAGAAACTGATAAGCACAGTCTTCGGGATCTCCACCAGATGTGGGGCGAATCGACTAAGCATCGAAAATTCTGCCTCGTATTCATCAACAGTCCGATTTCCTTGCTCTAAGTTGACGAAACGTTGCTGCAGTTCCCTCTTGGTTGATCGAGGAAAGTACTAAGCGTCGAGACACTCTCGAAACATGGTCCAGTTGATGGGCTTGATGAGACGAGCTTCTTCAGTGTCCCACCAGTGTCGGACATTTTCAGTCAGCTGTTTCTTTACAACTTCTACCCAGCCTATCTGGTCAATGCGGGAAAGACTCAGGTCCTCTTTCGTGGTACGAGCCCATTCTTCTGCTGCTAACGGGCCCTCTCTCCCAGAGAAGTTCTTCGGGTTCATCTACCGAAATTGCTTCGCTCCGGGCTCAGCTCGAGGCAGGGGTGGTGCAGGCGGTGCAGGTTGCTGACTCTGCTGGATCAGCTGATGTTGGGTCTCCAACATTCCTCTCATGATACTCATGAGTTCATGGAGGTCAGGAGTATCATTCCCGCTCGTTCCATGTCCGTTGCGAGTATGCGGTCTACCTGCCATGCTGCAAAATAAACAAGTTAAACATTTGTGTACAAAGCTATTCAAACCATCTGGTCAGTAATGATTTTCACACTGCTTCTGAAGTATTTTACAGAGAGGTGAACAGAGATCTGCATGGACCACCACTAAAACCTGTCACGCCCCGCTTCCTATTATACTTGGGGCGAGGACATGAGCGGGTCCGCATGTGCTTAAAGCAAAGACGTGGTACTTTTTTCTTTCTTCTTTGACTTAAGCACACTAAGCGTAATTTAGCAAAGGTAGGTCCCTGCACGCGAATCTTCACAAGCAGCACAATTATTCATTACATTACAATACCAGCGTCCAAAGCAAACACACAAGTAATCTAGGCCTAGTATGGCCGTACAATCTGCTGAAAGCAAACACACCTGAAAATACAATACAAATAATACTGAAATATAAATATCCCGCTCTAGCCTTCCGCAGGGAGGATCTTAATGTCTTCGTAGCTCTGATCAGCGGGGTCCACCTCTAAGGTAGGATCCTCAAAAGTAGTGTTCTCTGGGTACTCTGTCTCTGGGCTTAACATATATTTCATCAACACATTGAAATATATGTCAGCGATAAGCTCGGCAAGATATTTAAAGTAATGAATGAAGAATAACTATAAGGAACAAAAGAGTGTTAGTACACAGTTTATGAAAAATAAGTGCAGAAAAGTAAAGTATGAGCATACATGGGTTTGCAGGTTTAAAAGTAAAACAGTTGTAAGTTGAGTATTTGTGCTCGTGATAAGTCCATGTCTTAGTAGGTTATGTTCTCGATACACCCTATCATCGGGAGTTTACCGTGACGCTTCTTGCCATTCCAACCTGGAATATGGTCAAGCGGCTTGCCTCCGTTAGTGTGGTTTTGGAGGTAGTCGTAAGGTGTTCAAGCAACAATCATGGACTCTACTACAAGATTCAACCCCACCCAAGTGTTCTTTTTAGTCATTGACCAAGTTTCACCACATCTGTATTCGATGGTTTTACCCCCATCTGTATTCGATGGTTATTCCATATGTGTTTGCAACATACTCGTTTTTATCTTGTTAGCATGCAGGTAGTAATTAAATTATAAGTATATGACAAATTGTTCCAACGATCCACATTAGCATGACTAGTCCATTTAAATTAGAAAGCAACAAAAATGAAAACAAGTTAAATGGGCTACCAGAAATTTACAAATACATCAGATTTAGCACTAAGTTGGAACGGCCAGATTTGCAATTCATTACTAGAAATACTTGCCTTGACGCGGGTGTGGGTGTCCAGGTGGCGGTAACGCGAGGTACGTTTTATCTGCGTCAAATTGGCTCGTGGTCAACAACTAGTGGTCAACATCCAGTTAAAATAGTTTAAACAGGCTTACTAACATTAACTATTTATTATAACGGAATTGTTAACACCTAAACTAGCATGGTAGTTTAATAGTTAACTTAATTTATTAATCTAACAAAATTAGTAACTTAGCCTTGATTATTAACTTATAATTTATACTCATAATAATAACTTATAACTTATAAGCTAATAAAACTTTATAAGAGTTAATAAAGTTATAACTAATAATAATAATAATAATAATAATACTTTATAATAACTAATAACTTAATTATTATATAAAAAACTTTATAAAAGAATCTCACCCTCACTGTGTTTCTCTCGTCCTCTCTCTGTCTCTCTTCTTACTTACTTTCTTTTTTTTCCTTTCTTTCTCCCTCGCGCAGGGGCTAAAGGGGCAAGAGCGGCGGCGGTATCGGGCTTGTGCGGCCGGATCGGGGGCGGGGGCGGTTTTTCGAAGCGACGGTGGCGCTTTGACACGGCGGGGGTCACGGCGGGCGGCGAGATCCGGAGCGGTGGCGGCGTGGATCAGCGACGACGAGATCTAGGCGACAGCGGGGGCGGATTCAACACAGGGAATGGCGACGATGCGTTCCCAAGGCGGCGACACGTGGTTCGAGGTGGGGGCGATGGTGGCCGTGCGGCTAGGCAGTGGTTCCACGGCAACTTCTGAGCTTCGGGGGCGCGCAGAGAGGATGGTGATGGGGGGGTTCCAAATTGGGGTTCAATTGGGTGATTTTGGGGTTTTTATTTCTGATTTGTTTCCCGGTTTGAATGGTGGAGAAGGATGGTTGATATTGTAGTGGTGGTGGGATATGGATTTGCTGTCGTTGCTTGTATGGAGTAGGTGGTGGCTGATGGTGGAGGGTTGTTGTGGTTGATGTAGCTGTTGATTTAAGAACGAGGGAGGGTTGTTGTGGTTGTTGGTGGAGGGTGGTTGTTTGTTGTATGGTTGAAGGGGGATGATGATGGTGGGATGTGGGATGATGGATCTCCCTACATTACAGTGGTGTAGTATGGTTATGGTAGTTTAGGAAAAAGTGACTAGTAATTAGCAATAATTTAATTAGTAATTAACTTTTTAATTAAAAATAATTACGATTTAACTGGTTAAAATTACGCTACGATAAAATCGGAAATAACGACGCGCTCGCGTCGATGCATGGATGAAAAAAATTCCCCTCGGACGAAATAACTGAATTAACGAAGAAAAAGGAACACAGTCGCAACGATCAAAATACAACTAGGAAAAACAGGCCGTTACATCATGCCCACGCTCTGTGGAATTGATGTGCTTAAGGGGTATCTTGGGGATTCGAATAGGGAAATCAGTGGATCCAACCAAGGCTCGTGACCATCCCCGGCTCGCGCCTTGAGGGGTCCATTGACGAACTATACCGCTACGTTGACAGCTACCGCCATTGCGTCAACAAGAGATACTGAAATACCTCACAATTCTAACTCACGAGAGTGGTATGAATTGGGAGATTAATCCCCCAACCTTAATGCAATGTAAGGATTCTATTCCAACGTCGATCCCCGATAATCTTAGCGGTGATCCCTAATGCCCTAGTCTTTTTTACGAGTAAAACAACAACAACAACACCCCAATCAACTCTTTCTACCTGACAGCTATCTCACTTCGAGATTTAGAAGTAAACTGAGAACCCATATACACTATCACTGTCCCTGTGGGATTCGATATCATTTATACTACAACTTGACACCGTCCTCTTACAGATTGAGCCCGGAATTGAAACCTAGGGGCTATACCACACTTGACGATCGTGACACCGCCAGGTGGAATCTAGGTGTAGGTTTCGGGTGCGTCACTCATTCCGAGTAGACACTGATTCGACCGAGCATCCACATGCTCGGCCGTGCATCACAGGTTCATGAAAACAAGGAAGAAACGACGTTTTGTCTACATGGCCCGAGCAGCCTCTGCTCGGCCCGAGTAGGCATTGACTCGACCGAGCAGACCTTGCTCGGTCGAGTAGATGAGGGAGTGATCTAAACTCGATTTTTAATATCTGTCTGACTCAACCGAGTAGCTCAGCTGCTTGATCGAGCCATTTTATCCCACTTTTGCAGGCCCATTTCCAAATGAGTTGGGTTAATAAAACCCCACTCGTTCCACTTTTTCCCTAAGCTTTCTCAATTAATTAAAAATTTGCCCGAGCACAAAATCCCTACCCTACTTGACCTACCCCATCATCGTCGCCTCCCGTTCCTCCGCCCGCACCACCGACCACACCACTTGTCCGGTCAGTCTCCCTCTCTCCCTCCCTATCTCCCCCTCTCTTTCTCTTTCCTCTATCTCTCTCCGCCCCTATTCCCTTCCCCCCTTTCAGATCACCGACAGACGCCGCCGGCGCCACCCTTGACGGCGGCACCGCCCCCCCCACAAAACCCCCCTTCCTATTAAAACACCCCCCGACATCTACTCTCCTCCACCCCCTCTCATCGTGCATCACCCCCCATTTCCCCACTGCCGCTGCCCTAGGGCATCTCCGCCAGCTCGATCGAGCACCCTTGGTGCTCGACCAAACATCTCGCCTCCTCCCCAATCACGATCGACACAGCTGACCAAGAACATTTGATGCTCGGTCAGGACATCCAAACGAGCCGATCTGCTCGTCTGAGCAGTATAGCTACTCAGTCGAGCGGCCCCAACTCAACCCTTTCAGCATCTACACTGCTCGACAGAGCAAGCCTAGTGCTCGGTCGAGCAAATGAACATATCCCCTGTTCTTCAGCTCATCCTCTGACATTATATTTATTTCTATTTCAGGTATGTTTTTCCTACGTCAGAGGACACTTCCGGGATTAGCTTGGGGGAGACTTTCTCTGCGATCGCTCTGTCGGTACACTCTAACCCTTTTTACCTTTTTACCGACGTTTTAGCCTTGCCTCTTGCACGATGGTTCGTACTAGAGGAGCCCCCACACCTCCCTGTCGTGGGTAGAGGCCAGCCACTGGTGCCTCCTCTTCTCGACCTACACGACGCCCTCACCGTGCCACCACCCCCACCTCTAAGGAGGAGCACATGGGCGATCCGTCGTCCGCGTCCGACTCCTCTCCCCCACCTCACACACACACACCCGCCAGTTCTGCACCTATCCCCACTACAACACCTCCCGCACCTCCCGCCGATCCTGCCGCTCTGTCGCCCCGTGTGCGGACTTTCGGCATCACCTTCTGCGACGACGAGCACCACGACCGCTTTGTCCAGCTGTCGCAGCATCGTCTTGTCCCCACACTATTCATAGACGTCCCCACTCTCCGATCCCTTGGACTCCTACAGGGAGTCCATCGGCTTTACCACGTGATTGGCTTCGATCGTCTCCTAGGAGTCCACGCCCTCACCTATTCTCACCTTACTTTGGAGGCATTGAGTTTCATCGCCTGCACCGAGGCGGGCGATGGCATTACCTTCCATCTGATGGATCATAACTTCACGATCACACACGCCATGATCCACTCCCATTTCCATTTACCAGCCATCCACGACCCCCGAAATGCCTTCTCCCCAGACTACGACCTTGGCATGTTCGATGCCTCAGCTTTCTGGCATCGCATTTCAGGTCTGGACCACTACCGCTCTAGGCGGGCGAAGGCATCATGCATTGTGCATCCCTGCCTTCACTATGCACAGAGACACCTTGCCACAACCTTCTTTTGCAGGCCAGAGGTTGGGACCATGTCCCTACTAAAGCATTCCCATTTTATGGGGATGACCCGACCGATGCGCTTCCACCCCGACGGCACCCTCCGCCCTTTCGTACTTTCTGACGCAGCCCACTGGATGTGTCATTACCTTATACAGATCGCCTGCACACACACTCTACCGATATCTGATGTGGCAGATTTTTCACCATTTTTGCACGGATGCTTGGTATTGATCTTTCTGATGATATAGTGACCCCTGCTGGTCCTATATGCTTGACACTAGGTGTGCTTGAGCACATGCATATCTTTAGGCTTTATGGAGCCTGTCACTGGACCTACCTTGTTGGCACCCACCACACACCCCATCTTGTCCTTCCTGCCCCTCACCTCACCACCATAGTACCCGTTCAGCTGAGCTGGATGATTAACAGGGTCCACTCACTACCAGCATTCCACGTACTCGAGCCCTCTGGAGCTCCAGTCGAGGCATTCGTCGACGACCGGGTTCCCCACTCCTCCGAGTACGAGGAGCATGACTTGGTTGCCATTATGGCCGCACTTCTAGCTCTGCCTGTGCACCCACCACCCCCAGGAGGAACTTCTTCTTCCACCTCTGTATCTACCACCTCCACCACCGTCGAGACCTCGGGGACTGACACCACTATCTGCCTCGAGGCCCATACCACTGTCTCCACTGTACCCGTGCCTGGGGGCACTGATATTTTGTCTGCTCCAGAGCCTACTGCTATGGACTTCCCTGAGCACGATCCAGCCACCACCCTTCCACCTCTTAGGGACCTTATTGATTCACTGCCCATCTCCTAAGGGTCCCACTCGTTGGCACCACTTCGTCACCAGCAGCAGCTGTCCTCATAGAGAGCGTCTCGACTTCTGTCCATACATCTGTGTCGACGACTGCTCTATCCTCTGCTGCATCTGTTTCTACCACAGCCTCTCCTGATCTTAGCCATACTACACCACACATTTCCACTGCTGAGATCCTATTGAGTTCACCCTCTCCGAATTTTCAACCTAGGCACCATTAATTATCTCCACGGGGCCGTTTTACGAGAGTGGTTTCTCACGGTTCTCATCCTCCCCTCGACTCCCGTACCACTGACGGCCGTCTAACTGCGTTGAAGGAGTCGACTTCTTGCCTTCAAAGGATTTCGATGCCTTCGTCTGCTCGACAGCCATACATCATGAGAGAGTCGAGGTAGACCTAGCTTCCATCATTGACTTGCTTCGGACATGTGGCCTACCTCCCATGATCCTAGCTCATAACCCTCCACCCCGGCCAGCCCCTGTGTCGACCGTTGCACCACTCAGTGCCCCACATCCTCAAGCTTCTGCTGGGCCTGCTTCTTTCACACCTGAGTCGGTCACCACAGTCCAGTCCACTGCAGCTATTGTCTCACTTTCGGCCGCCCTCGTCCATATTCCACAGCAGCATGACCCATCACCACCTCCAGAGGGTGGTACCCTTGCTTGATGCTGTGCCCACACACTTTTTGCTTCCATCACATTATATTGTGCCCATCTGTCTTTTTGGGGCCCTAGTCTTACATAGCATGGGGGAAGACCCACCATGCATCATTTTTTTGCATACACATCATCTTTTCAGCATTGCATCATACCACGTCTTATTTTCTTCTGCACAGTTTTATTTCTCATTCATTTTCTATCCCCTCACCTACCCACCCTTTCTAGCATCATCTCCCACATACTAGCATTTTCTCAGCAGTGAGGACACTGCTGGATTTAGCTTGGGGGATGAGTGCTATCGCTTAATTTTTCATTTTTCATTTATATTTTTCTTCCTTTTCAGCTTTTTAGTTTACTTTTCTACCTTTTTATCTTTTCTCATTCAGCCTCACGGTTTTCATTTTTTCCATACATGCATGTCTGTCATCATTCTCTTGTTCTCTCCACCCATTTTCTTTTTGCTGAGGTTGTTCTGCATGATGATACTTCTCGTTTCCCTCAGTAGTTACTCACGGTGCTTATTATTTGATGACATGCTATTTAGGATAGTTTCAGTTTTACCATCCATATGCTAGCATATTCTGTTGCTTATCTATTTAATTTAATTCTTGATATGAATTGAAATTGAATGCATGAAATATTATCTAGTATACGCTTTGTTGGGTAATGCACCTAGGTTCACGCATCATTAGAACACTTGGAGCATCTATTTGCTATCTCATGCACTTATTTTTTGCATGCTCGATATCATTTTGCTTATTACTGCGTGCTTTCCAGTGTTCATCAAGATGAATGAGAATATCCGTGCTAGTTACGAGTTTAGTTAGAGTATTATTGACGTGCGTTTATATTTCATATATTTACGCACGTTTTCTTCCGTGTTTTTCCGTATTTTACCGCCGTCTTTTATTCGTTTTCTCGTGTTTTCTTGTGTTTTCTTGTTTTCTTTCACTTTTCCGTGTTTTCTGTGTTTTGCAGGAGTTTACTGGCATTTGGGGCATAAAACGATGATATCATGTGTCCCCGAAGCAACGGGAGGAGTCACGCGTGATCCAGGGGGTCAAACGACGAAGATTGCATCTTTCAGCCCCTCACCCGGTCGGTTGGTCATCTCCAACCGATCGGGTGATGCACGCGTGCACCACCCGGGCGCAGCTTGGAGCTCACGAGAAGTCACTCGGTCGGTTCAGTGACCGGGTCAAAAGCTCAAATTCTCTGGAAATTCGAAGCTGATTTCCAACCGATCGGGTGACCTTCACCCGATCGGTTCACCTGTAGCTGAATTTCAACAGCCAAGACTCGAAGCTCCAACCGGTCGGCACCAAGATCCAACCGGTCGGCACCAAGATCCAACCGACCGCACCAAGTTCTAACCGACCGGTTCATACTGACCGGGTGAAACCCCCGCTTTACGCTGTGATTTTGTGAAGCGGCTCACCCGACCGGTTGACTTGTCAACAGATCGGGTGATGTCGTTTTCTATAAATAGAACCCTAGGTTTCCCAGATTCGGGAGTTGGTTATTTTTTACTGTTTTCTTCATTTTGTGACGGCTGTAATTTCCCAGTTTTTGTAAGTTTTCGGATCTTTGTAAAACTTTAGTATTATTTTAATTGCTTTACTACCATTGCATTTCTATTGTCTGATTATGATTTTGACGGTCCATTTTCATTTAGATCGCTTTTTTATGAATATTTGTGAGTAGTTCCCTAATCTGGGATTTTGGCGGAAACCCCTTCGGGGGCTCTTCCCGATGCGTCCACGGGGTTAGGAAATCGATAGGGATTAGGAATCTAACGGTTACGCGGGGTGTTTTATTGTCATCGGCGGGAAAAAGACCGCCTTTGACCGTTGGGCCAAGGGGGAATAAACTTGGCGGTTGACTCCCTAGCCATAGCTCATGCCTTTAGCATAGACGCCGAATCCTAGCGCGCGGGAGAGGCAGGATGAGACGTCGGGAGTTATCGTTGCGAGCTTAGTGCTCCCGGAGTCGATCAGTGTTAATGGACACGGGAGTGCCCACTGATCGAACCCGGGAAGTCCGGCGTATCATCCTGGACACCGACCGGAATATCGGGCCCATGGGATGCCGGTACCATTTTTAGAGGCAACGTCTCACCATTAGACCCTAATTTCGATCGCCATCCTACCCGTAGGCCGTATCGGCGAGAGTCACTCGTTGGGGTCGAAACCAGAGTCCCGGGTTTTCCCCTTCATATTGTCTATACCTTGCATTCTTTTACCGTGACAAACCCTCAATTGATCCAGGCTAGCTCGCCCATGGGGTGATTTTGATCCTCTTTGACACAAGCACATCCTCGCCTCCATGTGTTCGACCCCCAAGCCACACTACAACACTGTGCGCTTGCTGTTACAAATATCTAAACCTCCATCGGGTCCCCCGGCCATTTGCGGCTCGCAAACCGGGGGCACGTCAAGTTTATGGCGCCGTTGCCGGGGAGGCAACGTGCTTGTTATTTTTGGATTTCATGAACCCTCGTGTCTAGCTCTTATCCCTACTTCACGATAATTTTCGCATTCTTCCTTTTTCCTTTTTATTTTCTTATTCTTATTTCTATTTTTATTTTTATTTCTAACCTTATCTGTTTCTTTCCCACTTTTCGCTTCACGGGTGTTTGTTGTTTTTAATGCGCAGGAGTTCAAGAAGTCTCGACGACTTGATTCCCGTCGATCCAGAGATAAACGCCACCCTAAGGCGTTTGGCCGCCGAGAAGCGAAGAAGAGAGGATCCTGAAGCCATGGGGGAGAACACCCCGCCTCACAAATCCCTGCTGGAGTACTCGATGCCATCTGTCGAGTCCACCTCCGCCATCCGTCCTCCAGTTATTACGGCTCAAAGCTTCGAGCTTAAGCCATCTTTGGTGACATGGATCCATCAGGATCAATTTTCAGGTGCACCCATGGAGAGCTCGATCGAGCATCTAGACTCCTTCTTGGAGAAATGTGACACCTTCCGGATAAACGGTGTCACAACTGAGGCAATCCAACTAAAGCTGTTCCCCTTCTCCTTGAGAGATAAAGCCAAGCTGTGGCTTAGGGGGAAGGACCCGAATACATTCAACACCTGGGATAAGCTCTCAAATGCTTTCCTGACGAAGTTCTTTCCCCCAGGGAATACCATGAAGCTGAGGAGCGAGATCTCCTCCTTCTCCCAGGCCAACCACGAGTCCTTGCATGAGGCTTGGACAAGATACAAGGAGATGCAGAGAAGATGTCCCCACCATGAGCTTCCCAAGTGGCAGATCATAAATCTATTTTATAATGGGTTGAGGGACGATTTAAAATCTTCCATGGACGCCGCGGCTGGAGGGTCCTTCATGTCAAGAAGCGAAGAAGATGCCGGGCAAATTTTGGAAAATATGGCATCCAACAATGAACGATGATGTGACGAGAGAGCCACACCAAAGTCTGGGGGCATCCATAGAGTGGAAGACGTCGACAAATTTTCAAGCAAGTTTGACTTGCTGTCAACCCAGATTTTCACATTGATGGTAGGCGCCAGTAGCGCCGGTACACAACAGATTGCTGCGGTGGAATCCGAAGTTTTTGGAGAGTTCGACGGTGGTGACATCTCACCACCGTTGGATCAGGCGAGCGCTTTATTTTACAATCCTACGGGGAATGCGCCTTTTCCACCACGAACCAACTCCAACCCGGCCTACTCACCCAACAACCGGAATCATCCGAACCTTAGTTACCGGGCGCCTTACCAACAGCCGGCTCAGCAACAACAGTAGACTTATCAGCCGGCTAGGCCCCAGCAGCAATTCCAGCAGCAGCAATTTCAGCAGCAACAACCACCACCACAATATCAACAATATGCCCCTAGGAATCAGCAGCCCGCCCAGCAGCAATACGGCCAGCAGAGGGCCATTTCTCCGGTTGAGTCCCTCTTGACCCAATACATAGCCAACCAGGAGAAAATCAATCTGAAGCTGGAGATGGGACAAAGAGTGCTCACCGATCAGGTAACCCAGCTGGGGTTGCAAGTGGCGAACCTGCAAAGACCACAGAATTTATTACCGCCACAGCCTGAGGTGAACCCTAGGGGGGTAAATCGGACCTTGGCGCTCACACATGAGCATGAGAATGTGTCCGCCATAGTCTTGAGGAGCGGGACACAAATTCCTACTAGAGTGCCACCCAGGGGACCGGAAGCATCACTGGCCGTTGAGCGGCCAATTGAAAAAGCTGATGACGACGGTACCCCGTCACCAAAAATTGTGGCTCCGGAGGGAACCCCCGAAGAAGAGAAGAAGAAAGAAGAAGGGAATTTGAAGGTTTTCAAGCCCGTTGTGCCCTTTCCACAACGTTTGGCCCAAGCGAAAATCGACGAGAAGTATGGCAAATTTTTTGCCATGGTAAAAGATTTGAGCCTCCAAATCCCCTTCCTAGAAGCTATTGAAACGATCCCCTCCTATGCAAAATTCTTGAAGGACTTGGTGACACAAGGATCTAGAAAAGAAAAGGTCGTGTTAACGGCGGAGTGCAGCGCACTCATTCAGCGCGCAAATCCGCCCAAGCTCAAGGACCCCGGAAGTTTCTCCATCCCTTGCTCTATTGGGGAAGTGCAAATCCAGAGGGCGCTCGTCGATCTTGGTGCGAGCGTCAGCTTAATGCCCCTATCGTTGTACAAGAGAATAGGGATGGGAGACTTAGAGCCCACCGGTATGACATTACTACTTGCTGACCGTTCGGTCAAGTATCCGGTGGGAGTAGTGGACGACCTCCCCATCAATGTGAAAGGAGTGCATGTACCGGTTGATTTTGTGGTGATGGACATGCCGGAAGACAATCATACCCCAATTATTCTTGGACGACCCTTTATGGCAACCGCCGGAGTTTTGATAGACGTGAAGAACGGGAAGCTTTCCCTGAATGTGGGCCAAGAAAGAGTCGAATTTGACTTAGGCTTGTCGATGAAGCATCCAAACCACCCGGACGATCCTAGTATCAATGTGCTGGAGAATGAAGAAGATAGAGCTGTTGAAACGAGTGTCTGGGAAGTGCTCTCGAGGAATCCCCCCGATGGCTTGGGGAACCTTGGAGAGCAAGTTGGCTCCCCTAAGAATGAAGTTGCTAAGGAGGCAGTCGCGCAACATGTGATCCCTCCCGGATTTCCTAAGTCTCCTCCTACGAGGAAAAAAGGGAAAGAACCAATGGACCTCACCGGTGACGAAGTCCGGATCCTGAAAAAGATGGCGGTAGACGCTAATTTGAGGGAGAAGCCCCCGGATCCTGTAGACAGAGGGATGGTAGTTGAGCAAATATTTTTACATCCGCCGACTACACCAATAGCCACAAGCTCTGGAGTTGAAGAGATGCCGATTTCGGGCATCACCCGTATCGCCCACCATGAACATCATCAACGGGCGTCGAGCTAAACGACGTTAAACAAAAGAGCTTCATGGGAGGCAACCCATGTTCTAAACTTTTGCTTCGCCTTTTAGGACTTTTTCTTAACTTTATTTTCTCTATTTTTATAAATAAATCCAGCCGAAACAACTTCCGTGAAGAAACTTAGGCGATTTTTGGGTTTTTATAAATAAATCCAGCCGAAACAACTTCCGTGAAGAAACTTAGGCGATTTTTGGGTTTTTGCAGAAAACAAGGCCTCAACCGATCGGGTGAGTTCTCACCCGATCGGTTGGGATGTATCAGCTTACGGCCGTGTCTGTCGTCGAATGAACTGACCGTGTGGAGAAAGAAGAGACCGGGTGACCTGGGGGAACTCTCGGGAAAATTTCAGAATTCGTCAACCGACCGGGTGACAAAATGCGAGACCGGTTGAGGGACCGGGTGAGAAACTCTGAGTTCTCGGGAAAATGTGTGGAGCGGCGAACCGATCGGTTGAGTTCTCAACCGATCGGGGCGCCTGTAGCGTTTCTTCAGCATCAAATTTTCGACCTAAGGTCAACCGATCGGGTGATAACTCACCCGACCGGGTCGACTTAAATTCCTATAAATAGCCGTCGCTGCCCGTTCGTTCCGCCCTCGCCATTTTCGAATCCCAAACCGACGTTTCGCCTCCTCCTCTTGCGCCTGACCTCGTTCTTCCCGAAAATCAACCCCAATCGACCCCCCATCTCCCTATCCATACCACCATCGATTTCTCTCCATTCTCCTCGATTCCACCCGCACACAAAACCCTAACTTTCACCCATTCTCCCCAATTTTGAAACTTGCTGAAGAAATTGCCACGGCTTCACAACGTGCTCCTATCGAGTAGCATCGGGGCGTCTACGAGCAACGATCTTCATCTCATTTGGGTAAACTCGCTCCTTAGCTTAATTTTTATTTTACCCCAAATATTCCACTTTGCTCGTTGGTCGTGTTTGTGTTTATACATTGTATCTTGCATACTCTCACGCACACGACTCCCGTACAATGCCTCCCCGCTGTGCTAAGCCCACCGACGCCAGCTCTTCCAACCCCAGGCCCAACCGTCGCGCTCGTCGCACACAACCCCCTGCTCAATCCACCACCACCAATTCATCTACCACCCCATACACCACTTCCCCCGCTCACATCGGCGATGCCGAATTCGGGCACGACCAATCCGATCGATTTATGGCCATGATCCTCCTGGCTGGACATGGTGGTCGGGCAACTCAGGAGTCAGTCGACCGAGACCTGCCCTTTCTTCAAAACTTCATTCGTCACATCCGTGAAGACCCACCGGATGTCTCCGAGCTCCACATTCCACCACCCACGACTCCTGGTCCCCAGCACAGGCCCCCATCATCGCCCCAGAGGGCGGTGCCCCTTCTTGACTTTTTCCCATCCCGCTTTTGTCCCCCCTATGTTTGTGCCCATCTGTCTTTGCGGGGCCCTGCTTTGTCATTGCTAGGGGGAGGACCCATTCACGCGTCGCATCACTTCCTTTTTATTTCTATTTATTTTCACTTTCTTTGTTTCTTTTGACATCCCCCTTGCCTATTTCTGCACTTTCACGATCTTATCTTATTGCTAGAATTGTCATGTCTAGCTTGGGGGAAGTCTGTTTTGCTGTGTTGTCGTGTTTTATTTTCTTTGTGTGTGCGTGCTTGTTTTTTCTTTTTGTCGTGTCGTGTCATGTGGTTTGATTTTGCTTTTTCTTTATTTTAAGTTTTGTATCTGTGTTTTTCATTTCTTTTTGTGTCGGTGCGTATTCCCCCCCATTTTCATTGCCCTCCCGTACTCACTCTTATTGCATTGAGGGCAATGCAAACTTCAGCTTGGGGGAGTCGCACTTTGTGCGTCGTTTGAGTCTTTCTTTTTCGTTTTTGTGTCGTTTTCATCGCGTTTTAATTTTTCTTTTCATCTTTTTATCTCTTTCTCCTAGAGATGAACCCTATGATGAATTGCCACAAAATCACACACACCTAGCATGAAATTGATAATCACACTCACTAACCCTAGGATATCGAGTCCCCTGCATTTCACGCATCGTGGGTCCACTTAGCTTTTTTGTGAGTCGTGTGTCGTGCCTAGCCGTGTGGTGTGCGTCTACTTTGTGATTCACTTTATATACCTGTCCAGGAATGACCCATAGGTTATCATGTTTCGATATGAATATGCAGTACTTATTTCTACTGTCTGCTTCTTCTGCATGCTATATATATCGTACGCTTCATTTCGCATGTGTCGGGATTCCACAATTAAGGACTAGGATAACCCATTTAGCCCATGCTCTAATTAGCGAGAATAGTTTCCTTTGCCCAAGTGTTTAGATTCCGATTTCTTTTTTGTTTTACTTGGTGCAAATCCCCTCGTCGTGTACCGTTCTTCCACTTGGGAGAGTACACATGTATATACCCCAATATCCAAAAAATCCAAAAAAGGAGAAAAGAAAAGAAAAACCCAAAAAGAAGAGAAAAGAAAAGAAAAAAAAAATTGTATAGCCAAAAATCCAAAAAAAATACAAATACCCAAAACACAAAAAAATTCCCGTGTGAATATTTTCCTACTTGCCGAGAATAAAGGGAATGCGAGAATTCGCACCAAGTGTTCTTCTCCACATCATCTCAACCCCCATCGTTTTCGAAAACACTTGGCTTAGGAACTTTTTAGCTATTATCTAGGCTTTAGCGTGGTGATTTCCAAAACCCTAGTTGTGGAGTCCTTGGCGCATGATATGTTTCGATTCTCTCTCTATTCTCATGCATGCTTGAACTATATATTCACCGCTTTATTCAATTCGAATCGATATTTGGGTCATTTCCTGGATTTGTGTATATCGAGCTTTATTGCACATCGTAGATAGCGACACCGACTGCTAGCGCACGACCACACTCACTCGTGCTTCACCGCGTGGGCCCACGGCACTTGTTTGGACTCGTATTCCTAGGTTTAGTGATGTGATTCGGCGTTTGCTTGCTTGGTGTGCCGTTTTTGATTTTGTTGGCCCTGACGGGCGATCTAGGATATAGAGTTTTCTTTTTCTATCTTTCTCTTTATTTTTCCCCTCCGAGCTCCTACTCTCGCTCGTCTTCCTCGAGGACGAGGAAGAGTTCAGCTTGGGGGATTTTGACGTGCGTTTATATTTCATATATTTACGCACGTTTTCTTCCGTGGTTTTCCGTATTTTACCGTCGTCTTTTATTCGTTTTCTCGTGTTTTCTTGTGTTTTCTTGTTTTCTTTCACTTTTCTGTGTTTTCCGTGTTTTGCAGGAGTTTACTGGCATTTGGGGGCATAAAACGATGATATCATGTGTCCCCGGAGCAACGGGAGGAGTCACGCGTGATCCAGGGGGTCAAACGACGAAAATTGCATCTTTCAGCTCCTCACCCGGTCGGTTGGTCATCTCCAACTGTAACGACCACTTTTCGTTGTACGTTGTTCGTGCACGTGCTTTTGTCCGTGCACGTGTTTATTTTAGACTTTATTTGATAGTGAATACTTTTGTGTGATATGCCGTTGTGAACGTCTCTGAGAGTATTAAATAGTGGCACTATCTTGGAACGACACTTCTCGAGTCGTTTTTCCACAATTTAAACTTACTCGATGAGACGTGACGATTCTCACTCTTGACGGGAGACGTTCTATTTTTAGTCTCGTCGTCCGACGTCGAAATTGAGATCCGTCTTCTTAGTTAGCTCACATTCGTCTTCACGATCACCACGATATTTATTTTATAATTTTTGGAGTTTATTTGACCACTTTTATATTTTTAACAAGTTTTATATTATTTTTTAATAATTAATTTATAAATTATTTTCGGCCAAATAAAATTTATTTGAGTTTTAAACGCTTTAAAGAATTTTTGAGGAAATTTCCAGCTCATTTGGACCAAGTCAAATCCTAGGGTGAGTTGGAGAAGTTGAATTTCAAATTTTAAATTATTTTAAACTTCTAATCCTATTAGATTTAGCCCTAGACCAAGTCAACCCATCTATACTATATAAGCAACCCCTAGGAAGACCTATTTTCGCAAGAAATTAGCCCTAGCCTCTTCCAAAACCAAAATTGGACGTTGCGACGATTCGTCGCAACGTTGCGACGTTCAGCCCCCGATCTGACCGAGAAAACCAACCCATTTTCCCCGCTCCGACCGATCGCCCCGCTCGCATCCGCTCCGCTCTGCACGCTACAGCACCGCCCGCTCCGTTCGCTCGGTCTGACCGACCGCTTGGCCCGCACCCCGCTCCGCATAGCGCTCTGCACCGACCCGCCTTGTCGCCCCGCTCCGCACAGCGTCTGACCGGTCGCCCCGCCCGCAGCGACCGACGTTGCAACGTTGCAACGTTGCAACATCGCCCTCCTCGCATCCCAAGCGCACGACCGAAGCCCCTGACCGGTCTGACCGAAGGATCTCCCCGCCCCCGCTGCTGCGACCGACCCAAAGCGCCGCACAGCTCCGTTTCCCCGCAGCGACCGAGAGAATCCCCCGCATTGGCTGAGTACGACCGAGAGCCACTTGTCGCAACCCCGCATCCGTCGCACCACTTGTCTCCGTGGGCCCCCCAAGTTCTCCAGAGTTATTGTGGGTCCCCCAAAGGTCCCTAGGACTACTGTGGGCCCCACCTAGGTGCGTTCTCTTCAACGACTTGCCGCGTACGACGTCGTCGCACGTCGTAGCCCATCGTCGCACGTGCGAGCTTTGGAATCTGGAATCGTCGCCCGGGTTGATTGCTCTGAAATTTCCAGCGAGGATTCTAATTGGAATCTGGACTTGGAGCGCGATCTTATTATTCCAACCCCCGGCGTCGCTACCCGATGCCGGTGTAGCTTTCGCGTCGTGTTGAGGTAACGTTTTGCACCCCTAGGACCCCCAACCCAATTGCATGTTAACCAAGACTAAAAATCAGTATTTTAAAGTATTTTAAATGTTTTAGCAATCACTAATCAAGATTAATAAAATGGATGTAGGCCGGTGGACTTGTGCACGTAGGAATCGTGACTTTCGACTCGTTGGACGGTGTTTTCTTGACGTGATAGTTGCAGGCAAGTGAAACTTGCCAAATCCTGCTTAGGGCCATGTTTTTAGGCCACTTCCTTGTTTTTAGCGTAAAAGAGACTAGTCAGTGAAATGATAGCTGGCTAGACGCCTACTTGATCTAGTTTGACAACGAAACTAGATCCGTCACCTAATCGATCTAGCTTGACAACGAAGCTAGATCCAACCCTTAAAACTTGTTGTTCATGCATACTAAACTGTCACGTTTACTTTCCTTACCTGTACGCCTTACTACTTGTCATGTCATGTCATCCATGCATTGAATGTCGCATTGGTAGCACACGCTACAATACTTGTACTTGTACTCCCTTGACTGGCTAGGTGCACCCCTAGACCAGCAAGATAAAACACTTCCTGGCTCGTGTTCCAGAAGCGAGCATTCCCGTTCGGGGGTAAGGCCCTGGCTCGACACACGTGGAGGGGTAGGGATAAACGATCACTTGAGCTTAGGAGTTGGCCCGCGCAGCCACTCTAGCCAAAAGGCGGAATCTCTGTGCACGAGGTGCTTACTTTCCTTGTCTTGTACTTGTCTTGTGAATGATTCATGTAAAACTTGTCATCCATGCCATGCTCGTACTTTACTTTACCTGTTGCACTCATTACTTTAACTGCCATGTCATTGCATCATGCTAGAACTGCTAGGTTGCTCTACTTGTACCTACTTTCAGTTTCCTTGCACAAGTCTTCCAGACTTGCTGACATGTGCCCCTTGCTCTTTTGGGTGTCACATGTTAGACCCTGAGCCAGATACAGTTGTTGAGGACAAGGTGGTTGCTGACACTGAGCCTACGTTCGTCGAGGAGTTCATGGACACCGGAGACCAGTTTTAGAGACTGTTGGTGTTGCTTTTGCTTTAGGTTGCTGTTAGATGTCGGTGCTTGCACCATTACCTTGTTGTTGTACTTCGTACTTTTGTTGGCCATGCTGGGCCTCTTTTAGACTCTCTTTCTTTTAGCCTGGTGGCTTTTCTGCGATGTTGGAATTTATTATTATGGATATTCTGAGATGTTTCTTTTCTCTCTTTCGTTATTATTATCTTTGTTTCGTTTCGCGTTGCAAGGACCTGCAGTTTAAATTTGATTGACGCTTATCGGACTTGAAGCTTTGTAGCTTCAAGTCTGAGCGGACCTTCTCACGCTTCGCCTCCACGTTTTTGGGAAGCGGGGCGTGACACCAACCGATCGGGTGATGCACGCGTGCACCACCCGGGCGCAGCTTGGAGCTCACGAGAAGTCACCCGGTCGGTTCAGTGACCGGGTCAAAAGCTCAAATTCTCTGGAAATTCGAAGCTGATTTCCAACCGATCGGGTGACCTTCACCCGATCGGTTCACCTGTAGCTGAATTTCAACAGCCAAGACTCGAAGCTCCAACCGGTCTCCTCACCCGGTCCGCACCAAGATCCAACCGGTCGGCACCAAGATCCAACCGACCGCACCAAGTTCCAACCGACCGGTTCATACTGACCGGGTGAAACCCCCACTTTGCGCTGTGATTTTGTGAAGCGGCTCACCCGACCGGTTGACTTGTCAACCGATCGGGTGATGTCGTTTTCTATAAATAGAACCCTAGGTTTCCCAGATTCGGGAGTTGGTTATTTTTTACTGTTTTCTTCATTTTGTGACGGCTGTAATTTCCCAGTTTTTGTAAGTTTTCGGATCTTTGTAAAACTTTAGTATTATCTTAATTGCTTTACTACCATTGCATTTCTATTGTCTGATTATGATTTTGACGGTCCATTTTCATTTAGATCGCTTTTTTATGAATATTTGTGAGTAGTTCCCTAATCCGGGATTTTGGCGGAAACCCCTTCGGGGGCTCTTCCTGATGCGTCCATAGGGTTAGGAAATCGATAGGGATTAGGAATCTAACAGTTACGCGGGGTGTTTTATTGTCATCGGCGGGAAAAATACCGCCTTTGGCCGTTGGGCCAAGGGGGGATAAACTTGGCGGTTGACTCCCTAGCCATAGCTCACGCCTTTAGCGTAGACGCCGAATCCTAGCGCACGGGAGCAGCAGGATGAGACGTCGGGAGTTATCATTGTGAGCTTAGTGCTCCCGGAGTCGATCAGTGTTAATGGACGCGGGAGTGCCCACTGATCGAACCCGGGAAGTCCGACGTATCATCCTGGGCACCGACCGGAATATCGGGCCCATGGGATACCGGTACCACTTTTAGAGGCAATGTCTCACCATTAGACTATAATTCCGATCGCCATCCTACCCGTAGGCCGTATGGGCGAGAGTCGCTCGTTGGGGTCGAAACCAGAGTCCCGGGGTTTTCCCTTCATATTGTCTATGCCTTGCATTCTTTTACCGTGACAAACCCTCAATTGATCCGGGCTAGCTCGCCCATGGGGTGATTTTGATCCTCTTTGACACAAGCACATCCTCGCCTCCTTGTGTTCGACCCCCAAGCCACACTACAACACCGTGCGCTTGCGGTTACAAATATCTAAACCTCCACCGGGTCCCCCGGCCATTTGCGGCTCGCAAACCGGGGGCACGTCAATTATCCTATTGAATCGTTGTGCACCTCTGATGAGTGAACCGAGTGATTTATCATTTTCCTCCTCCACATATCTTCATGATTCTCTATACATCAGTTGGTTTCACCCCCTGCAGCTACCCTTACCGCATCTTACTTCCCAAAAATCCCAAAAGAAAAAAATATGGCTTCTAAATAAAATGAAAAAAAAATGTGAAAAAGAGAAAAAGAAAAGAAAAAGAAAACAAAGAAAAGAAAAAGAAAGAAAACAAAGAAAAGAAAGAAATAAAATTTTTTATATCCTTCATTAGAAACTATCACAAATACTTGGAAAAAGATAAAACATTTCATATCCTATTCCTAGATGCGACGCCTCAAGCTAAGCTGGGGGGACCAATTGAGCATATGAGTGAGTATAACATTAGAGTGGAGACGATGCACAATGGGTAGATTAGATAATGCTTGAACTTTACGAAATATTTTAGTTTTGGAGAATTTTCATGATTCGAAGTGGATATTTGAATAGCATGATTCCTTTCCATTCTTTATTGCATGCTGGTGTGATTTCTATATGCTCCACTTGTATCTATTGATTGAAAAGTGCATTGCTAACTTTTCTTATACTAGACTCTATAGACTGCATGAGATTGATATGAGTTGATGGCATTATTTTGGAAGATCCCTATTTTTTTGTGTTTATTGCAAGCTAGCCATATGATTAGTAAAACTTGAAAATGCCATTAGCATGTGTTTTTACCATTCGAAGCATCGTGTCATGCTGCTGAGGCTTGAGATCTGAATGAACAATCTTAGCACCCTCCATCCATCTCTATTCTCTTTTATTTTTATTTCTTTTGTTTATCACCCGGCATACTGTCACGACCCGCTTCCCTAAAATGGAGGCGAGACGTGAAAAGGTCCGCACGAGAGTGGAGCTGTGAAGCCCCAAACCCGATAAGCGTCCACAATACATAAACAGGTCCCTGTAACCACAACAGAATAGCAATAATAACACAAGGCGAGACTGAAAATAAAATTCCACATCTCACAAATTGTCCAACATCAACAAAAGTCCAACATCCAGCAAAGCCACCAGGCTAAAAGAAAAGAGTCTAAAGGCCCAGAACAAGGCCAACAAAAGAAACGACATAACAAAGATATAGGTGCCACGCACATGATACAAAACAACTGTCTAACAAAAGTAAAACACACGAAGACACTAGGACTGGTCCCCAGTGTCCACGTACTCCCCGTCAAACACAAGCTCGGGCTCGGCGTCAGCAAACACCTCGTCCTCAACAAGGTACTCAGGCTCAGGATCTAACATGTGTCACCCAAAAGAGTAAAGGGGCACATGTCAGCAAGTCTAGAAGACTTGGGCAAGGAAACTGAAAGTAAGGCAACTAGCAACCTAGCAGTTTAGTATGATGCGTGGCATGGCAGTTATAACATGAGTGCACAATTTAAAACATGGCATGACAATTTGTACAAGAGAACGATCATCGGACAAGGCAAGACAAGACAAGAGTAGCCACGCTACTATCAATCTCAATCAATTCACTAGTCACGTTGTTTGTAGATGTTTACGCCTTACAGCTGAATGGTTTCACATCCGCTGATTGGCCGCTTAACATCTACCCCAAAACCCAGAGTTTACGCCTTACCACTGCAGTTGCTGATCGGGCAGACTCCCAGTTGATTGGTCGCTTAACTCTTACCCCCAATACCCACACGTAATGGAGCCAGGGTCCCCGCACATGGAGCTCAGCTAGTGAGCCTGGGGTTGCCCCGCACATGAGCTCGCATTCCTATTTCACAATTCAATATCGAGCGTTGGGGTTTCCAACTCATTATGCTCGCTTCTGGTCACGATCCAGGAACACAAGCAATGTAGCAAAGCTACGCAATCACTGAAATGCATGAAGGATGCAATGACATGACAATTAACTTGCGCACCGATAATGGAAAGTAAACATGACATGGTAATTGTGCAACATGCTAAATGTCGGAATTAGCTTTGTTGTCAAGCTAGTCCCTCAATTTGCGCCTAGGCGAGTATCATTTCGTCGCCTAGCCTCTTTTACGCCTACTATAAGAAAATGGCCTAAAACATGGCCTAAACCCTAAGTGGCAAGTTTCACTTGCCTAGCACCGGGGATGACGACCACTTCGTCACACGGATGCTATCTACGGGGGAAATCGCTGTTATGGGGGAAACAAACACCAAACACATGAATTTAATTAGGGTTTCCATGAAATTATAAATAAGTTATAAAAAACAACGGTAGATCGATTTCTTACCGAGAGGAGACGGAAGAAACACTCCGGGGAACCCTAGGATCAAATCTGGAGAAGATTGGAGAAGTTTGGGGAAACTAGGGTTTTGGTGGATTTGGGGATTTTGATGGATTTGATGAGATTTTGGGGAAGATGAGAGGTAGATAGAGTAGATGGATGGTTTGGATGATGGATTTAGGGCTTGGAATGAAGGAATGGAGCTTGGAGGAAGATGGGGGCTGAACGGGGAAGTTTTTAGGGTTTTGGGTCGTGTTGGAGAAGATGAAGTCGTTTGGGTTGGGTATAAATAGGTTGGGCTGGCGGCTGCCCAGAAATTAGGGTTTTAACACTGGTTAGTCGGTCAAAGAGCAACCATTGACCGACTAGTTTGGCAACTAGTCGGTCGGTCGACCAACGCAGACCGACTAAGTGCAAACAGTAACTCCTGAACGAAAATAGGATTCTAGAGTTAGTCGGTCCATGAACAAGTACTGACCGACTAGTTTGGCATCTAGTCGGTCGATGAACGTTCTTAGACCGACTAAGAGTAAACAGTAACTGATACAAAAATAATTTGATGAGTTAGTCGGTTCAAGAAGCATTGCTGACCGACTAGTTTGCAACCTAGTCGGTCAACCAACGTTCTTAGACCGACTAACGATAAACAGTAACTCCTGAGAAATTTAGAAAGCTAACTAGTCGGTCCAAGAAGGATTCCCGACCGACTGGATCGTCATCTAGTCGGTCGGTGGCCCTTCTTACACCGGCTAATGAGCACAGAAAAGTACCGATACGAAGCGCGGAGCCCCGGGATCGATTCCTAAGACTCCTAGGCTTGATCTAACAGTTAGATACGACCGCTATGAAGTCTGTCACGAGTGACTTGCTTCGAAATCGACAATCCTAAGGAAGAAGCGAGAAAATACGACGAATCGATCGAAAATGAAAATACGGAGACGAAAACCACACAAGAGGAGAAAATCCACCAAAACATATATTATATTATATTAAATCCAGATTCATGAAAAGCAGTCGTTACATCCTCCCCAACTTAAGAAAAATTCCGTCCTCGGAATTTCCAAAAACTCACGAGTCCGGAAACAAAAGTGGGAAACGCCCTCGCATCTCATCCTCATTCTCCCAAGTAGACTCTCCAGGTGAACCGTGTCGCCACATCACCCTCACAAGATTGACAACCTTGTTTCGAAGCGATTTCTGACGCCTGTCCAGAATCTGCACTGGATGCTGGTCATACGTCATATCGGGGCGAACGGTAATCTCCGAAAAATCCACCGCATGAGACGGATCGCTAATGTATCGACGAAGCTGCGACACATGGAAAACATTGTGAACTCCTTCCAAAGATGGCGGCAAGGCCAAGCGATAAGCTACCTCGCCAACCCTCTCCAAAACGTCAAACGGTCCAATGTATCGCGGGCTCAACTTTCCACGCTTCCCGAAACGAATCACACCACGATTCGGGGAAATCTTCAAGAACACATGGTCGCCTGGCTGACACTCCAAAGGACGACGTTTAGCATCCGCCCAATGCTTAAAACGGTCCTGAGCAATTCTCAACCTCTCCCGAATATTCCTGACGATATCCACGGCCTCCACGATCATCTCAGGTCCCAACAACTCCCGATCACCAACGTCATCCCAACTCAATGGCGATCGACATTTCCTCCCATAAAGAGCGGCGAAAGGCGCCATGCCAATACTCGCTTGGAAGCTGTTGTTGTAAGAGAACTCCACCAAATGTAGATGGTCCTCCCACGAACCCTTGAAATCCAACATGCACGCCCTCAGCATGTCTTCCAAAATCTGAATCGTCCTCTCGGACTGGCCATCCGTCTGCGGGTGGTACGCCGTGCTGAAACTCAGACGCGTACCCAAGCTCTTCTGCAAACTCTGCCAGAACTGAGATGTGAACCTCGTGTCTCTGTCAGACATGATACTCACGGGACTCCGTGAAGTCGCACAACCTCCTGCACGATTCACGTTACATCACTATCCAAACTAGGAAAAGGAAATAAAACGGAGAGTAAAAGAATTTACCTCCATATATCTCCTCGCTAGCGCCTCAGTGGACTGTCCCACTCGGAACGGAATAAAGTGCGCAGACTTGGTCAATCGATCCACGATTACCCAAATCGCGTCATTCTGCTTCGGACTCCGAGGTAGTCCAGTCACGAAATCCATAGTGATGTGCTGCCACTTCCATTCCGGAATCGGAAGCGGTTGTAGCAACCCGGCCGAACGCTGATGCTCCGACTTCACTTGCTGGCAAACCAAGCACTTGGCTACACTCCGAGCTACGCTCCTCTTCATACCATGCCACCAATAATTCAGACGAAGATCCTGGTACATCTTGGTGCCACCAGGATGCACAGAATACGGCGAACTGTGTGCCTCCACCATCAATTCCTCTCTGATATCCCCAGCAGGCACACACAACCTGGCTCCAAACCTCAGCGAGCCATCCTCATGAATCAAAAAGTCAGTCCGCAGACCGGCTTCCACCTGCTCCCGAATCTTCATAAGCTTCGGATCCTCAGCCTGGCCAGCCTTAATCCGATCCACGATCGTCGACTGTACCTGCATGTACATCAACGACGAAGCCTCTCCAGGAAGAACAATCTCCACGCCAGACTCACAAAAATCCTGCTGCAATCTCCACTGCGAGGTCAAAATCATTACCGCTGGAAGCCTACTCAAAGCATCTGGAACCACATTCACCTTGCCAGGGTGATACTGCAAATCAATCTCATAATCCGCCATAAGCTCCAACCATCGACGCTGTCGCATGTTGAGCTCCTTCTGAGTGAAAATGTACTTCAAGCTTTTGTGATCGGTGAAAATCTTCACTTTCTCACTCAGCAAGAAGTGCCTCCAAATCTTAAGAGCAAACACAACGGCAGCCAACTCCAAATCATGCGTCGGATAATTCTTCTCATGAACCTTAAGCTGACGTGACGCATACGCCACAACGTGCCCGTGCTGATGCAACACACAACCGAGACCCTTGCCAGAAGCATCGCAAAAGATCTCAAATCCACCGCTGCGATCAGGCACGACAAGAATAGGGGCAGTCGTCAACCTCTCCTTCAGAACACCAAAAGCACTCTCACAATCACCCGACCAAACAAAAGCAACATCCTTCCGTGTCAACCTGGTCATTGGCTCAGCAATACGAGAAAAGTCCTTAATGAATCGCCGATAATAACCAGCAAGTCCAAGAAAACTCCGAATCTCAGATGCTGACGACGGAACAGGCCACTCCCTGATGGCCCTAATCTTCTCGGGATCCACTGAGATACCATCTCCAGTCACCACATGCCCGAGAAAAGCAACTCGATCCAGCCAAAACTCGCACTTCGAAAACTTAGCATACAACCGATGCTTCCTCAAAATCTCCAACACCGTCCTTAAGTGGGAGGCATGCTCTTCCTCCGACTTCAAATAGATCAGAATGTCGTCAATAAAGATAACGACAAACTTATCCAAAAAGTCGTAGAAAATCAGGTTCATCAGATTCATGAAAACTGCGGGCGCGTTAGTTACGCCGAAGGGCATAACCACAAACTCATAGTGTCCATACTTCGTCCTGAACGCTGTCTTCGGAACATCTCCCTTCTTCACCTTCAACTGATGGTAACCACTCCTCAAATCCAATTTAGAAAACACCCTCGAACCTCCAAGCTGATCAAAAATATCATCGATGCGAGGCAACGGGTATTTATTCTTAATGGTCACCGCATTCAACTCCCGATAGTCCACGCACATGCGACGCGAACCATCCTTCTTCTTAACCAACAACACCGGTGCTCCCCACGGAGACACGCTAGGATTAATATAACCCTTCTGCAAAAGCTCATCCAACTGCTTTCGCAACTCTTCCAACTCTGCAGGTGCCATACGATACGACGCCTTCGAAATCGGCTGCGCACCTGGAACAAGATCGATAGAAAATTCCAAAGCCCGATCAGGCGGCAAACCAGACATCTCCTTGGGGAAGACGTCGCCAAAATCTCGCACCACAGCTGGCCACTCCAGCTCCATCTGCAAAGCCACAGCCTCCACCGGCCTGGCCCGAAATCTGACAGGACCAAGCGAACTGCTACCACGACTGAACTCAAACACTGGGTGTCCGGGAATCTCTAACACCACCTTCTTCCTCCGACAGTCGATCGTAGCATAGAAGCTCGCAAGCCAGTCCATCCCAAGAACTGCATCATAGTTGATGATGTCGTGGACAATGAAATCCGCAAAAAGCTCATGTCCACAAACCACCAACGAGCAAGAATTGCAACCACGATGCACCGAGACCACACCATTCCCTGTAACGATATTCCAACTCTTGGGGAGAGGGGACGTCGACAAGGAATGCCTCTCCATGAAGCTCCGAGAAATAATGCACATCGATGCACCAGAGTCAAAGAGGACTCATGCAGGAAATGTGCAAACCAAAATCACACCTAATCAAGCAATTAACAATCAAACCCTAATCTAGCAAACAACCATGTTCAAGCAAACAACAAAATCAAACATTCAAAACCAGCTAGGAAAGTAACAGCTAGATTGAGGATTACCTGCGATAACCTCATCCACAGCCGCGCTCTCCGCAGCGGTCATCAGAAAAGCCTGCCTCCTTGGCGGAACAGCCTGCCGAAAACCCCGCCCCTGCGGAACAAGAGCTGCTCCACGGCCAGCAGGAACAGACACCCGCTGCTGCAACGGCTGTGCTGCAACAGGAGCCCTCCGCAGCTGATTCGCATGCCGACAATCCTTCGCGACATAGGAAGCATCACCGCAAATCAGGCACTGGCCCAGAAACTTCCGACACTGATCCTTGACGTGGCCAGGCCTGCCGCAGAAATGGCAAAGCTTCAGAATAGGCCCTCCTGGCCTCTTAAACTGAGCGGACTGATTAGGCCTGAATCCAGGTCTAACCACAGCCCTCGCCTGTTCCACAGGCCTCTTCCCAGCACCAACGACTGACCCCCTCCTCTGGTTCACGAGCAGCTCCTGCCTCTTGGCAGCGACCAGAACCTTCTGATAAGACTCCCGGTCAGAAGAGGTCACAAAACTCTGGAGCTCCGAAGCAAGCCCCTGCAGGAACCTCTGAGCCTTCTCCTCAGCGTCCTGCACCATCTTCGGTGCGAACCGACTTAGCCTCATGAACTCTTGGTGATACATGTCCACCGACGAGTTCCCCTGCTTCAAATCGATAAAACGCTGCAGCATCTCCTCCTTGGCAGCCTTCGGGAAGAACTCACCCTCAAATCTGGCCTTGAAGGTAGCCCAAGCTATCAGCTCCACCAACATCTTCTCTTCCGCATCCCACTAATTCCTGGCGTTATCCTTCAGCTGCCTCTTCGCCAAATCAACCCATCCAGCCGGGGTGATCTTGGCCATCTTCAGATTGTCCTCGATGTTCCGAATCCATTCATCGGCAGCCAGAGGACCCTCAGAACCATCAAAATATGCGGGACCCAGCTCCCGAAATTGCTTCGCTCCTGGCTCAGAGCGAGGGGCATCCGGAAGAGCCCGGGCAGCTCGAGCAGGTGGAGCATTCTGGACTTGCAGAAGCACGCCCTGCTGCACTTGCATCATCTGGAGCATCATCCGCATCATCTCACCGCTGGTGGGTTCCCGCTCAGGCTCCTCATCATGAGGGAGCGCACCACTGCCCCCACCACGGGTGAAACGCCTTCCTGCCATCTAATGACACAGAGAACGAATCAGATTAGACTCATAGCTTATGACATCGGACGTCGAACTTAATTTATTGGACATTCTAATATTATTATTGCTATTCCAAAAATCGCAGTTACAGAAGGAGACCTGCATGGGCCACCACTAAAACCTGTCACGACCCGCTTCCCTAAAATGGAGGCGAGACGTGAAAAGGTCCGCACGAGAGTGGAGCTGTGAAGCCCCAAACCCGATAAGCGTCCACAATACATAAACAGGTCCCTGTAACCACAACAGAATAGCAATAATAACACAAGGCGAGACTGAAAATAAAATTCCACATCTCACAAATTGTCCAACATCAACAAAAGTCCAACATCCAGCAAAGCCACCAGGCTAAAAGAAAAGAGTCTAAAGGCCCAGAACAAGGCCAACAAAAGAAACGACATAACAAAGATATAGGTGCCACGCACATGATACAAAACAACTGTCTAACAAAAGTAAAACACACGAAGACACTAGGACTGGTCCCCAGTGTCCACGTACTCCCCGTCAAACACAAGCTCGGGCTCGGCGTCAGCAAACACCTCGTCCTCAACAAGGTACTCAGGCTCAGGATCTAACATGTGTCACCCAAAAGAGTAAAGGGGCACATGTCAGCAAGTCTAGAAGACTTGGGCAAGGAAACTGAAAGTAAGGCAACTAGCAACCTAGCAGTTTAGTATGATGCGTGGCATGGCAGTTATAACATGAGTGCACAATTTAAAACATGGCATGACAATTTGTACAAGAGAACGATCATCGGACAAGGCAAGACAAGACAAGAGTAGCCACGCTACTATCAATCTCAATCAATTCACTAGTCACGTTGTTTGTAGATGTTTACGCCTTACAGCTGAATGGTTTCACATCCGCTGATTGGCCGCTTAACATCTACCCCAAAACCCAGAGTTTACGCCTTACCACTGCAGTTGCTGATCGGGCAGACTCCCAGTTGATTGGTCGCTTAACTCTTACCCCCAATACCCACACGTAATGGAGCCAGGGTCCCCGCACATGGAGCTCAGCTAGTGAGCCTGGGGTTGCCCCGCACATGAGCTCGCATTCCTATTTCACAATTCAATATCGAGCGTTGGGGTTTCCAACTCATTATGCTCGCTTCTGGTCACGATCCAGGAACACAAGCAATGTAGCAAAGCTACGCAATCACTGAAATGCATGAAGGATGCAATGACATGACAATTAACTTGCGCACCGATAATGGAAAGTAAACATGACATGGTAATTGTGCAACATGCTAAATGTCGGAATTAGCTTTGTTGTCAAGCTAGTCCCTCAATTTGCGCCTAGGCGAGTATCATTTCGTCGCCTAGCCTCTTTTACGCCTACTATAAGAAAATGGCCTAAAACATGGCCTAAACCCTAAGTGGCAAGTTTCACTTGCCTAGCACCGGGGATGACGACCACTTCGTCACACGGATGCTATCTACGGGGGAAATCGCTGTTATGGGGGAAACAAACACCAAACACATGAATTTAATTAGGGTTTCCATGAAATTATAAATAAGTTATAAAAAACAACGGTAGATCGATTTCTTACCGAGAGGAGACGGAAGAAACACTCCGGGGAACCCTAGGATCAAATCTGGAGAAGATTGGAGAAGTTTGGGGAAACTAGGGTTTTGGGGGATTTGGGGATTTTCATGGATTTGATGAGATTTTGGGGAAGATGAGAGGTAGATAGAGTAGATGGATGGTTTGGATGATGGATTTAGGGCTTGGAATGAAGGAATGGAGCTTGGAGGAAGATGGGGGCTGAAGGGGGAAGTTTTTAGGGTTTTGGGTCGTGTTGGAGAAGATGAAGTTGTTTGGGTTGGGTATAAATAGGTTGGGCTGGCGGCTGCCCAGAAATTAGGGTTTTAACACTGGTTAGTCGGTCAAAGAGCAACCACTGACCGACTAGTTTGGCAACTAGTCGGTCGGCCGACCAACGCAGACCGACTAAGTGCAAACAGTAACTCCTGAACGAAAATAGGATTCTAGAGTTAGTCGGTCCATGAACAAGTACTGACCGACTAGTTTGGCATCTAGTCGGTCGATGAACGTTCTTAGACCGACTAAGAGTAAACAGTAACTGATACAAAAATAATTTGATGAGTTAGTCGGTTCAAGAAGCATTGCTGACCGACTAGTTTGCAACCTAGTCGGTCAACCAACGTTCTTAGACCGACTAACGATAAACAGTAACTCCTGAGAAATTTAGAAAGCTAACTAGTCGGTCCAAGAAGGATTGCCGACTGACTGGATCGTCATCTAGTCGGTCGGTGGCCCTTCTTACACTGGCTAATGAGCACAGAAAAGTACCGATACAGAGCGCAGAGCCCCGGGATCGATTCCTAAGACTCCTAGGCTTGATCTAACAGTTAGATACGACCGCTATGAAGTCCGTCACGAGTGACTTACTTCGAAATCGACAATCCTAAGGAAGAAGCGAGAAAATACGACGAATCGATCGAAAATGAAAATACGGAGACGAAAACCACACAAGAGGAGAAAATCCACCAAAACATATATTATATTATATTAAATCCAGATTCACGAAAAGCAGTCGTTACACATACCTAGTATTCGTCTTCCTCGAGGACGAGTAAGAGGTAAGCTTGGGGATTTTGATGTGTCGATATTTTCCATTTTTTCCATAGCATCATGCCATTGCATTTCATGCCATATTCATATCCAAATCCCGTATTTTCCTACGATATTGCGATTCTAACGCCATATTCGAGTTTCGTAGAGTTTTATGGATTTTTAGGGATTTTGGAGCGATTCAGGACCCATTTTGGATATGGACACATCCGGCATGCCTTTGAGCCTGCTGGTGAAGCTCTACAGGAGTTCGTTGAGTTTTGGAAGCCTACGGAAGGAGTAGAGGGGATTTCCAGGAGTGGAAGAGAAGCAGGCAAGAAGCTGCTGAAATCTTCCTAGGTGACTCGACCAAGCAGAGCACTTGCTCAGTCGAGCTGATGCACGAAGCAGAATGAAGGCTGAAACGCATGCTGCTCGAACCGAGCGGTATGGTGGCTCGGTCGAGCAGCTCCCATTTTCAATTTCAATCAACATCCTACTCGAGCCGAGTAGAACTCATGGTAACCGAGTCAGCTGGCTGCTCGACCGAGCAAGGCAGACTCCGGTCGAGCAGACAGAGTGGCATTTTTTAGAGAGGCCTGACTCACTGACATACTAGACATAGCAGGATGGCTGCTCGACCGAGCAGCCCGATCGAGCAAGCCTCTGCTCGACCGAGTCACTGACTCAGTCGGCGACAATGACGGCCATTTTTGGAAATTTGCGTGGCCGTCTGATGCACGCAGCTGAGTGAAGTGCGGATCTGAGGAACGCAATTTGGGAGTTCATTTTTTTGTAATTTGAATTACGTTTGGGGAGAGAGGAGGAGATTAGAAACGATTGTTAGATCTAAACCAACTGGTTTTTGAGGATTATTGAATTGTTTTTTGGAGATCTATTGTTCTTCGCATTCTGGAATTTGTGGGATCCCTTTGGATTATTATCGGCTACTGTTTCCCTTATCCTTCGGTACGTAAGGTATTCAATTCTTATTCGATTAATTTGTTACAATGTTTTCCTTGATAAAAATCATATTTTTATTCGTTAAAATCACCATGTGTGAGTAGTCTCCTCTAGGGTTGATGGGTTAGCACTAAAACCTTAGGAGGGGGATGTAGATCCGGATCTCTAGGTTGAATTGGGAATAAAGGGGTGTATTTCGATTGATCCATTCGAATTCCTGGGATACCTCGTACTGAGATCATGCCCACGGTCGGTGGAATTGATGAGCTTAAGGAGTATCCTTGGGATTTAAATAGGGAAATTAGTGGATCCAACCAAGGCTCGTGACCATGCCCGGCTCGTGCCTTGAGGGTATCCACCAACGAACTATATCGCTACATTGACGGCTATCATCATTGCGTCAATGAGAGCCACTGAAATACCTCGAAATTCTAACCCACGAGATTGGTATGAATTGAGAGACTAATCCCCTAACCCTAATGCAACGTAAGGATCCTATTCCAACATCGATCTCCGATGGTCTTAGCCGTGATCTTTAAAACCCTAGTTCTCTTTTTCATCAAGTCAACAACAACATCAAAACCAAACTTTCCCAACCGATAGCTATCTCACTTCGAGATTTAAAAATAATCTGAGACCTCAAATCACTGTCACCGTCCCTGTGGGATCCGACATCTTTTATACTATAATTTGACACCGTCCGCTTGCGGATTGAGCACAGAATTGACACCTAGGAGCCGTACTACGTCTAGCGACTGTGACACCGCTAGGTGAAAATTAGGTGTAGGTTTCGAGTGCGTCAGTCGTCCTCTTTTTATTTGAGGTACGGCCGATTCTGCTGCCTCTTAGCTGGCGTATTGGCAGCAGGGACGTGCGATCTGATAATCTTCTGTTAACAGTGAATTTATCCGGGAGTAAATGTACTTTATACTGAATGTGAAGTATCTTCAGGATCTCATCTTCATACAGATTAGTACACGGATCATAATGAGATAAAAACTTAGTGTCCCTAGAAATGGTCTCTGAAGCTTCAGTCTTCTTGGTTTACTCTTCTGTCGCTGCTCCCACTCCTGGGAGCTTTCCTGCGTCTCAGCCTCCTACAGAGGCTTAGCGTCTTTTAGCGAGCACCACACCTCTCACATACCCACTTGTGGCCCCACCTGTTTACGGTGGCCGTGTGTGTCAGCCCCAACCTCCTCCAGTGCGACCCTCTGCTACCGCTCCTGACGCCCTTGTCCAGCATCTCCGTCTATCGAGGGGCCGTGAGTGGGCTCAGAGCGGATTTTCAGGCTCTCGTTGCCACCGTTAGCTCTGTGTAGGCACATGTCGTCGTTCTGCCTGGTATTCAACGCATGCTAAACCAGATCCTTGCACACCAACCTCAGCCTCCACCACCAGCACCCCGTCCCATCCCTCAGCAGCCTGCACCACCAGCACCCCGTCCCATCCCTCAGCAGCCTGCACCACCGCCACCACCTTCCCCGCCACATGGAGGTGCTGCTCCACCACCAGCTTAGGCACACACTTGATGCCTCTGATATTTTTGGCAGATGTTTTGGTTGATACTTTTGCTGCTGATTTTGCACCCCCTCTCGCCCCATGATTTCATGACCACCTTCCTTACCCATATATTTTGATCACTTTTTGCAGGGCTATGTATATATCCGTTCGTGTGAGAGGTGGTATTTCTGGGCCTTACATTGTATCGGTCGTGCATATGTTATCCATTGTTTTTCTCCCATGATCTGCGTGGCCACCACACCCATCATTTGCATTCTGCACTTATCATATGCATATCCATTCCATTTTCTTTTATTTTCCTTTTTATCATGCATGCATCCGCACCCACCCGCCCCTATTATATATGTCCTTGTGCCACACTTAGCACATTGAGGACACTGTGCAGTTTAGCTTGGGGGAGTGAGTGCACTCACGCACCTTTTATTTTCTTCATTTTTAACTATATTTCCCCACCTTTCTTTATTTTTCCACTTATTTTCACCCACTTTTTTTTCTCATGCATCACGTTTTCTTACTTTCTGCGTGCATTGCATTTGTATAGTTAGTTTTTATTTTTCCCTTTTGACGTGTTTGTATATTTTATATATTCACGCACGGCTTCTTTTGTTTTTCCGTTGTTTTCCGTCGTCTCGTGTCCATTTTCTTGGGATTTTTAGTTTTCTTTCACTTTTTGGTGTTTTTTTTGTGTATTTGCAGGAGATTGCCAATGTAGGGGACACATAACGAAGATATCATAAGTCCCCAGAGCAACGGGAGGAGTCACGTGCGATCCAGGGGGTCAAACGACCAAGATTTCCATCTTTCAGCCCCCACCCGATCGGTTGGACACAGCCAACCGATCGGGTGATGCACGCATATCCGACCCGTACAGTAGCTGAAGCAAAGTGAGGATCAACCGACCGGTTCGACGACTGGTTCATCCTAACAGACTTCTCAGGAATTTGGAGCTGAATTCCAACCGATCGGGTGATATTCACCCGATCTGTCCATCTGTAGCCGATTCCTCCAAGAGACGACCCGGAGAGCTCACCCGACGACCCGCTGACCGTGCCAAGTCGACGCAAATTTCTGTTCTTTTTGGGGTTTATTTCCAACCGATCGGTTGAATTCTCAACCGATCGATTCACTTGATGGTCGCATCCATCCAAACGACGAGCTGCTTGCGCCAACCGATAAGGTCACGTGAGCGGGTGAAGTTTCTGAAGACCGCAGCCGAAGAACATTGCAACTCACCCGATCGGTTGATTCTTCAACCGATCGGGTGAAGTCGTTTTCTATATATAACTGCTCTAGGTTTTCAGAAACGAGAGCTGTGTATTTTTTGTCTTTTTCTCTACTTATGACGGCTGGAATTTTATTGTTATTTGTAAGTGTTCTGATCTTTATGAAACTTTGATATTATCTTAATTGCATTGCTACTACTTCATTTCAATTACCTGATTATGATTTCTACGGTCGATTTTCATTTAGATTGCTTTTTAGCTATAATGTGTGAGTAGTTCCCAAATCTGGGATTTTGGTGGAAACCCCTTCGTGGGTTCTCCCTAATGCGTCCATAGGACTAGGATTCCTATAGGGAATAGGGATTTATTGGTTACGCGGGGTGTTTCATTGTCATCGGAGGGAAAAAGACCGCCTTTGACTGTTGGGCCAAGGAGGAATGAATTTGGCAGTTGACTCCCTAGCCATAGCTCACGCCCTTAGCGTAGACATCGAATTCTAGCGCGTGGGAATGGCGGGATGAGATGTTGGGAGTTATCGTTGTGACCTTAGTGCTCCCGGAGTCAGTTAGTGTTAATGGACATGGGAATGCCCACTGACAGAACCCGAGTAGTCCGGCGTATCATCCTGGGCACCGAACGGAATATCGGGCCCGTGGGACGCCGGTATCACTCTTAGAGGTAACGTCTCACCACTAAACCCTAATTCTGATCGTATTCCTATCCACCGGTCGTAATAGTTAGAACATATGATAGGGTGGAAACCGAAGTCCCGGGTTTCCCTTCATATTTTTTATCCTCCGTATTTGCTTTCCGTGACAAACCAACGATCGATCGGGCTAGCTCACCCGTAGGGTGAATTGGTTCCTATTAGAAACAAGCACAACCATGCCTCCCTGTGTTTGACCCCCAAGCCACACTACAACACCGTGCGCTTGCGGTACAAATATTTTAAAAATGGTATCCCCCAATCCAACTGTACTCTGCATGAGAGAAGAACTTAAAAGCCGGGGGACGTCAAGCTTTATGGCGCTGTTGCCGGGGAGGCAACGTGTTTGTTTATTTTAGGACCTTCAAACCCTTGAGTCTAGTTCATATCCCTATCTCGTGATAGTTTTTGCATTCTTCATTTTCATTTTCTATTTTCTATTTTCTATTTTTCTGTTTTTATCTGTTCCTATCCCATACTTGCTTCACGGGTAATTCTTGTTTTTCATGCGCAGGAATACAAGGAGTCTAAATGACTTGATTCCTATTGACCCGAAAATTAATGCCACCCTTAGGCGTCTGGCCGTAGAGAAGAGAAGAAGAGAAGAGTCTGAAGCCATGGGGGAGAATATCCCACCTCATAAGTCCATGCTGGAATACTCGATGCCATCCATCGGGTCGACCTCCTCCATTCGACCTCTGGCTATTTTAGCCCAGAGCTTCGAGCTTAAGCCATCACTAGTGACGTGGATCCAGCAAGATCAATTCTCTGGGGCACCCATAGAGAGCTCTATTGAAAATCTGGACTCCTTCCTCGAGAAGTGTGACACATTCATGATTAATGGTGTCACCACTGAAGCAATCCGACTGAAGCTATTCCCCTTCTCTTTACGGGATAAGGCCAAGCAATGGCTTAGGGGAAAGGACCCGAACACCTTCAACACCTGGGAGAAGCTCCCGAATACGTTCTTGACTAAGTTCTTTCCTCCGGGAATACCATGAAGTTGAAGAGTGAGATCTCCTCCTTCTCCCAGGCCAGCCACGAGTCCCTGCATGAAGCTTGGACGAGCTATAAAGAGATGCAACGGAGATGCCCTCATCACGAGCTTCCAAAGTGGCAGATTATTAATCTGTTCTACAAAGGGCTGAGGGATGACTTGAAATCTTCGATGGACGCTGCAGTTGGGGGGGTCCTTCATGTCTAGAAGTGAAGAAGATGCCGGCAATATTTTAGAAAACATGGCATCAAACAATGAGCGGTGGTGTGATGAGCATGCAACACCTAGATCTGGAGGCATTCATAGAGTCGAGGACGTCAACAAGTTGTCTAGCAAATTTGATTTGCTATCGACCCAGATCTCAGTGCTCATGGTAGGAGCTGGTGGTGCCGACACCCAATAAGTATCATTGGTGGAAGCGAAAGTCCTGGGAGACTTCGAGGGTGGTGACATTTCACCGTCGGTGGATCAAGCTAGCGCACTTTTCTTCAACCCTATGGGTAATGCACCGTATCCACCCTGGACTAGCTCCAACCCGGTTTATTCTCCGAATAACCGGAACCGCCTAAATCTTAGCTATCGAGCGTCGTACCAGCAGCTTCAGCAGCCGTAGCAACAAGTATATCAGCCGCCTAGGCAACATCAGTAACAGTATCAGCAGCAGCAGCAGCCTCCACAGGTGTACCGGCAGTATCCACCAAGGAACCATCAGCCTATGCAGCTGCAGCAGCTGTATGACCAGCAGCGTGCTATCTCTCCGATTGAGTCCCTCTTGACTCAGTATATCACAAACCAAGAGAAGATCAATTTGAAGCTGGAAATGGGGTAGAGGGCTCTAACCGACCAAGTAACCCAGCTGGAGTTGTAGGTGGTGACCCTTCAAAGGTCGCAAAATCAATTACCGTCACAACCGGAAGTTAACCCGAGGGGGGTAAATCAGACTTTGGCACTAATGCATGAACATGCGAATGTGTCCGCTATCGTCCTGAGAAGCGGGACACAAATTCCTACGAGAGTGCCCGCTAAGGAACCAGAAGCTCCGTTGGTCGTTACACGGCCAATTGAAAAATCGAATGACGACGGAGCTCCGTCACCAAAGAATACGACTCCGGAGGGAGTCCCTGAAGAAGAGAAGAAGAAGGAAGAGGAGGGGAACCTTAAAGTATTCAAGCCAGTTGTGCCTTTTCCACAACAACTTGCCAAGGCTAAAATTGATGAAAAATACGGCAAGTTCTTCGCTATGGTCAAGGATTTGAGTTTACAGATCCCGTTCCTCGAAGCCATAAAAACTATTCCCTCCTATGCAAAATTTTTAAAGGACTTGGTGACGAGGGGTTCGAGAAAGGAAAAGGTCGTTCTCACGGTGGAATGTAGTGCTCTCATCCAGCGAGCGAATCCGCCCAAGCTAAAAGACCCGGGAAGCTTCTCCATTCCTTGTTCGATTCGGGAAGTAAAAATCCATCGGGCGCTCGTGGACTTAGGAGCGAGCGTCAGTCTAATGCCCCTGTCGCTATACAGGAGGACAGGAATGGGAGACCTGGAGCCCACAGGTATGGCACTTCAATTAGCCGATAGATCGGTCAAATACCCGGTGGGAATTGTAGACGACCTGCCTGTTAACGTCAGTGGAGTACATGTGCTGGTAGACTTCGTGGTGATGGATATGCCCGAAGACACTCATACTCCCATCATCCTTGGACGGCCTTTCATGGCCACCGCTGGCATGCTAATAGACGTGAAGAAAGAGAAGTTATCCCTTAATATTGGCGGTGAAAAGGTCGAGTTCGACTTGGGTTTATCTATGAAGCACCCCCCGGATGAAGCTGGTTGCAACATGCTAGACAATGAAGAAGAAAGAGATGTGGAAGCCGGGGCCTGGGAAATTCTCTCAAAGAATCCCCCTGACAGCTTGGGGGACCTTGAAGAACATGTCGGTCTGAAGAAAGAAGATGTTGCTGGAGAAGCGGTTGGCCACATAAGACCCCTCCTGGATTCCAAAAAGATCCTCCGACGAGGAAAAAGGAGGAAAAGCCCTTGGGGCTTACCGGTGATGAGATCCGAATCTTGAAAAGAGTGGCGATAGACGCCAATATAAGGGAGAAACCCCCTGATACCATCAACGGAGGGAGGATCGTTGAGCAAGTCTACTTGTCACCGTCGACGACACTAAGGGCCACCAATTCAGAGTTTGAAGGGATGCCAAACTTAGGGCATCACCCCGGTCCACCTTGAAGATCATCTATGGGCGTCGAGCAAACGACGTTAAACAAAAGCGCTTCATGGGAGGCAACCCATGTTCTAAACTCTCATCTTTGTTTTTGGGATAATTTTTAGCTTTATTTTTATTATTTTGTAAAATAAATTCAGCAACAGGAACGTACGTCGAGATACTTAGGCAATTTTTAGACGTTTGCAGGAAACAAGCCCCCACTCAATCGGTTGAGCTCTCAACCGATCGGGTGGGACGTATCAGAAAAAGCCATATATCTGTTCTTCAGCGAACTGGTCGAGTAAAGCAAAATGAGACCGGGTGGCAGAACATGTGAAAAGAGTAGAAGTCTCGAAAAATTGGAGGATTTTATCAACCCACAGGTTGAGATGAAGCGTGGTCATGTGACTGACTGGATGAGCTGCACAGAAGTCACCCGATTGGTTCAACTTAAACCCTTTAAATACCCCCCCCGCTCTCACCCGTTCATTTCCCTTCACCTGTTTCGACTTCTCTTTTGCCATTTCGCTTTCCCTCTCACTCAACTGGCCAGATTCTTCCCCCAACCGACCTCCAACCTCCCTCAATCGATCTCTCCACTTCCTATCTCCTTCTCTCCATCGATCTCTCTCTCCCCCTCTTCCATTTTACCCTAGAAAAAAACCCTAATTTCTGCCCGACCCCCCCATTTTCGAAAATCTGTTGAGAAGAAGTGCCGCGGCTTCACACTCCCACTCATTACGCTGCGTTGGGTGATCTACGAGCAAGGATCGTCATCTCTACTGGGTAACTTCTCTCCTTAGCTCCATTTACAAGTTTGCCCTAGTATTATGATTTTGCTCGATTGCCAGTGTTTGTGTGCATTCATCATATCTTGCATACACTAGCATCACACACACTCACATGGCCCGGGATCAAGATAAGGGTAAGGGTATTATGCGTGAGGAGGTGTCGTCCCGCAAGAGACGAAAGACCACAAGTCCACCACACTCACGCCCTCCTCCTACAAACCTACACAGCCCATGCCCCTACCTATCATCCCTTCTGAGGACCCAATGTTGGGCCAGCGTGGCTACCGTTTTTGAGTCAAGAACAAAAATATTTTTATCATAGACTCGATGCACGGGGACACCTATCCACCAAATTTTCCCATGCCCAAACGCTTATCGATCTTGGTGTGTTCACCGAGGTCGAGACTCTCTTCGCCAATTTAGGGTGGTTAGCTTTCCTGAATGCCCACGCACCCTCCTACCCCGCACTCACACTAGAATTCTTATCTTCCCTTAAGTGTGAGTCGGAGTCGATCGTCATTTTTAGGGTCCAAAACAGAACCGCCCGCACCCGCCTGTATACTATCAATCACATTTTCGGATTCCCCATTCTTGGGGACGACGCTATCCGTCCCTCCGGATCCCACCTTGATTCGACGTCGATCAATTTTGGTTTCGCCTCACCCTACACGCTCACTATCCTCGAGGCAAGGCCAAGGCCTCCTCCATCATTCACCCCGTTTTCCGTCTGGCCCACCGAATCATATCATGCACATTCTTCCCCAAGGATGAGTCCGGGACGGTGACTATCCCTGATCGTTTCATTTTGTGGGCCATGACGTTTGACTTCATTTGTGGTGACAATGGGATCGCCTTCGGGGCCCCTCGCATTCCCATTCATACTGGCGATTGGCTTATCCACAAATTGCTTCACATTAGCCGACGCCGGCAAAGGCAAGTTTTGTTGCGGGGGCCTCATTACTATCATAGTCTCATATCCCCAATACAGTGTCGTCATCCCCCGTGATTTCCCTTCTGCCCCAGGACCCTCACATATAGATCTCGATGTCCTTTGGCATATTCACATGATCTAGCCCCGCCCCGACGGTCATTTCACTTTTTACTACGGACACCCCTTGCTCCTTATACCATTCTGCCCAACTCAGCTCGCATGACTATCGCTATAGTGGTAGATTGGACATTCCCTCTCGATCCTGAGTTTATGGGGGGGGGGGTTACGTCTTCCATTCCTTCCCCAGGGCGCACCCAGATCACCTTCCCCTGCCACCCACATAGGCGATCAGGATATCCCTGCGTCCCTGGGAGACTCCGGGGCTGGCCCCAGCCATACCATCCCGGCTCATGGCCCTATCACTTCCGAGGCTCTGAGTGAGGCCCTTTTAGGCCTAGCCTCTGGTGCCGGCATGACCACTGCCGCTGGCACCACTTCCACATCCCGTCCAGCCTCTACTTCTTCCATCCGCCGCACCGCCTCCGCTCGCCTCGCTCTCGAGGCTGAGCTAGCTTCACTGCACGCTCACGCTTCGTCCTCTGCCCCCCTCGGACCCATCCGCTCCGATCTTCTCTCACCCACGTTTCCTCTCACTTGAGAGGAACGTGGCCGCCATCCTCCGCATTCTCACTCACGTTCATAGACCACCTCCACATCCACCACCACCTTCACCTCCACCATCACACTCATTACCACCACCATCACACTCTTCACCTCCCCCATCACCCCCTAGGAGACCATGCCCTCCCACCACCACCGTTCCCATCCCTGCCACTTCACCTCCACTCATGACCACATCCGTCGATCCCACAGATCCACCACCCTCCACTTCCGTCACCCCATACGTGCGCTGCAAGAAATTACAGGTGCATTCACGATCACTTCCCCCACCATCCTCTTCCGTCACCGTATCTACCCCATCTACCACCGCTTTGGTCGTTCCCTTCCACCCACCATCATCACTACCACACCACCCATCGTCTACACTTCTACACCCATCCACACACATCCTGCACCCCTCTCCCCACTTCTTCACACACCCCCATCTCTCCCCTCCGCACCCCTCCATCTTCTACCGAGCGATGCTTCCTCTCCTGCTTTTTGATTTCTTTCGCTTTTTTGATCTTCCCCTTGCATATTTCTGCATCATCATGAGCATATCATATTGCTAGCTTTATAATGTCCAGCTTGGGGGAGGTCGACTTTTGTGTGTGTTTTGTCGTTATTGTCTGTGTGTGTGTGTGTGTGTTGTGTTTGTCTATATACGTCGTGTGGTGTGATTTTCTATCGGTTTTTTTCGTTTTTCGTTTTCCTCTTTCTTTATTCTTCAGTTTCGTATGTGTGTTTTCCTCGTTTTTCATTTCTCTTTGTGTCGGTGCGTATTTCCCCCATTTTTCATTGCCTCCCATATTCACTTCTATTGCATTGAGGACAATGCAAGTTTCAGCTTGAGGGAGTCGTACTTCGTGCGTCATTTTGTGTCTTTTTCTTCGTTTTTGAGTCGTTTTCACTGCGTTCTTCTTTTTCTTTCTTCCCCCTTTCTCCTCTCTCTCCTAGATATGACCCCAAATGATGAATCGCCACAGAATCACACACACACCTAGAATGGCTTCGATAATCACATTCACTAACCCTATGAAGCTGAGTCCTCTTGCATTTCATGCATCATGGGTCCATTTTACTTTTGTGTGAATCGTGTGTCGTGTCTAGCTTACGGTGTGCTTCTACTTTGTGATTTTGATTTATATACCTGTCCTGGAATGACCCCTAGATTATCATGTTTCGATTTGAATATGCGGTATTTGCTTCTCCTGTCTGCCTCTATATGCATGTTATATTTATATCGTATATTTCATTTCGCATGTGTCGGGATTCCACAGTTAGGACTAGGATAACCCATTTACGCTATGCTCTGATTAGCGAAGAAAATCTCCCTTGTCCAAGTGTCTAGAATCCGATTTCTTTTTTATTTTACTTGGCGCAAATCCCCTCGTCGTGTACCGTTCTCCCACTTGGGAGAGTACACACATGTATATACCCAAAACCCCAAAAATCCAAAAAAAAGAGAGTAAAGAAAAACCCAAAAAGAGAAGAAAAGAAAAAAGAATATATATATATATATATATATATATATATATATATGTATATAGCCAAAAACCCAAAAAAAATACATATATCAAAACCCAAAAAAATTTCCTGTGTGAATATTTTCCTTCCTACCGAGAATAAAGGGAAGGCGAGAATTTGCACCGAGTGTTCTTCTCCACATCATCTCAACCCCCATCGTTTTTGAAAACACTTGGAATAGGGACCTTCTAGCTATTATCTAGGCGATAGTGTGGTGATTTCCTAGTCCCTAGTTGTGGAGTCCCTGACGCATGATACGATTCGATTTTTACTCTGTTCTATTGCATGCTTGAGTTATATATTCACCGCTTATTTCAAATTGAATCTATATTTCGGTCTTTTCTTGGATTTGTGTATATGGAGCTCTATTGCACATTGTAGATAGTAACACCGTCTGCTAGCACACGACCACACTCACTTGCGCTTCACCGCGTGGGCCCACGACACTCGTTTGGACTCGTTTTCCTTGGTTTAGTGTTGTGATTTGTCGCTTGCTTGCTAGGTGTGGCGTTTTTGATTTTTTTTGGCCCTGACGGGCGATTTGGGATTTTGAATTCTCTTTCTCTATTTCTCTCTATTTTCTCCCTCCGAGCTCCTACTCTCACTCGTCTTCCTCGAGGACGATTACAATAATATGAAGTGTGGCATACACTATCACAAGTAAAGCACTTTGCATATTTGTTCTTTGCAATAGAGGGTACATTGTGGAATTTCTTGAATTTTTGCTTTTCAACGTTTTTCAGACCAAAACCAAGTCCTCTTCTATTATTTCCATATAATTGATTCTCTAAAATAGTGTCCAACGATTGTTTTCCCATAGAGAATTTCTTAATGGCCACTTCAAGATGAGAGACTTTGATTTTTAATTGTTTATTTTCTTCCACAAGCATCGTGCATTTACTAACAAAAGCTCTCTTGTTTTTCTCTTCCTTCTTTTCAAATTCAATCATTTTTCTTTTAAAGTCATTATCCAACATGCAGAATTTATCATTAAGCTCTCTAATCACATAGTCTTTTTCAGTTTCGAGCTAATCAAATCAAGTTTAAGCATGCTAATATTATTCAGGGATTTTCCTCCGAGAAGCAGCCAACGTATTGGAAATCTGAGAAGACCCACTTGGCCGAGCAAGATTGCTCACTCAGCTGAGTGAAGAAGACCACTCGGCCAAGTCAGACAGAGCGACAGACCCCTAATTTTCCCAGATTCTCTATTCTTTATTGGGTCTGTCACTCGGCCGAGTGACATGGGTCACTCGGCCGAGTGACGCAGTCCGACTGCTACGCAAATTAGTTTTTTTGGCTGCGCCAGGGGAAATTATGTCAGGATTTTTTGGATGAATTTGGCTTGTATTTAAACCTAGTTTTATTCTTAGTTTTAGGAGAGACTGAAACTTATTTTTGACGGCTATTCCTATTGTAAATCTCAGCTGGAGATCATAGACGCGTAATTTGGTTTGATCTTTCTCTTTAAAACTCTTATTTTTATGAATTTTTCTCTTTTAGCTATGACTTGTGCTATGATCTATTTCTTTATTTGTGAGATTTCTGTCACGCCCTGCTTCCCAAAAATATGGAGGCGAAGCGTGAGAAGGTCCGCTCAGACTTGAAGCTACAAAGCTGCAAGTCCGATAAGCGTCAAACAACATTAAGAGGCAGGTCCTTGCAACACAAAACGAAACAAAGATAATAATAATAAAAAGAGACAAAAGAGATATATCAGAATATCCATAATAATAAACTCCAACACCGTAGAAAATCCACTAGGCTAAAAGAAAAGAAGTCTAAATGCCCCAGCATGGCCAACAAAAGTACAACGTACAAAGTAAAGGTGCCACGCACCGACAACTAACAGAAATCCTAAAACAAAAGAAAGCTCATCAAGGTCACTAAGAATGGTCACCAGTGTCCGTAAAACTCCTCCTGGGCAGACATGGACTCAGGCTCAGCGTCAGCAACAACCACGTACTCAGCTACGGTCTCTGGCTCAGGGTCTAACATGTGACACCCAAAAGAGCAAGGGACATATGTCAGCAAGTCTACAAGAGACTTGTGCAAGGAAACTGAAAGTAAAGTGAACAACCTAGCAATTCTAGCATGATGCAATGACATGGCAGTTATAACATGAGTGCGACAGGTAAGGCAAAGTAAAGTAAAGTACGAGCATGACATTTGAAACATGGCATGGATGTCAAGTTTTGCAAGAAACATTCTCAAGGACAAGTACAAGTATAGTAAGCACGTCGTGCACAGAGATTATGCCTTTTGGCTAGAGAGGCTGTACGGGCCAACTCTTACGCTCAAGTGATCATTTATCCCTACCCCTCCACGTGTATCGGGCATTGGTTTTTTTAACCAACACATGTGGCCCGCTTCTGGATCAAGAGCCATGAAGTGTTTTTAACAAGTATGGCGTAGGGTTATGCCCGCATAGCAGGTGCCTAGCCGGAAACAAGGATTGTACAAGTATTTTGTAGCGTGTGCTACGATGCAACATACAAATCAGATGACATATAAAAATGCAAATGCATGGCAGATATTCAAATAAAAATGCGTACCGTTAAAGAAATTAAACATGACAGGCAAATGCATGATATGACATGACAAAAGGCAGTTCTAGCTTCGTTGTCAAGCTAGAACTTGAAATTACGCCTAGACCGCTATCATTTCACGGTCTAGTCTCTTTCACGCTAAAACAAGGAAATGGCCTAAAGCATGGCCTAAAACAAGGTTGGCAAGTTTCACTTGCCTGAAAAGGGGCGTGCTGAAAGACACAAGATCAAGGAGTCCAGTTCTGCCTACGTGCCCAAACACCAATCATCACACCAACCTACAGTCCCGTATTCATTATCTTCAATTAGTGAATTAACCAATACAATAAAATTACTGTTTTTATCTTGTAGCATGCGGTGTGGGTTCCTACGGAGAGAGACTTACCTCAACACAACGTGAGAGCTACTCTGACGTCGGGTAGCGACGTCAGGGGTTGGATTCCGGTAGTGTGAACGGTACGGAACGTTCGGTTCACTGTCAATAAAATACGTGCACGAATGAGTTTGTGACGACGGCTAGAATAATTAGACAAGCCCTAAAACATCTAATGACCCAAATTTTAATTAGGCTCACTAGTCCGGCCCGGGTCCACATCAATATTATTACTAACTACTCAAACTATTAACTTTAGTCTTACACTAACTGCTTACTGACTAACATTATATATATATAGAAGTTAACAGCACTAACAACCTAAGTTACTATAATCAAAGCACCTGCATGCAATGTAACCACTAACTATAGAGGTAATCTGTTTATAACCTTCTTATATAATAATACTAACTTTGTTTTAATATAATAAGTGAGTAATGCTGTTAGTTGACCAGCAGTAGGGCATGTGGAAAAATTAAACCATATAATGTTTCAACTTATAGACTAAAGTTAAGTTCTGTTATTATCTAATGAATTAACTTATTAACAGTTTATACAATTTCATATCAGCAACTAGTTGACATGCAGTAAACTAACCGAGTATCAACCAAAACATCGCTTACTTACATGCACATGGGGGTTGGAGACGGCGTGTGGCACGGCTAACGGCGTCTTCGGAGGAGAGGCGTCGCGGGCGAGGGGAGGCGCCGACGTTGGAGGTCGAAGGGAAAGTGGTCAGAAGCGCTGGGGTGCTCGGCGCTGGGCGTTGCCGCGAGACAGGGGGCTGCGGCTTCACGTGCGTGGAGGTGATGCGAGGGGAGGAGGTGTTTGGCAATGGGTTTTTGGGGAGCTGGCGGTTTCCGTCAAGAGAAGTGGGGTGCAGTTGCGGAGAGGAGCCGTGGGTGCTTGTGCGGCCTAGGGGAGGCCGAAGAAATGGCTGGAGGTCGGCAGCTAGATGTCAGGGCTAGGGTTGCCGGATCCGGGGTGAGGGGTGTGTTGCCGTGAGCAGTGTTGCGTGAGTTATTTCCCAGGAGATGGCGGCTGCGAAAAAATGTGGGAGGCGGCTTCATGTGTTTGCTGGGAAAAGTTTTAGCCCTAGGTTTCAATTTAAATAGTGTAGTGGTTGAGGCTCACGTGCAGGCTAGAGTACTAGGTCTTATATGTTAAGCTTAACAATCTTATTTGATTCAGCCCTACTCAAAAAAACTGTGCATGCTCCAAGGATTCGACCATGCTTCAACAAGTGGGCTAGGCTTAGGTCTAAGACCAATAAGGAAGTATTAGAAAAATAATTCAGGATGTGGTAGTAACTAATGTAATTAATAAAAATAATTAGAGGGTTTAAGAAAACTTATTAAACTGAGAACTAACTATAATGGGTTGGGAATTATAGTGAGAGTGGGTCAAACGGAGCCCTAAAATTAAGAGATAAATACTGGGGCGACCTTGCCGACAAGAGAAACAAAACTAAGAAGACGGATCACAAGTTTGATGACGAGAAACGAAACTAAAAATAGAAAGGTCTCACGACGAATGTGAAAATCACGACGCCTCTACAAACAAAGTCAAATTGTGAAAGAACGACCCGTGAAATGTTGTTCCAAAATAATTCCACAAATTAATACTCTCCGAGAGGGTCACAACGGCATATCACAACATAGTGTCTGGATGAAAGATACAGCTAAGAAAAATACGCGAACTTCAAGGAAGATACGCGTACAAAGGATACGGGGTCCAAAGGCGACATTAATCTCAAGTTGGGCACACGTCGGGAGGTAGGCTTGCTAAGGGTGAAACCAATATGCTTCGGACCTACTTGAGCATATGGCGGCAAATAATCAGTAGTGGAGCGCAGAGCGAACCATTGTCACCCGGACCCCGAGGTAAAAGCTATCAGCAACCTTGATTCTCACATCGAGACTTTATGTAAATAGGTGGCTAGGATTGAACAATGTTTGGACTCCATCCCAACGACCACCGGCACCTCTGCTTATCATCCTTCAGAGGAATATGGAGAGCACAGTTATGTTCCTAATGAGGGACATTATGATGGTGATGAATCATCTTAGTCCGTGCAGTACGTCCAAGGAGAGGGGCACAATCAGTAGTAACACCCGGCCGCTAGAAATCATCCGAGATTTTCTTACGGGAAGCCAAGTGGAGGGCTGCAACCTACACAGTTTCAGAGACCGCCACCCCCTCCTCAACAATAGCAAGGGCAGCCGCCAAATCAACAGCAGAGTGGGTTTAGGCCAGCTGGGCCATATCGACCACTAGGCTACCAGTTTAATCGCCCACCTCAGCATGGCTATGCGCCATCTCCGCTTCGGTCCAATTTGGAGACCATATTGGAAACATTCATGAGTGGGCAGGTCAGGTTCAACCAGGACACGTCCGCTTAGTTCAAAAATATAAACACGTCGCTCGATGAGCTGAGGGGCCAGATGTTCCAGTTACTCAAGAACCAAGGGAGGTTGCCTTCACAACCGGAGCCAAATCCGAGGGCTCAAGCCAACGCCGTGGTCTCCGTTACCACACGTGGAGGATGGGCAATTGACCCCGTTATGATTCCAGTTATGCACAAGGAACAATTCATAGCTGAGGAGGCCATTATTGGCGGTGATAGTGAAGAGGCTATGGATGAGCCTACCAAGAATGAGGAGAAAGCGGATTCACCCTCCACCACACCCACAACAACGCCATCTCCTAATGATGTCGCAACGAACAAAAGAAGCCGACCTCCTCCTCCGTATCCACAGAGGTTGGCTTTGGCTAAAATAGAGACGAAGTATTCCATGTTCACGGAGCTTCTGAAGGACATCCAGCTCAACATTCCATTCATGGATGCCATCACAGAAATTCCTATCTACGCAAAGTTCCTGAAGGACATCATCACCGGGAAGCGGAGGCATGAGGAGATAAAGATTATGGAGGACTCTACCTCCATTATAAAGAACCATCTACCGAGGAAGCTACCGGATCCGAGAAGCTTGACTGGTCCATGCTCTATCAGAGGCATGCCCATCAGCCATGCTTTGATCGACCTAGGAGCGAGCATCAGCTTGATGCCACTTTCTATATTTGAGAGACTACAGACCGGAAGTGATTTGGAGCCGACGAACATGTACATATAGCTAGCGGACCATTCGATCACATATCTGGTAGGCATTGCCAGTGACATTATTCTGCAGATACCTCCTGGGTTGTGTGTGCCAGTAGATATCATTATTATGAATATGCCTGAGGGAGGGAGTTCCCAGCTTATACTTGGTCGCCCCTTCATGGCGACGGCCGGCATCTTGATAGACGTCCGTGAAGGGACTCTCTCGTTGAATGTCGGCAATATTAAAGCTGAATTCAGGCTGCAGAAACCCATGAGGGAACATACCAGAGGAGAAGGAGCTAGCTATCTGGAGCTCCTAGAAGATGATGCAGTAGAGGAACATGCCGCTGAAGGGGTCATGAAGGACCCGATAAGAGCAAGTGTGGATGACGACGGCGACACAGTTTTCAACAAGGCGTTTGCCGCTTATCTTCGTGTGTTGGATGAGGAGCTCTTGGATCATTCTTTGCACCACAAGAAGCTGGAGGTCATCAGTTATGCCGCCGAGGAAAAGCCTGGAGTGGAAGGATGCCAAATACCGCCACACGGTATCGTCGGCAAGAACTATGCGCGAATCTCAAGCGCCCCAAATAACTATTGATAAACCAGAGGGAGTCGAGCTCATGTCTCAAAACGAGCGCTTATTGGGAGGCAACCCAATATTTTATATCTTGGATTCTCTTTTCCAATTTCTTATTTTTACTTTATCTATTTGAGAAAACCAAATAAAAATGCTATTTATTTTTCTTAAAAATACAAAAATCATAAAAATCTGATCGGTTCTTCCTTTTTACAGGTTGAACATAAAGGGGCACGCAAATCGATGTTTTAAATGGAAGAAAGCTGGATGAGAGCAGCTGATTTGAAGAGCAGACCAAAGGAGAAGACATGGGTGACTCGACCGAGTAGCCATCTGCTCGGTCGAGCAGTGCAGGCACAAGAAAAGAGAGCGAAAATATCGCTCTGTCTACACGGCCCGAGCAGCCTTTGCTCGGTGATATGTCCATATTTTCCACTATTTTCATATCATTATTTCATTGCATTCCATGCCATTTTGGCATCCAAATCCCATATTTTACTACGATATCGTGTTTCTGACGTTATACTTGAGTTTCGTAGTGTTTTATGAGTTTTCAGGGATTTTGGAGCGATTTGGGACCCCATTTAGGTATGGACACATCCGACACGCCCGTGAGCTCATTGGTGAAGCCCTATAGGAGTTCGCCATGTTTGGGATCCTCGGGAGGAGTGGAGGAGAGAGCAGCTCAGCAGCCTCAGGAGATGATTTCCCAGATTGCTCGGTCGAGCAGTACAGCTGCTCAGACCGAGCAGCTGTAAAGGAGAAGAAGGAGCAGACACGGAGATGGATCAGACCAAGCAGCTAAGTGCTCGGTCGAGTAGCGCCAAAATTCAAAAGCTGAAGCAATCCAGTGCACGGCCCGAGCAACTATTCAGCGACCGAGTCAGCTTCTGCTTGGACCGAGCTGAGCTGACTTGGCCCGTGCAGGCAGAGTGAGGATTTTGGAGATTTTTGATCCCTCTCAAGCTCGGTCGAGCAGCACAGCTGCTCGGTCCGAGCGACCGACCGAGCAACGCATTGCTCGACCGAGTCACCTACTCGATCGAGAGTGCTGAGGCTATTTTTGGAAACAATTTTTGATGCGGCTGTTGCACGATCTGGGCAGTGAAGTCTGGGGGAGCTGCGACTTCAATGAGGGGCGATTCATTTTAGAGTTTCGAATAGGTTTTTGGAGGGCGGGGCTGAGGCGAATTATTTTTAGTTTTTAGATTTGTCTTTGTTGAAGAATATTGGATCGAAACTTTCGGATTGTTAATTTTGTTCTCTATCGTTCTTGCGCTTGGGAATCTGGAATTCTCTTTAGATCTATAAATTGCAATTTTTATCTATCTCTCGCTGTAATTCTTCTACTTTTATTCCATCGAGTCTCTAAAAATGATGTCTTTATTTGCTAATATTGCTATGAGTGAGTAGATCTTTCTAGGGTTGCTGGGTTAGCCCTAAGATCCTAGGGGAAGACGTAGATCTGGATCTCTACGTTGAATTAGGGATTTAGGGAAGTATTTCGGTCGATCATACCGAATCCCTATCTAACCCGTACTTAGATCATGCCCACAGTCTGTGGAATTGATGTGCTTAAGGGGTATCTTGGAGATTCGAATAGGGAAATCGGTGGATCCAACCAAGGCTCGTGACCATGCCCGGCTCGCGCCTTGAGGGGATCCATCGACGAACTATAGCGCTATGTTGACGGCTACCGCCATTGCGTCAATGAGAGCTACCGAAATACCTCACAATTCTAACTCACGAGAGTGGTACGAATTGGGAGATTAATCACATAACCCTAATGCAACGTAAGGATTCTATTCCAACGTCGATCCCCGACGATCTTAGCGGTGATCCCTAATGCCCTAGTCCTTTTTATTAGTAAAACAACAACAACACCCCAATCGACTCTTTCAACCCGATAGCTATCTCACTTCGAGATTTAGAAGTAAACTGAGAACCCATATACACTATCACCGCCACTGTGGGATTCGAGATCATTTATACTACAACTTGACACTGTTCGCTTACGGATTGAGCCCGGAATTGAAACCTAGGGGCCATACCATGCATGGCGATCGTGACATTGCCAGGTGGAATCTAGGTGTAGGTTTTGGGTGCGTCATGTTTTTGGCGCCGTTGCCGGGCGAAGGCGTCGTGCATCGTGCACCCATGCCTTCGTTACGCTCAGCGGCATTTAGCTACTACTATTTTCTGCAGGCCTGAGGTCGGGACTATGTCCCTACCAGAGCTTACCCACCTTATGGGTATGACCTGGCCTCTACGCTTTCACTCAGATGGTTTCCTTCGCCCATTCATGCTCTCTGACGCAGCCCACTGGTTGTGTCACCACCTTTACCAGACTGCCACAACTTACTTCAACACGGACATCTGCTGCGGTGGTTTCTTTACCATTTTTGCCTGCATACTTGATATTCACATCCCACATGACCTACACACCCCCGTTGGCCCGACATGCTTGACCCTCTACGTGCTAGAGCACATGCATATTATCAGACCTTACGGGGCTCGTCACTGGTCTTATCTTATAGGCACACACCACACTCCCCATATGGTTCTTCTTGCCCTACACCTCACCCATATTACTCCAGTCCATCTTGACTAGATGATTCCTAGGGTGGACCCACCTCCTCTCCTACACGTACTCGAGCCCCCCGGAGCACCTGCCGAGGCACCCGTCGATGACCTGATGCCACGCTCCGCTGAGTTCGAGTTGCATGACATTGCTGATCGCTCCGGGATGTAACCCTAAAGAACGGTTGTAGTTTTACCGCAAGTGCACGGTGTAGCAGCGAGCGGGTTATCGAACACAGGGAGGACGAATGACCGTGCTTGTTCCGATCAACATGGCTATATAAGAAGAGAGAAATTTTCCTTTGGCGATCCTGTCACAATCGTCAGACAAAGTACGGAAATATCAAATCAAATAAAGAACGTCTAGGGAATGGGGAATTCCTGCTACTCACCATATTTCGTAAAAGTGGTTCATTGGTATCAAAATCGCTAGAATAAGATTTTGGATGAACTAGTTGCAACTGAATGTAGAACCAAGCTCACGCTCTCGCGCTGTTGCCGGCCTATAGCTATCCTAGGTTCGGGTCCAATCTCTTGCAAACCCTAGCCTAGGGAAGCTAGCATTAGGATCAACATCATCGTTCAATCGTGCACCGAGCCCAATCTCTTGCAAACTCGGCCCACGACCTAGTTTGGGATAGTTCCTACCCGTCCAATCTCTTGCAAACGGGTATTGGCGCGGAATTGGAACCGGAAACCCTAGTATCGGTCCAATCTCTTGCAAACCGATACTACGGAAATTCGATTCCAACCCAATTCGGATTTCTAGGGTTTCCTATCGAATTGGGGTCCAATCTCTTGCAAATCCCAATCGATGTGAATTCCTAGCCATCCGTAGTAAATTGATCCCAATCAAATCCCTGATAGCAATTCTAGCAAAATTCCTACCAATTCGTCACAATCATGAAATAGGGCTTGTATGGTTCATCCCCACGCCCCAAGACGTGGCGACTACTCACAATTCATAGCAAGATCACAAAAATAATCAATGAAATAAGCAATAGAATTCATCACAATATTGAGATATGCAATAAAAATAGAATTTTTAGAGAAGAGAAAAGCAAACCAATGGAGTTCTTCAATTAATCCAACAAAAATCCAATTTTGTCTCCTCTCCAATCTCAAGAATAAAACTAAAAAGCTAATCTAAAAGCTGCAAAAAATCAAAGAGAAAAGCTCTCAAAACTAGGGTAAAAACAGGGGTTAAATACCCCCAAAATCGTCCAAAAATTGTGACCAAAATACCCCTGCGCAGCCTGTTTTCCGCAATTTTCTCTACAGGCAGCACGTCGCACTCGGCCGAGTGACAAAAGTCGCTCGGCCGAGTGAAAACCCTGTAAATTTCCAGTAAGTCTCGATCTTCAGGGGTCTTCACTTCGGGGGCGGCTCGGCCGAGTGAGTTGTCGTCCCTCGGCCGATGGCTTCATGGTACTCGGGCGGTCGGGATTATCCACTCGGCCGAGTGGGTCTTTTGAAGCTCAGGCAGCCGAAAAATAGTAACTTGGCGATTTTTGAAGGGCTTCGTCTGGGCGCCACTCGGGCGGACGGGGTCTCGTCACTCGGCCGATGTGGTCTCCGTCACTCGGCCGAGTGCACATATGAATCGTGTCTGATCTGGTCGGCCGAGCGGTGTCTCGCTGGTCGGCCGAGTGACTCCTTCACTCGGCCGAGTGGGACACTAAAAATGCCCAGATTGCTTGTTTTGGCCTCCTCGTCGCTCCTGCGACGTCCGTTCTTCTTCCGCTCCTCTCCAACAGCAAAATACCCCTCGGGGAGGTCGTCGGTGACCCTCTGGAGTAAGCGCATCTCGAGATCACTCCAAATCGCTCCAAATCACATGAAATGCGACAAAAACAACAAATCGTGAAAAGCATCGCAATATCGTCGATATATCGTGAAAAACATGATTTGGGAGATCTAAATGGCATGCAAACATGCGGTAAAAAAAGTGTAAAATAAGGAGTGATCAAAATCCCCCAAGCTTACCTCTTACTCGTCCTCGAGGAAGATAAGTAAAAGGCGAACCCGGTGGATTCGGAAAACGAAAACGGCGAAAAAATGAAAAATGAAAAACGGAGAAGAATGAAAAACGAAATAAAAATAAAGAAGAAAGAAAGAAGCGAAGAGGTAAGCTGCTAGATCATTTCCTCAGGACGTGGGTTCCGCTTACTCATATAGCATGCACTGAATGAAAAACACATGTCAAAGAGTTTTATTTTGATATCATAGTATAATAGTGCAAATAGAAATAGAAAACCCACGAGCAACAATATAATCATGAAAATCGGAATAATCTTATAATTAACATCGTCTGAATCATTTAAAGCGGTATACAAATCACAGATCACACACTTTTCAATTGAATGCTTTCTATCAGGAGTATAAGAGTATCACACTATAGAATAGAGAGAATAGAAAAGTATGGATTTCATGAAATGAGTGCTAGGCTTAGATTTCTGGATTTCGTAAAGCTAAAAATAATCTCACCGAGTATAGAATATTACTTAGCCTAGGTTGTCGTGCAACGTCAAGTAGTCACTCTCTCACACATCAATGGATCCCCTCCCCCAAGCTTATCTATAAGCGTGGTGGCATAAAAAAACATTTACATCCCCATTTTTAGAAAGCTCCAAAAGCAATGAAAAGAGAAGATAAAGAAAGAAAGTGAGATGGGATCTTTTATTGAGGATTTTTCCTCTTTTCTTTTTTCTCTTTTTTTTGAAGCAATAGCATATATACACAACGATCCTAACTCAAAGAGAGATAATGATATACAAGAATATTTTCTCTTTTCTCTTTTTTTTTGAATAAGAAATTTGGAGCTAGGAATTAGTAGCGGGGGAAATGCCATATAATAGAATCGCTAAGGGGAGATTCACCAATGATTTTAAAAGTAGAGAAATGATGTTCAAGATTTGTGGAGAAAGAAATGAATATATCTCTCGGTTCACTTTATAAGACATGCACGACAACTTCAGCAGGGTAATCTAATCTACTCAGTTTCGATAACAAAAAAGCTAACTAATCCAGATTTATCATAGCTAACATCATTCAATCATCCTGAAGTGAAATGTACAGTTCATGCATATAGAAGTGATATAGGAAAAGAAATCAGTACTCCAGATATAGGCATTCAATGCGTGAATCTTGGTGTGTTTTCTGTGATAGCGTACATATGAATATTCAGACTCAGCTAATAATAAAATTTCATCCATTTTCATGTGGAAAAAGTGTGGGTTACTATCTCTAGATGCAAGGCAAGTCATAGCATATGATATCAGAAATAAAATCTAAGACATGACAATTATAGCATGCAAATAGAGTAAGCTAACTCCACGTCATCATCATCACAGAAAAGTCATCTCTAGCATGAGATGAAAAAGAAAGAAATAAAGATAAAGGGAAAATAGAACTATTTACAATGCAGCACACAGAAAATAAGAAAAACGTGATGCATGGCAAAATAAAAGAAAAATGATGAAAAATAAGTGCAAAAGCGAAGAATGGTGTGAAAAACTACAAATGAAGGTGGCAAACCGAAAAAGAACGTGAGAACTCACTCCCCCAAGCTAAATGGCACAGTGTCCTCAATGTGCAAAGTGTGGCACACCGAGAGACAAGTAATGTGAGGGGTAAGTGAGGATGCATGCATGATGGGAAAAAAAAGGAAAATAAACGAAAAATATGATGCGGACATGATGCATGCAGGAATGGAGTGATACAGATATAAATGTGGGGCACCAAGAACTCTCCCTCTCTCCCAAAAAAGATATATAAGGATACGATCGGAATGAGAAACCCAAAATAAGTGAGGGGAGGGTGGGTGGACAAAAGGCAACAGGACCCAGCAGAAACGGGCAGCACAACGGCAGGAATAATCGATGGCATCAAGGGTGCCTAAGAAGGTGGTGCTGCGCCGTCTCCGTCCTGAGGCGGAGGTGGTGGTGGTGGCTGGACAGGCCGCTGAGCGGGTGTGGGTGTGGAAGTGGAAGTAGGCTGAGTGTGTGTGGAAGTGTGGGAGAAGGCGGAGGAGAGTCCTCCAACTCGTGGGAGGGGCCGGCGTCATCCGACCGCTTCCGCTTGGCGGAAGCTCTCTTCGACCGCGGCCGTGTCCGGGGCGGCATATCGGCCCCGAGCGCGAGCTGAAAAATGTAAAAAGTGCGGCGTGTGCAAAATAAAGGAAAGAGTATACCCCGACACGCCGCGAGTGCTAAGCAATGGAAGCGTGCGAAGACAGTGCCTCCGCGAAGCCCAAGTCAGTCCGTAGAAGCTCCCCTGGACTCCCCTAAGCTCCCAAAAACAACCTGCGCATGAAATGGAGATATCAGCGGGTAATATTCAAAACGTATGGAGCATTAGGGGTATAATAGATAGATATAGAAATTGATTAGGGTTTGGGGGTCATTTAACACATGGATCCTCGAAAAATACACAAGAAGAGGAGAAAAAGGCGAAATTGGCGATACCGGAGGTGGTCGGAGCGGCGGCCGCCGGCGGCGACTCGGGCGAGGCGCGGCGGGTGCTCGGCCGGCGGTGGCTGGCCGAGCGGCGGCACGGTGACGGTCGGTCGGGCGAGTGGGGGCGCGAGCGAGGGGAACGGGTGAGGGGAATGCGAGGGGTCGGGCATTTGGGATTTTTGCGTTTTGAAAAACGTGCCACCCCTCGGCCCCTTATATAATAAAAGTTACGACTCGACCGAGTGACTAGGTCACTCGGCCGAGTGAGATCAATGGAAATATCCTCCCCGCTTACGCTTCGGCCGAGTGGCTTTGCCAGCCTCGGCCGAGTGGAGTAAGTCCATTCGGCCGAGTGGCTCAAGCTACTCGGCAAGACTCGCCCTAGGAGCGTATCCGTTTTACTCGGCCGAGTGAAAATATATACTCGGCCGAGTAGCAGTTATACTGAAATCAAGGAAATAAACAGAGAGTTGGGTACAGCAGACTTCCCTCGTTTGTGAGCGGCTCGGCCGGACGAACTTGTGTACTCGGCCGAGTGACTAGTATACTCGGCCGAGTGAGCCTTGTGTTCTGCTGTTTGTCTTCGTTTGGGCTCTAAACTCCGTCTTTCTTCCTCCAGTCGATTTCATCTTCCTCCTAAGCATCGAGCGCCTTCTCGGGGCGCTCCTCGTCGTCTCGTTCATCCTCCTCATGATGGATTTGCCTATCTCCTCTCCTGTCAAGAAAAATAGGACCCGTCATCACAAAATTTTTGGGCGAACAACTCAAAACACTAAAAATTTCTAAAACAAAAATAAAGAAAAAGTAAAAATAAAGCAATAACCGTTGGGTTGCCTCCCGACAAGTGCTCGTTTAAGGTCGTGAGCTCGACCCCCTATGATTTTCAATTAATGCGGGATGTTTGGTGCATATGAGATGCACCCATCAAACTTTCCGGGGAGAACGCTTGGATTTAGAAGTTGCGACGGCGTGTTCTCCCTCGATGGTCTCCCGTCTCGAATAGTGTTGGGGGGAGGCTCCCCCAAGCTAGCGTTTGCCCCGGTCAACGGCTTCACCGGTGACGCCGATTTCCGTATCGGCGGAGCTTTCTTTGGAGACTTTAATTTCGAGAGCTTGCAGAGCTCTCGAATCCTTGCGACATCAGCGTCGCCTTCATCATTTTCAGCGGAGAGGTCGGGGGAATCATCTATCTTCTCATCTTGGCCTAAATCCGGGCCTTCCTCGAAATCCTCATCGAAAAGAGCGCCAATCGAGTGGGGGGTCGCCTCTTCTATCACCTCATCAAGGAGGTATGAAAGATCATCCGGTCGTCCCTTAAGTATATATATTCTATTGATTTCTCCCGTTGGGACTCCCTCGGAATAATGCTTGAGTCTCTGACCATTTACCTTGAACGAGGCCCCGTCTTTGCTTTCCAACTCGAAGGCCCCTCCCGGTTGTATGTTCTTAATGGTGAAAGGTCCGGACCAACGTGACCTCAACTTTCCGGGAAATAGTCGGAGCCGGGAATTATAGAGTAAGACCTTGTCTCCTACCTTGAAGTCTGTGACGGTAATGCGGGCATCGTGGAGAATCTTGGTCCTTTCTTTGTAAATTCTCGAGCTCTCGTAGGCGTCTCTCCTTATTTCATCAAGTTCGTTGATGTCCAAAAGTCGCCTCACCGCCGCACTCTTGTAGTCGTAGTTAAAGGTCTTGATGGCCCAATATGCGCGGTGTTCCAACTCTACCGGCAAGTGGCAAGCCTTCCCATAAACTAGTCTGAACGGTGTGGTACCGATGGGGGTGCGAAAGGCCGTGCGATATGCCCATAGAGCATCGTTTAGCTTCGTCGACCAATCCTTTCTAGACCGATCCACGGTCTTCTCAAGAATTTGCTTGATCTCTCTATTTGAGACTTCCACTTGGCCGCTTGTCTGGGGGTGATATGCCATGCCAACTCTATGGTTTACTCCGTACTTCTTTAGCATGGCTTCAAACTTGTTCTCTATGAAGTGGCTCCCCCCGTCGCTTATCAAGGTACGAGGCACTCCGAAGCACGGGAAGATATTTTGCTTGAAGAACTTGGAGACGACCCTTGCATCATTAGTAGGGGTGGCGATTGCTTCCACCCATTTGGAGACATAGTCGACGGCCAATAGGATGTATTTGTTGCCATTGCTCAACGGAAATGGTCCCATGAAGTCTACTCCCCAACAATCAAAAAGCTCAATTTCTTGGATGGGCCTCATTGGCATCTCATTGCGCTTGGAGATATTCCCGGTCCGTTGGCATCTATCGCACCCCTTTACAAAGTCGTGGGTGTCTTTAAACATTGTCGGCCAGAAGAACCCGCTCTGCAAAATCTTAGCGGTTGTTTTAGAGGCGGCATGATGTCCCCCGCATGGTAGACCGTGGCAATGCAAAATGATAGACGTCGCCTCCTCTTTAGAAACACACCTCCGAATGACGCCATCCTTGCATATCTTGAAGAGGTATGGATCTTCCCAGAAATAGCTACGGACTTCATGAAGAAATCTCCTCTTTTGATGCGTGGGCATCCCATGCGGTTTAATTCCACAAGCCAAGTAGTTGACGAAGTCCGCGTACCAAGGGACCTCTCCTGTCCTTATGGCATATAGCCTCTCATCCACGAAAGTGTCGTCGATAGGCAAACTCACATCCTCCTTGTCGCGAATGAGCCTAGATAAATGATCCGCCACGACATTGTCCGTACCCTTCTTGTCTCTGATCTCTAAGTCGAATTCTTGCAACAAGAGTATCCACCTAATCAACCGAGGTTTGGCCTCCTTCTTGTTTAAAAGATACTTCAATGCCGCATGGTCGGTGTGGACAATCACCTTGGAACCGAGGAGGTAGGAGCGAAACTTCTCTGTGGAATTGACGACCGCTAGAATCTCTTTCTCGGTGGTTGTGTAGTTTTTCTGTGCGTCATCCAATGTCTTGCTCGCATAGTATATCGCATGAAGCTTCTTATCTTTTATTTGTCCCAACACTGCTCCAATGGCTTGGTCGCTAGCATCACACATTAGCTCAAAAGGAAGGCTCCAATCCGGTGGTTGTATGATGGGCGCGGAGACTAGTGCTTCCTTCAAGGTGTTGAAGGCTTGCAAGCATTCTCCTGAAACAACAAAAGGAATATCTTTAGCGAGCAAGGAAGTAAGCGGTCTGGCAATCGAGGCGAAATCCTTGATGAAGCGGCGGTAAAACCCAGCGTGACCAAGAAAGCCTCTAATGCCCTTGACATTAATAGGAGGAGGGTGTTTCTCGATTACCTCAATCTTTGCTTTATCTACCTCAATTCCTCTCGAAGAGACAAGATGTCCGAGAACTATACCTTCCGTGACCATGAAGTGACACTTCTCCCAATTGAGAGTGAGATTGTTTTGTTGGCACCTTTTTAGGACTTTAGTAAGATTTTCCAAGCAAGAGTCAAACTCACTTTCATAAACCGAGAAATCATCCATAAAAACTTCCATAATATTTTCAATGTAATCGGAAAATATGGATGTCATACACCTCTGAAAGGTGGCGGGAGCATTACAAAGGCCAAACGGCATCCTACGATAGGCATAGGTGCCATAGGGACAAGTGAAAGTTGTCTTCTCTTGGTCATCTTCGTGCAAAGGGATTTGGAAGAATCCCGAATACCCATCTAGATAGCAAAAGTATTTATGTTTTACAAGGCGTTCAAGCATTTGATCAATGAAGGGCAATGGGTAATGGTCCTTTCGGGTGGCTTTATTGAGTTTCCTATAGTCAATGCACATTCGCCATCCCGTGACGGTGCGCGTAGATATGGGCTCACCTTTTTCATTTTTTATGACAGTCATCCCCCCTTTCTTGGGGACGACGTGAACAGGGCTAACCCATCTACTGTCAGAGATATGATAAATAATACCGGCGTCGAGCAATTTTAGGATTTCCTTTTTAACCACCTCCTTCATATTAGGGTTTAACCGCCTTTGAGGCTCTATGGAGGTGGCGTCTGTATCCTCCAGATGGATCCTATGCGTGCAAATCCTAGGGCTTATCCCTTTTAGATCGGAGATAGTGTAGCCAAGGACATCTTTGTGGCTCCTAAGAACGTTTAGGAGTTTTTCAAGTTGGTCCGGCGTGAGGTGGGAGTTTACTATCACCGGGAAAGTTAATTTGTTACCCAAAAAGGCGTACCTTAGATTCGGAGGTAATTGTTTAAGTTCTACCTGAAGAGGCGCCGCTCCTTCTACTTCATCAGCTTGCATGAGTTTGGCTTCTTCCTTGTCAGCCGGGTCTAGCTCGTGCTCAGGTGGCGCGCTCTCTTGTGAAGAGTCAGACTCACTACTTAGTGAGGACAATGCATCGAAATAGGCGCGCTCCGATTCTGTGCTAGCGTCATCAGAGCTTTCACTCGGCTCCGGTTCGTTCCTGGGATCAAGAAACACATCAGACGACTCGTAGAAGCAAGGGTAAGTGTCATGGGGTGTAACTCCCTGAACGATGGCTTTCTCTGAAGATCCTCCCGGAGTATAGTGATCCTCGACACTTGTTCTACTGTCTTCGAAATATAGATTGTCATCCATCACATCAACTCTGACGTTGCCTCCGATAGTCCCCTCCGGGGAGACTTGGTCCATCACAAAACTAGCAAACAGTTGCTCGTCAGGGTCCTTGACGTCGATAGCAAAAGCTCCGGTAGCATGGACCTCATTGACAAGCTCCTTAAGGAGGTCTGTGAAGGAGTCATAGTCTTCCTGACTGAGTTCTATTGTTGACATTGCATCCTCCATTCTTCCTGTAAAGACCTTATGCAAAATACAGGGAGAATATGCAAATAGAAGAAAGTAAAGAAATAGAGAAAGAAGAAGTAACCGGGTGGTCGATGACGAACACCGTCAAAATGCATTCCCCGGCAGCGGCGCCAAAAACTTGATCGCTCCGGGATGTAACCCTAAAGAACGGTTGTAGTTTTACCGCAAGTGCACGGTGTAGCAGCGAGCGGGTTATCGAACACAGGGAGGACGAATGACCGTGCTTGTTCCGATCAACCTGGCTATTTAAGAAGAGAGAAATTTTCCTTTGGCGATCCTGTCACAATCGTCAGACAAAGTACGGAAATATCAAATCAAATAAAGAACGTCTAGGGAATGGGGAATTCCCGCTACTCACCATATTTCGTAAAAGTGGTTCATCGATATCAAAATCGCTAGAATAAGATTTTGGATGAACTAGTTGCAACTGAATGTAGAACCAAGCTCACGCTCTCGCGCTGTTGCCGGCCTATAGCTATCCTAGGTTCGGGTCCAATCTCTTGCAAACCCTAGCCTAGGGAAGCTAGCATTAGGATCAACATCATCGTTCAATCGTTCACCGAGCCCAATCTCTTGCAAACTCGGCCCACGACCTAGTTTGGGATAGTTCCTACCCGTCCAATCTCTTGCAAACGGGTATTGGCGCGGAATTGGAACCGGAAACCCTAGTATCGGTCCAATCTCTTACAAACCGATACTACAGAAATTCGATTCCAACCCAATTCGGATTTCTAGGGTTTCCTATCGAATTGGGGTCCAATCTCTTGCAAATCCCAATCGATGTGAATTCCTAGCCATCCGTAGTAAATTGATCCCAATCTAATCCCTAATAGCAATTCTAGCAAAATTCCTACCAATTCGTCACAATCATGAAATAGGGCTTGTAGGGTTCATCCCCACGCCCCAAGACGTGGCGACTACTCACAATTCATAGCAAGATCACAAAAATAATCAATGAAATAAGCAATAGAATTCATCACAATATTGAGATATGCAATAAAAATAGAATTTTTAGAGAAGAGAAAAGCAAACCAATGGAGTTCTTCAATTAATCCAACAAAAATCCAATTTTGTCTCCTCTCCAATCTCAAGAATAAAACTAAAAAGCTAATCTAAAAGCTGCAAAAAATCTAAGAGAAAAGCTTTCAAAACTAGGGTAAAAACAGGGGTTAAATACCCCCCAAAATCGTCCAAAAATGGTGACCAAAATACCCCTGCGCAGCCTGTTTTCCGCAATTTTCGCTGCAGGCAGCGCGTCGCACTCGGCCGAGTGACAAAAGTCGCTCGGCCGAGTGAAAACCCTGTAAATTTCCAGTAAGTCTCGATCTTCAGGGGTCTTCACTTCGGGGGCGGCTCGGCCGAGTGAGTTGTCGTCACTCGGCCGATGGCTTCATGGTACTCGGGCGGTCGGGATTATCCACTCGGCCGAGTGGGTCTTCTGAAGCTCAGGCAGCCGAAAAACAGTAACTTGGCGATTTTTGAAGGGCTTCGTCTGGGCACCACTCGGGCGGACGGGGTCTCGTCACTCGGCCGATGTGGTCTCCGTCGCTCGGCCGAGTGCACATATGAATCGTGTCTGATCTGGTCGGCCGAGCGGTGTCTCGCTGGTCGGCCGAGTGACTCCTTCACTCGGCCGAGTGGGACACTAAAAATGCCCAGATTGCTTGTTTTGGCCTCCTCGTCGCTCCTGCGACGTCCGTTCTTCTTCCGCTCCTCTCCAACAGCAAAATACCCCTCGGGGAGGTCGTCGGTGACCCTCTGGAGTAAGCGCATCTCGAGATCACTCCAAATCGCGCCAAATCACCTGAAATGCGACAAAAACAACAAATCGTGAAAATCATCGCAATATCGTCGATATATCGTGAAAGACATGATTTGGGCGATCTAAATGGCATGCAAACATGCGGTAAAAAAGTGTAAAATAAGGAGTGATCAATTGATGTCCTAGTTGTCGGCCTCCCAACACCACCCTCACACCCATCATCCTCTGGAGCCGTTTCTTCCACCTCTGCTTCCACCACATTCGAGTCTTCGGGGACTGTCTCCACCTCTTGCCCCGATACTCAGATTTCTCTCTCCATCGTTTCTGTGTCGGAGGGCACCGCTATACAGTCTGCTCCTGATCTCACAGATCTTGACTTTCCAGAGCACGAACCTGCCCCCACTCTTCCTCCCCTAAGTGACCTCATAGCTTCACTCCCTCTCGCTTTAGGTCACCACATACCCCGTTGTAACGGCCGCTTTCCGATCGTTCGCATTTCCTGCGTGCACGTGCTTTATCGTGCACGTATTCTTTTTGGCTATTTCTGAGCTCCGGCATATGCGATGCGATATGCCATTGCGATCGTTTCGGGGTGTTGGATTTTATTGTAATTTTTGGGAACGTCGTTTCACGGCTCGTTTTCTCGCAAAACGACTTTGAACGATATGGGCGTTTTAGTCATTTGACTCAAAACGCCGTTCCCAATTTTACGTAAATTTTTGGTAGGCGTTACGCATGATCGGGCTCCATAGATCTGTGTGTCTCGTCTCCATGATCGTCCTAGTATTTTCGGATTATTTTTCCGATGCCCGTAGGGGAAGATATCCCCTAATCAATTTCCAACCATTGATTAGCCACTAATCTTTTGAATTTCAAACTTAACCCAAATCAATTTGGATCCTTACGTATCTTGCATGATTCACTGGGCTACCCTCACCATATATCTCCCTTAGTTATACCCCCTCTCTCTCACACTCTTTCTCCTACTTGGCTTAAATCCACCCCCTTCACACCCCTATATATCAATATTCCTTATGTTAAAAACAACCCAACAAAAGCCCTAGGAAGACACGATAGCCAGCCGCCACCCCCTCTCTAACCCATGGCTGGCCTTCCCCCATCACCGACGGCCCCTCCAGCGATCCTCCGGCCATCCTCCGATCATCCCCTACTTCCTCTCTCCTCTCTCCTCTCTCTCCCCCCTCAAACTACCCTAAAACACCATTGCCAAACCATGGTTGCCGCCCAGTTTTGAAGCCGCCGGCCACCCTTTTTCCGGCCGTCTCTAGCCACCACCGGCGAGCCACGGCCTCCCCTTGGCATCCCCTCATCCCTCGACAACATCCTCCCCCTTCCATACACTCTTTCTCCCTCAAAACTCCATTGAAACCCATCAAAATAGACTCACAAACACAGTTTTTTTGGACAGATCCGCTGCCCGCCGGAAAACCCGACGCCGCCGCCGCTCCGGCCACCCCCTCAGGCGACCACCACCACCGATCAACTCCTCTCTGACCCCCGAGCATCTCCAACTCCCCTTACCCTCTTCCCTCATCTCTATCTCCCTCAAAACGCTTTCAAACACAACCCAAACGACAGTTTTACAGATCTGCGCCACCGCCGGAAAAACTCACGTCCACCGGCCATCTGGCCACCTACGACGACCGTTGGATTCCTATCGAAACCACCTACCAACTGCAACTTTCCTCACGCTCATAGCCCACCTGTAGCTCCCGGAATCCTCGTCGGAACACGCCGTATCGGCTGTTTTTCACAGATCTGGAAGCTGAACTTCGCCGCCCGCGCACGGCCACCTCCGACCACACCCGGTGACAACTCCACTGCCGTTGGCTTCGTCTTGAAGTCCTTTAACCACTGCAGTTTCCCGTTTCCGCTGTTTATCTCTGAAATTTCACTGAGATGCGCAACAACGGACGTGGCACGAATCTGTCCTCCCCGGCTTCTCACGGCCGCCCACCGCCGTGCGCTCACGCCGTCGGCCATCCACCGGGCCGAGCATCTTCCTTTGGTCCCACTTCATCTACCAACAGCCCCCTTGGACTCTCGGAGTTCACGTGCGTTGCCGCACGCACGTACTTTTAGCCGACGTCGCCGTTATCGTGAAGAACCGTTGCGCTACTCACAACGGGAGGAGGATCGCTGATTAGCTCGTTGATTTCATGTCATCACCCCGCTTTCCAGAGGTACCTCGCTACGCTACCCGCAGCCAAGGAGTTCCAGACGACGCCGACGTTTCTCTGTTCAGACCCGACTTCCGCTTGTTGGATGACATTACGAGGTTAGTTCCCTAACGAGTAGTAAAACCCACACAGTAGCAAAACTGAACCCTAAACTAAAAATCGACAACTTAAACTAAAATTTATTTCCAGCACCAGTAAAACGTTGTACGAACATAGAAAATCGACGAATGGACCTTGTTGACTGTGCACATAGGATGGATCGTCGATTAGGCTGAAACATCGAAAAGTGACTTTTGACGAATAGGATAGTCCCGATAACCTAGAAACGAACCCTAATAGGATTTGATGAAATTGAGACCTGACACCGTCACCGTGGCGATATTTCAGACGGACTTCCGCGGACGAGATGCTTGGACGAGACGCTTCGAGAGGACGACACACTCGCCATCGCAGGCAAGTGTATCCACTTGCACTTTTGGCCGTGCTTAGGCCCTAGTTGGTTAGAATTGTTAACTGTGAACAAATAGAACCGTCGTGAAATGATAGCGTCCGGGACGACTCATGACGGCTCAGACTTGACGACGAAGTCTGAGCCTGACAACAACAACTTTTGATACTGTAGGGCTATCATGTGTGTGCGTGTGTGTGGACACCCAAGAATAACAACTCCCTACACTTGTCATGTCGTGTCCTGTTACACAAAAAGCCTTCGGGCGTTTCGAATGCTTTCCCCCGCTAAAGTGATCCCTGTTACCCAAAAAGCCTTCGGGCATTTCGGATGCTTTCCCCCGCGAAAGTGATCCCTGTTACACAAAAAGCCTTCGGGCGTTTCGGATGCTTTCCCCCGTGGAAGTGATCCCTGTTACCCAAAAAGCCTTCGGGCGTTTCGGATGCTTTCCCCCGCGAAAGTGATCCCTGTTACCCAAAAAAGCCTTCGGGCGTTTCGGATGCTTTCCCCCGCGAAAGTGATCCCTGTTACCCAAAAAGCCTTCGGGCGTTTCGGATGTTTCCCTAGCGGAAGTGATCCCTGTAATTCTTGTCCTGAGATCCTGGGTTTGGGGTTGGGTTGAGCGTGCGCACGGCAAGAGGGTCTGATCCCCCTCGAACCATAAGGCGTGAACCCTTTCGTGTCTCACTTGTCTTGTCTCGTCTTGTCCCGTCCAGTCCCGACTTGTCATGACACCTGTAGGTTAGTCCCGTAGTTGGTAGCACACGCTACGACTACTACTTGCTGCGCTTTACTTTCCTGTTGCGTTACTTCTGTTTGTCACTCAGTTATAACCCCAGCATGCTAATCAACCAGTAAAACGATGTTTAACAGTTCAGTGCACTTGTAGTAAAGTCTAACCCTTCTTGTAGACTGTACCTGACGTACAGTTCCTTTCTCTTAGGTGCTCTACGTCAGGTGCTCAGCCAGAGTTCGTGGACGAGGCAGACTCACTGGAGTACGAGGAGCCCGAGGACATCGACCCGGAGGACGTACCTGACGAGGACCAGACTCAGAAGTCTCTTCGAACGTGGACGTTCAGAGGTTACTACTTTTAGCTTCTCTCTTCCGTTAGTTGTTGCCATGCTTAGGCTTTCTTTTTTTGACTTTGTACCTGCTGGATATTATACCTCTAATTTAATGAATGCAATTCCTTTCTGTACTTCTGTTGTTTCGAACTTTATTAATTGCAAGAACCTGAAACTTTTAAAAAGGTACCCCTACAGACGCTTATTGGGTCCGAGCTTCTCAGCTCTGGCCTAAGCGGGCCTTGTCACGCTTCGCCTTCGTATTTTTGGGAAGCGGGGCGTGACAGGTTTTAGTGGTGGCCCATGCATGTCTTGCAAAAGTTCGGAACAATAAAAGTACCGCATTCATTTAATATCCACGTGCAAGTCTGAATTAGGTTTCCAGTCTTAAATGGTAGGAGGACTTAGATAGACACCCAGGTTGGATAGTCAGACGCCTTGGATTAGATATAGTCATACACATCTTAGGATACCCTAGTAGTCTCTCTCCCGGCTCGGACCATGTTAGAGTTCTAAAATCCTTCTTTTAGTCGTTCGCTCGGGTCCATCGACTTCGGGCCCAGCAGAACTAACATTGATTCTCTTAGGAACCTTCTCATTAGATCCTGGTTACAGTCTTAGCTCATTAGGAAATCTTAGTGCCGAGCTCTCCTGATCTTTAGACGACCCGATAATTAGACTTCTAACGTCTTCCGGATCATTACCCTTTCCTGTTATCAGCCGTAGATTTCCATCATAGCTTTCATGAATCATATCCTAGGTGTATCCATCATGCAATCATTTTTCTTGCCTTCGATTCACAAGATCGCTTCATGACAATTATCGATAATTCTCCGAATCTCTCAATTGCAAATCCTGCTTCATTTAAAAGTATTTTTGAAATTCATTATTAAGTTCTTTGAAAACAATTATTAAAATTTCTTACTTTCGGTTGAGTTAAAATTCTTTCGCAAATTTTGAAACCTTCTTGGTGTAAATTTTAAGTTACGGTCTCGTACTTATTTTCGAATCGGTATCTTTCATATTTCAGCTTTTAAAACTTGTTACCATTTTGAAAATTCAATATATCACTTTTTCTAAACTTCGAAATTTATGTTAACCACTTACCGTACATACTTTTAGAATACTTTCTAAACTAGAGAGAGCTCCAATTTTTATTTATTTATTTATTTATTTATTATTATATCAGTTCTATGTTCTTCGTGCTCACATTTCAAAATCTTTGTGTAAACCTATCTTCATTTGCAAAATAATCGTTTCTCACCCTACCCATCCTTCCTACGTCTTACTTTTTCCAAAATTTTAATTTGCTACAGCAGCTCACTTTTAAGTATATAAACATATGTATATTTTTTACACGTAATTCTCCCGTCATTAATCTAGTTATTTTGTAGAATATTTTTCGTTCCATCCAACCACTTATCTCCTTGCCCCGCCTTACTTGAACTCATTCCTTCCGATTTATTTCGTTACACTTTTGGTTTCCGTTTTCTTTTTTTGGTGTAGACATTAGTCCTTGTAGTTGTTTATAGGAGTAGGCCTTTGGTAGGTGATGTTATTGTGATGCACGAGTATAGGTAGAGTGTGTAGACCTGTATGAGAGTGTCATCTTTAGGATTCTGATATTTGCCTTTTGTGTCTTGAGTGTGTACTCAGTGTTAACCATGATATGATTGAAGTTGTCTGAATGACGGTAATCATACGTATATGAATAAGGTCATAGCAGACAATTTCCTTATACGTAGTTTTTCGCGATTATAGAATAGCTTAACTTTGACTGCATATGAATGTATCAAAACTTTGTTTTCTTTTACAACCAAATCTTTAAAGTTTTTGAAAATTAGCTCACAAGATCGCAAATCAATTATCCTTCCTCATCCGTTACCACGACTCCACACGTTTTTTCGAATGTTTTAAAAATGTGTCACTGGTTTTAAGTTCCCTTTTCTCTTCTCTTTCTCTCCATTTAGAAATGTCATGTTATGGTTGTTATAGTTTTGTTGTTTTAGGATTTTATTTGCGGGTAGGCTCAGAGTGAGATGAGATGCGTTGTATCGGTGACTAGTTGGTTTTGAATAACAAGGATATTGGAATAGATTTCTTTCGGATGAAAAGAATGGGCTGTCCAAGACTTATTTATAAAACCGAAGTGTGGCGGACTTAATGGAGAATTCTGGTTGAATGAGATTATATGCGTGAAAATGAGAACTTATCAAATTTGAGGCTTAGACGAATGGTAGATAGGGATGGCTACAGAGTGTGGTATGAGTTAGGATGATCATGAGAATTAGTAGAACATTGTAAGCGTCAAGACTTGGTTGTCGAGTTGACGTGAGAAGGCTTTGAGAATGATACGACGCGTTGAGATAAATGGATGGTTAGGTAGCCAGACTTGATATTGGTTGGGATTAGTTATAGTGAGTAAGATAAGATGAGATTTTGATAGTTAAATTATTTGGCGGATAAATTTATGGGAAGATATGACGAGGAATGTATTAAGGACACGACGATTGTTAATTTGTGAAGGTATTATAAGATAGACAAGTGTTTTTGCTTTGGGTTGGTGATTGACTAGAACATCATTTTAGCGATTGATTAATATTGGGAAGAGATAGAGAGTTAAAAGATTGTTTTTGGGCGATGATGTTTTATAGAGCAGTATGGTATGAGAAGATGATTATTATTCTTTTGTGAGGACTTAGAGTTGGAAATTTGAACAGCAGTGATGGGTCTATGGTTAAGTTTTAGGATGTGAGATTAGTCGAGGCATTATCCAGTGAAAAGAAGGGTTATGAAGGATTAATTAAAGAACATTGGTTGAAGTTATAAGAACAGCGATCTATAGGTGTAGTCATGAGAGTTTTGGGGTATAAGGTTATATAGATGTTATTATTGTTAGTATGAGTGATTCCGAGGACAGAATCATTTCTAAGGTGGGTAGAATGTAACGGCCGCTTTCCGACCGTTCGTATTTCCTGCGTGCACGTGCTTTATCGTGCACGTATTCTTTTTGGCTATTTCTGAGCTCCGACATATGCGATGCGATATGCCATTGCGATCGTTTCGGGGTGTTGGATTTTATTGTAATTTTTGGGAACGTCGTTTCACGACTCATTTTCTCGCAAAACGACTTTGAACAATATGGGCGTTTTAGTCATTTGACTCAAAACGCCGTTCCCAATTTTATGTAAATTTTTGGTAGGCGATACGCATGATCGGGCTCCGTAGATCTGTGCGTCTCGTCTCCACGATCGTCCCGGTATTTTCGGATTATTTTTCCGATGCCCGTAGGGGAAGATATCCCCTAATCAATTTCCAACCATTGATTAGCCACTAATCTTTTGAATTTCAAACTTAACCCAAATCAATTTGGATCCTTACGTATCTTGCATGATTCACTGGGCTACCCTCACCATATATCTCCCTTAGTTATACCCCCTCGCTCTCACTCTTTCTCCTACATGGCTTAAATCCACCCCCTTCATACCCCTATATATCAATATTCCTCATGTTAAAAACAACCCAACAAAAGCCCTAGGAAGACACGATAGCCAGCCGCCACCCCCTCTCTAACCCATGGCTGGCCTTCCCCCATCACCGACGGCCCCTCCGGCGATCCTCCGGCCATCCTCCGATCATCCCCTACTTCCTCTCTCCTCTCTCCTCTCTCTCCCCCCTCAAACTACCCTAAAACACCATTGCCAAACCTTGGTTGCCGCCCAGTTTTGAAGCCGCCGGCCACCCTTTTTCCGGCCGCCTCCGGCCACCACCGGCGAGCCACGGCCTCCCCTTGGCATCCCCTCATCCCTCGACAACATCCTCCCCCTTCCCTACACTCTTTCTCCCTCAAAACTCCATTGAAACCCATCAAAATAGCCTCACAAACACAGTTTTTTGGACAGATCCGCTGCCCGCCGGAAAACCCGACGCCGCCGCCGCTCCGGCCACCCCCTCAGGCGACCACCACCCCCGATCAACTCCTCTCTGACCCCCTGAGCATCTCCAACTCCCCTTACCCTCTTCCCTCATCTCTATCTCCCTCAAAACGCTTTCAAACACAACCCAAACGACAGTTTTACAGATCTGCGCCACCGCTGGAAAAACTCACGTCCACCGGCCATCTGGCCACCTACGACGACCACCCTACCGCCGTTGGATTCCTATCGAAACCACCTACCAACTGCAACTTTCCTCACGCTCATAGCCCACCTGTAGCTCCCGGAATCCTCGTCGGAACACGCCGTATCGGCTGTTTTTCACAGATCTGGAAGCTGAACTTCGCCGCCCGCGCACGGCCACCTCCGACCACCCCCGGCGACAACTCCACTGCCGTTGGCTTCGTCTTGAAGTTCTTTAACCACTGCAGTTTCCCGTTTCCTCTGTTCATCTCTGGAATTTCACTGAGATGCGCAACAACGGACGTGGCGCGAATCTGTCCTCCCCGGCTTCTCACGGCCGCCCACCGCCGTGCGCTCACGCCGTCGGCCATCCACCGGGCCGAGCATCTTCCTTTGGTCCCACTTCATCTACCAACAGCCCCCTTGGACTCTCGGAGTTCACGTGCGTTGTCGCACGCACGTACTTTTAGCCGACGTCGCCGTTATCGTGAAGAACCGTTGCACTACTCACAACGGGAGGAGGATCGCTGATTACCTCGCTGATTTCACGTCATCACTCTACTGTCCAGAGGTACCTCGCTACGCTACCCGCAGCCAAGGAGTTCCAGATGACGCCGACGTTTCTCCGTTCAGACCCGACTTCCGCTTGTTGGATGACATTACGAGGTTAGTTCCCTAACGAGTAGTAAAACCCACACCGTAGCAAAACTGAACCCTAAACTAAAAATCGACAACTTGAACTAAAATTTATTTCCAGCACCAGTAAAATGTTGTACGAACATAGAAAATAGACGAATGGACCTTGTTGACTGTGCACATAGGATGGATCGTCGATTAGGCTGAAACATCGAAAAAGTGACTTTTGACAAATAGGATAGTCCTGATAACCTAGAAACGAACCCTAATAGGATTTGATGAAATTGAGACCTGACACCATCACCGTGGCGATATTTCAGACGGACTTCCGCCGACGAGACGCTTGGATGAGACGCTTCGAGAGGACGACACACTCGCCATCGCAGGCAAGTGTATCCACTTGCACTTTTGGCCGTGCTTAGGCCCTAGTTGGTTAAAATTGTTAACTGTGAACAAATAGAACCGGACGTGAAATGATAGCGTTTGGGACGACTCCTGACGGCTCAGACTTGACGACGAAGTCTGAGCCTGACAACAACTTTTGATACTGTAGGGCTATCATGTGTGTGCGTGTGTGTGGACACCCTAGAATAACAACTCCCTACACTTGTCATGTCGTGTCCTGTTACACAAAAAGCCTTCGGGCGTTTCGGATGCTTTCCCCCATGGAAGTGATCCCTGTTACCCAAAAAGCCTTCGGGCGTTTCAGATGCTTTCCCCCGCGAAAGTGATCCCTGTTACACAAAAAGCCTTCGGGCGTTTCGGATGCTTTCCCCCGCGAAAGTGATCCCTGTTACCCAAAAAGCCTTCGGGCGTTTCGGATGCTTTCCCCCGCGAAAGTGATCCCTGTTACCCAAAAAGCCTTCGGGTGTTTCGGATGTATCCCTAGCGGAAGTGATCCCTGTAATTCTTGTCCTGAGTTCCTGGGTTTGGGGTTGGGTTGAGCGTGCACACGGCAAGAGGGTCTGATCCCCCTCGAACCGTAAGGCATGAACCCTTTCGTGTCTCACTTGTCTTGTCTCGTCTTGTCCCATCCCGTCCCGACTTGTCATGACACCTGTAGGTTAGTCCCGTAGTTGGTAGCATACGCTACGACTACTACTTGCTGCGCTTTACTTTCCTGTTGCGTTACTTCTGTTTGTCACTCAGTTATAACCCCAGCATGCTAATCAACCAGTAAAATGATGTTTAACAGTTCAGTGCACTTGCAGTAAAGTCTAACCCTTCTTGTAGACTTTACCTGACGTACAGTTCCTTTCTCTTGGGTGCTGTACGTCAGGTGCTCAGCCAGAGTTCGTGGACGAGACAGACTCACTGGAGTATGAGGAGCCCGAGGACATCGACCCGGAGGACGTACCTGACGAGGACCAGACTCAGAAGTCTCTTTGAACGTGGACGTTCAGAGGTTACTACTTTTAGCTTCTCTCTTCCGTTAGTTGTTGCCATGCTTAGGCTTTCTTTTTTTGACTTTGTACCTGCTGGATATTATACCTCTAATTTAATGAATGCAATTCCTTTCTGTACTTCTGTTGTTTCGAACTTTATTAATTGCAAGAACCTGAAACTTTTAAAAAGGTACCCCTACAGACGCTTATTGGGTCTGAGCTTCTCAGATCTGGCCTAAGCGGGCCTTGTCACGCTTCGCCTTCGTATTTTTGGGAAGCAGGGCGTGACAGGTCTCTGGCACCACATCGTTATCATCAGCAACCATCTTCACTGAGAGCATCTCGACATCTGTCTACACTTCTGTGTCGACGACCGCTCCTTCTTCTGTCGTCGCCGATATGCCTTCGAGCTCACCCTGTCCTACATTCCACCCTAGGCACTGTGCCTCAGCTGCACGGGATCGATTTACTAGAGTGGTGACTCACCGCCACGTTTCCCGCCCTCCACCTGACTCACGTACTACAAACGGTTGCCTGAAAACATTAGAAGATTCGACTTCTCTCCTACGGAGAGATTTCGACGACTTTGTACGCTCCACGGTGACATACCACTCGAGAGTCGAGTTGGACTTGGCATCCATCATAGACCTCCTGAGGACACATGAACCATCTCCAGTGATCCTTGCACATGCACCACCACCCAGGCCAGCGACTGTGACTTCCACTGCACCACTCAGTGCTCCACTTCCTCAGGCTTCTGCAGAGCCTGTTTCTTCCACTTTTGAGTTGGACGTCACAGTAGACCCCCTGTCTGCCATTGTTCTATATTCAGCTGAGCCTCACACTACCACCACTGACCCCTCTACTACTCCTGGTCCACAGCAGAGGGACCCATCACCACCCCCAGAGGGTGGTGCCTCTGCCTGATGTTGTCCTTACTCGTTTTGCCTCCCTCGCTTATTATTGAGCCCATCTGTCTGTTTGGGGCCTTGCACTTACATTGCTTGGGGGAGGACACAGACCCACACATGCACCATATTTCATTCAGCATTGCATCATGTCATGTTTTTCTTTCTTTCTCCACAGTTTTTATTTTATTTTCCCACACCCACCCCACCCTATTTAGCATCATCTCCCCCTACTACCTTTTTCTTAGCAGTGAGGACACTGCTATGTTTAGCTTGGGAGATGAGCGCCACCGCTTTATTTTTCATATTTCTTTTTACATGTCTTCCTTATTTCAGTTTTTATTTTACTTTTTCACCACTTTTCCACTCCTTTTTATTTTTTCTCATTCAGCATCATATCTTCTGTTTTTACCACGCATGCATCCCTTTTCTTCATTTTCTTATTTTCTCCGCCTTTTCTCTTTTTATGCTAAGGATGGCCCGCATGATGATATCTCTCGTAGCCTTAGTAGTTATTCGCGATGCATGCTATCAGTTGCCATGCTATTAGGGTAAATTTCAGTTTTACCATCATATATGTGCATTTCTTTTGCTGATCTATCTGATTTAATGCTTAAAATGAATTAAAAATCAAATGCATGAATTAGTATTTAGTATGCATTATGTTGGGTAATGCACCTAGGTTCACGCATCACTAGAACACTTGGAGCATCTGTTTTATCTCATTCACTTCTGTTTGCATGCCTGCTGTTATTGTGCTTATTACTGCATGCCTTTTCAGTATTCATCTAGAGGAATGAAAGTATCCATGATATTTATGAGTTTAGTTAGGGTATTATTTTATCAAACCGTTGTGCACCTCCGATGAGTTGAACAAGTAATTCACTCAGTTTGTTATACCACATTTTTCCCGATTGCTTAAGACCATATAATGATCTTTGAAGCTTAACAGAATAGACGTCCCGAGGTCTATCTTTTAGTTCTGTCGGTATTTTGAAACCATCTGGAAGTTTCATATAGATATCTTTATCTATATTGCCATGTAGATATGCAGTCACAACGTCCATGAGTTGCATTTCTAAACTTTCCATTGATGTTAAGCTTATTATGAATCGGAATGTGATCGCATCCATAATGGGGAATATGTTTCTTTATAATCTATCCCCGGTCGTTGGGAAAATCCCTGAGCTACAAGCCGTGCTTTGTAGCATACGATTTGATTATTCTCATTTCTTTTACTTTCGAATACCCACTTGTATCACACAGGTTTTACACCTCTTGGTGTCTGGACTACTGGTCCAGAGACTTTGCGTTTCAAGAGTGAGTCCAGCTCTACTCCTATTGCCTCGTTTCACTTTGGCCAATCATCTCTGTGTTTGCATTCAGTTAGAGATCGTGGATCGATATTATCGTCACATTGAGCGACGTAAACAGCAATATCGAACGCAAAGTCGTCGTCGTCGACAGTGCTTTTTCTGTCAAGTACCTCCCAAGTACGTAAGAAATTTAATGATATTTCTCATGTATTGTCCTCTTCGGGGACTGAAGGAGGGGAGATGTTACTGATCTGTGCTCAACATCCTGTGGTGGGACATTCGTTATTTCTCCAGGTATTTTCCTCTTACGAGGGAATTTATCCTTAGAGTCATGCGGTCGTTGATGTGTCCATATTTTCCATCTTTTTCATAGCATCATGCCATATTCGCATACAAATCCCGTATTTTCTTACGATATTGCGATTCTAACGCCATATTCGAGTTTCGCAGAGTTTTATGGATCTTCAAGGATTTTGGAGCGATTCGGGACCCATTTTGGATATGGACACATCTAGCATGCCTTTGAGCCCGTTGACGAAGCTCTACAAGAGTTTGCCGAGTTTTAGAAGCCTACATGAGGAGTAGAGGGATTGCCAGGGGTGGAAGAGAAGCAGGCAAGAAGTTGCTGAAATCTTCCCAAACGACTCGACCGAGCAGAGCACCTGCTCGGTCGAGCTGATGCACGAAGAAGAATGAAGGCTGAAACGCATGCTGCTTGGACCGAGCAGTATGGTGGCTCGGTCGAGCAGCTCCCATTTCCAAAGCTCAATCAACATCATACTCGAGCTGAGCAGAACTCATGGCAACTGAGTCAGCTGGCTGCTCGACCGAGCAAGGCTGACTCGGGCCGAGCAGAGTGGCATTTTTTGGAGAGGCCCGACTCACTGACATACTCGACCGAGCAGCCCGACCGAGCAAGCCTCTGCTCGACCGAGTCACTGACTCGGTCGGCGATAATGAAGGCCATTTTTGGAAATTTACGTGGCTGTCTGATGCACTCAGCTGAGTGAAGTGTGGATATGAGGAACGCGATTTGGGAGTTCATTTTTTTTGTAATTTGAATTACGTTTGGGGAGAGAGGAGGAGATTAGAAACGATTGTTAAATCTAAACCTACTGGTTTTTTAGGATTATTTAATTGTTTTTGGAGATCTATTGTTCTTCGCATTCTGGAATTTGTGGGATCCCTTTGGATTATTATCGGCTACTGTTTTTCTTATCCTTCGGTTCGTAAGTTATTCAATTCTTATTCGATTAATTTGTTACAATGTTTTTCTTGATAAAAATCATATTTTTATTCGTCAAAATCACCATGGGTGAGTAGTCTCCTCTAGGGTTGATGGTTAGCCCTAAAATCTTAGGAGGGGGATGTAGATCCGGATCTCTAGGTTGAATTGGGAATAAAGGGATGTATTTCGGTTGATCCATTCGAATCCCTAGGATAACTCGTACTGAGATCATGCCCACGGTCGGTGGAATTGATGAGCTTAAGGAGTATCCTTGGGATTTAAATAAGGAAATTAGTGGATCCAACCAAGGCTCGTGACATGCCCGGCTCGTGCCTTGAGGGGATCCACCGACGAACTATATCGCTACATTGACGGCTACCGCCATTGCGTCAATGAGAGCCACTGAAATACCTCGAAATTCTAACCCACGAGAGTGGTATGAATTGAGAGACTAATCTCCTAACCCTAATGCAATGTAAGGATCCTATTCCAACATCGATCTCCGATGGTCTTAGCGGTGATCCCTAAAACCCTAGTTCTCTTTATCATCAAGTCAACAACAACATCAAAACCAAACTTTCCCAACCGACAGCTATCTCACTTCGAGATTTAAAAATAATCTGAGACCTCAAATACATTGTCACCGTCCCTGTGGGATCCGACATCTTTTATACTATAATTTGAGACCGTCTGCTTGCGGATTGAGCCCGGAATTGACACCTAGGAACCGTACTACGCCTAACGACCGTGACACCGCTAGGTGGAAATTATGTGTAGGTTTCGGGTGCGTCAAGTTTTTGGCGCCGTTGTCGGGGATGGCAATAGTGTATCTCAGTTTATTTTTTTTATTTTGAAGAGTTTTCTAGCGAATCTTATCATTCCTCATCTTTCCACCCTTGTCATTCTTTTAACTATTACATTGCTACTAATGGTATTTTTCTGAGCTGTTTTGGTGCATGAACACTCGCTTTGGGGTATTTAATCAAGAATTATTATTCGACCCTGAGATCGAAAAAATGGCAAGGGCTCTGAGAGCCTCAAATAGAAATCAAGCGCCCTCTGATCAGATGGCAGACAATACCACTGCTCCTCCTCGCACTGGGTCCATCCAGGACCACATGAAGCCTACCTTTGGAAATAATTCTTCCATCTTGAGACCGCAACTGGCGGCAGCTAGCTTTGAGTTGAAGACGTGGCGTATAAATCTAATGCAGCAGGATCCCTTCTATGGGCATCATCACGAGAATCCCAACCACCACATCGACACTTTTCTGGCAAAGTGTGATACTTTAAATGCTAAAGATGCTAGTGATGACGTCATCAAGCTAAGGCTTTTTCCCTTTACCTTGAGGGATAAAGCTTCATACTGGCTACGGGCCCATCCGCCTAACCACTTTACTACATGGGAGAAACTGACGCTCGCCTTTGTGGACAAATTCTATCCACCCGCAAAGACGACGAAGATCGGGGGGGCTATCTCTAATTTCAAACAGCTTCCACAAGAATCTCTTTACGAGGCCTAGGAAAGGTTTAAGGACCTTCAACATCAGTGTCCTCATGTCACGCCCCGCTTCCCAAAAATGTGGAGGCGAAGCGTGAGAAGGTCCGCTCAGACTTGAAGCCGCAAAGCTCCAAGCCCGATAAGCCTCAATCAACATTAAATTGGCAGGTCCTTGCAACGCGATACGAAACAAAGATAATAACAAAGGAAATGAGACAAAAGACAATCTCAGAATATCCATCATATTAAATTCCAACATCACAGAAAAAGCCACCAGGCTTAAAGAGAAAAGAATCTAAGGGCCCAAACATGGCCAACAAAGTACAAAGTACAAACAAAGGTGCCACGCACCGACAACTAACAGGAATCCTAAAACAAAAGGAAACAGCAAGATCCTAAGAAAGATCACCGGTATTTTCAAACTCCTCGTCAAACAACAGAATCGGGCACGAACTCCACGAACTCGTCGCCCTCAACAACAATCTCTGGCTCGGCAACTAACATGCGACACCCAAAGAGAAAGGGGCACATGTCAGTAAGTCTAGAAAGACTTGGGCAAGGAAACTGAAAGAAAGGTAAACTAGCATCCTAGCAGTTATAGTATGCATGACATGGCAGTTATGGTAAGAGTGCACAAGTAAGACATGGTGTAACAATAAGTGCAAGAGAACAATTATCATGGCATGACAGGAGTAGCCAAGCTACTAACATTCTCAATCTTTTCACTAGTCACGTTTTCAAGTCATTTGTAGATGTTTACGCCTTACAGCTGAACTGTTTGACATTCACACTGAGTGGACGCTTAACACTAGACACGTTTCAAGTTGTTTGTAGATGTTTACGCCTTACAGCTGAACTGTTTGACATTCACACTGATTGGTCGCTTAACAACTACCCCAGAACCTAGAGTTTACGCCTTACCACTGAAGTTGCTGATCGGGCAGACTCCCAGTTGATTGGCCGCTTAACCCTTAACCCTCCCACATGCAAACGAGCCAGGGTCCCTGTACACGATGCTCAGTAAATGAGCCAGGGTTGCCCCGCACAGGAGCTCGTATTCTAGTTCACGATCCACAAGTATTTGGCGTAGGGTGCACCTAGCCTCACGAATTCGGGCGTTGGGGTTAGCAACTCATTTAGCCCGCTTGTGGAACACGAGCCAGGTAATGTATATAACACGTATGGCATAGGGTTATGCCCGCATAACGGGTGCCTAGCCGGATCAAGTAAAACAAGTAATGTAGCGTGTGCTACGAATGCAACATTCAACATGGATAACATGGCATGTACAGATAAATCGCGTACCGTTAATTGAAATGAAACATGACATGGTAGTACTTATGCAACATGGTAAATGACGGGTCTAACTTCGTTGTCAAGCTAGATCCTGAAGTTGCGCCTAGGCGAGTATCATTTCGTCGCCCAAAACCCTAAGTGGAAAGTTTCACTTGCCTCGCACCAAGGAAGACGATCAACGAGGCACGCCACGAAATGTTATCTACGGAGTTGAAATCGCTGCCATGGCAAAACAACATTAGAACAACATCCAACCTAGTTTATTATTAGGGTTTCAATAAAATCACAAGGAGAGTTATGTGAATATCAAAGGATCGAACCCTACCGTATAGAAGCGGAAGATCGATGCCGAGCAAGCACGGCAACGGAAGAACGATCCGTAAAACTACGGCTCAGATCTAGAAGTGGGGAGAAATCTGGAGAAAATAGGATTTGGGGGATTTTCCGGCGGCCTAGAGGTGATGACCGTCCTAAATGGAGAGGGGGAGGGGCTCGTGATGAAGGAGGAAGGATAGGGGAAGATGGATGATGATTTGGGGAAGAAGGAGGCTCAGGAGAAATGAAAGGAGAAAGAAAAATGTTTGGGGGGGTTTAAATAGGAAAAGCTGGCGGCTGCCCAAACCCTAGGTTTACGACAGCGGTTAGTCGGTCAAAGAAGATTTGTTGACCGACTAGTTTAGCAACTAGTCGGTTGGTCGTTCAACTGTGACCGACTAAATTCAAACAGCGAAAGAAGGAATAAATCTGGGAAGTGAACTAGTCGGTCTGTGAAGGCCCGTCGACCGACTAGTTTGGAATCTAGTCGGTCGGTGAGTGTTCATAAACCGACTAACGAGGAACAGTAGCTTAGGTAAAATTAATCAAAGGAACTAGTCGGTCTGAGAGCAAGTTCTGACCGACTAGTTTCACATCTAGTCGGTCGGTGGTTGTTCTTAGACCGACTAAGAGTAAACAGTAACTCCTGTACATTAGATTCAATGAACTAGTCGATTTGAGAAGAGTTCCTGACCGACTAGATCTCAATCTAGTCGGTTGGTCCCCCTTCTTGTACCAACTAAAGTGCACTAAAAGTGCTGAATCGAAGCGCGAGCTTCGGGAAGATTTCTACGGCTTCTAGGATCAACCTATCTCTAAGATATGAGCGATAATGAAGCTCGTCACGAGTGACTTACTCCAAACCCAATGATTTAAGGATGAAGCTAGAAAATCACAACGAACGAATGAAAACGAAAGCCACGGAGACGGAAAATCACACCCAAGGAGAAAAATCCACCAAGCATATATTTTTAATATAGATAATCCAATTACATGAAAACCAGTCGTTACATCCTACACACCTTAGAATAAAGTCCGTCCTCGGACTTTCTAACATATCTAGTCGCCCTAGTAACTACCCCAAATCATTTCACGTCATACTTTAAACCAGAGGTAGTCATAGCAAGTGCTTACATGCATGCACTAGATAGTCAAACATTAGCGCTCCTAACGTATAGTATAGTTAAGAATACGATTTAATTTTTTTTTGAAAATCATTCTCTTATACCTATCATAGTCATTCATACTAATACACGTATTTCAATCATATATACATCCATTACATAGCTACTACTTACCTAGCACAAACAATAGTTCAGATTTTCGCAAAAGATTAGTCTCATACTTAGCAAATACAACCATCGCTCTACGTATAGATAGCTAACCTATGCATCGAGCAACCATGGGTATATTACTCCCTAATATTTCCTAGTATACATCCAATACCAAACACATCGACACATGTAGTCGCACCACACCATTATTCAAACAAGTCTTACTATATCTAATACATATTCACCACTACCATAATTTCACAAATATAGTCATTCAAGCGCATGTAAATATTTCACCATATCTTCACATCACATACGGCCCTATAACTATACTCACGACACGCCAAACATATCATAGTCACCAAAACTTATAACTAGGCACATACTTACCCGTGCATGGTGCACACCCATACACGCTAACATTTCATCCATGTATACCAATCACACATTATATACTCAGGCATATATATATATATATCAATCATTCACATATACCAATCACACATAGAAACACATATGTCAGCACATCTACACACCTAGTTTAGCTAGCACACATACGTTCACACGGGCAAGTCCTTAGTAAATATCTATACCACAAGACCATCACCTATAGCTATATACTTGGTATAGCGACCCACAATCATGTGCGTAACACAACCAGGCACAAATACTCATATCACTATATATATATATATATATATATATATATATATATATATATATATATATATATATATATATATATATATATATATCAAACATCACTATATGCAACTACAGACATACACAACAATATACTTAGAGTATACCCACTCAACTTGAGTGAGACTCAAAACACATATCATAATACTTTATATACGTAACACGGTATTCACACATATACCAATACCACACCAATGTATACACATCCACCAACACAACCATATACATACCGTATGTCAATCACAATTAATATTTAGTCAAGCAATACTCACATAATTCACTCCCTCTATATACCATAATAATAATACAGATATCATCACACGTATAATTAAAATAATTTCCCTAATACAAGCATTCACCGTATAGTCACGCACATGTAACTCATATATTCACACCACATCCTACTACTTATAATTAGCATACCAATACATCTACACATACATAGTTACGGTATGCAATAATCGTGTATACCTCATGGTATACACGCATACGACATCCCGTAAAAGCAAGCAATACTAATCAAAGTTACAATCCTATTACCATATGTATATTACCTATAATTCATGCAGCAATCCATAACTACTTACGTCTAGGCATAATACGTATCTACGTACGAGCACACACTCATACGTACAAGCACACAGGTCATAAAATAGGCTTACTCGCTTAACTATACGTACGACTATTATCATCATACCTAACATACCTATAGTTTTACCAATCATATTACTTCAACCATTTTAAGTATCTCCTACCACGTGCCCTTTATTAGATATTCTAATACAGATTCTTATATACATAGACGCCCCTAGAGTGATATAGCTATCCTCGCACATATCCACAAATACTAACACACTTACAATTTCATAACATCATGAATAACTCTGAGTATGCATATATCACACAATAAGCAAACATTATCATACTATAGGGGGGGTGCACTCATTCAAGCCTACATACTCAACTTAGGTACATGCACCACGACAACATCACAAAAGTCCAAGGACCCACTACTAAACTTGGCGCGACGTAAACAACGGCAAACACTAGTGGGATAACTAAGCAGAAGGAAGGAAACCAAGATTAGATGGCGTAACGAAACAAGATTGTAAAAATGAGTTCAGGTAGGGCAAGGACTAGGAGATAAATAAATCAAGCGGAACTGAGATATAATTGTGGTTGTTTAGGTGGGGAAGGGAGATAAACATTACTCTCATAAGTTTTCGGAAATAGAACGTGAAAGGCGAGAGTCAAAAACACTAAAAGTATAAAACGGTCATATTTTGAAAAGTTGGAATTCTCCTCCGTATAGACAATATTTGGAGGTCGATAAAATAAGTTGTTCGAAATAAGTTTGAGTTGAATACACGTGATAAGAGGAAATGATTTATTGGCTTAACGGAAATCATTATGAAAGGAAGTAAATCGTTCATACGAACATTAAGGACGTAGTTTAGAAAAATATTATACGACAATAATTCAATATAATTTTGGCAAAAATTTTGAAATTCAAGAATGAAATGAACTGAAGAATTTTAAGTTCATGTTAAATACTTTCAAAGTCTTTAAGATAGAGAAAATTTTAAAATAACCAATATTGAAAACTACTTTTTAGAGGAACCGGAATTTGCCAAAAAGAAACTGATTTATACAAGGTTCTTACCATATGAGCACAACGAGCATGGTATGGATATGAAAATAATTGAAATTCTATTTAGTTTAGAATTTACTCCAAGGTATATTCGGAGAACGGAAAGATAATATTATTTTAGTAATAAAATTATCAAGACTTGTAATAAAACTTTAAAACCAAATTATGGAAAGTCTAGATCAGGAAGTGGCTACGAACACGTAATTTTCCAAAAATCTGCAATAGGGAAAAACGTTGAACATAACTTTGGTTTGTTGAAAGCTGAAATCATGTGTGACTTGAAAAGTATATTAAGGGAGCGCGACGAGTCATCTGAATGGCATAAATAAGAAAGGAAAATTTATAAATCGAATTTGGAAAATAGAATTACGGCTCAGAATTAAATTGATATACGAAAAGGGACAAGATATTTAAATAGGTATAAAAAGTAAGGGCTGGAAAAACATTATAAAACAGTAATCAAAATCTCGTCAAAACCTTCGAAATTTAAAAAAAATAAATTTAAGTCAACGAGAGAGTATGAGGTATAAGTGTATATATATAATAATTGAAATTCCATTTAGCTTGGAAAAGATTTTAAAGTATGTATGCTATGCGATTAAAATGGAACTCATAGTTAGAAAATGGTATATCGAATTTTTTTTCAAAATAGTAATAGAGTCTTTAAACCGAAATGCGAAATATAGATTAGGAAATGGTTACGAGATAGCAATTATAATTACAACCATTAGACTCCGAAATCTACAAGGAATTTTGACTCAATCGAAAAGTGAGAAATTTAAGTATATACGTAGCAGGTTTAAAACAAAATTTAAACTTAGCGAAAACTTTAAGGGAAATCGAAAAATAACTTTAAAAGAAATTAAGCCTCGCGAATGGGGACATTCGAGGGATCAACGATTATTGAAACGTGGTGGTCATGGGAATCGAGGCAAGGAATTTGGTCGGATGATCAAAGCATGAATACGCTTAGGATGTGACTTAGGAAAATCCACGGAAAACTCCTACGGTCAACCAACTAAATATTAGGGAACTAAGCGCTAAGACTTTCTAAGGGCTAGAAAGCAATGAAATGAGTTCAGCTTGGTCCGAAATCGATGAACCCAAGCGAACGACAAAAGAAGTCTTAAAAGTCTAAAACGGTCAGAGTTAGGCAAGAACCACTATGGTAACTCCTACGACGACCAAATCAACTCCTAGCAGGGAGTCTAACTAACAATCATGGCCTCTAACTAGCAAGCACGGACGTCTAACTAAGTCTTCCTACCATCTAGTGGCATAGGGAAACTACTAGACTTAAGATTTATGACTCGGATGTTGCAATTTATTCAATGGACATTCCATAGTTATTATCGTTGTTCCGATATTTCGCAGTTGCAAGATGGACCTGCATGGGCCACCAATAAAACCTGTCACGCCCCGCTTCCCAAAAATATGGAGGCGAAGCGTGAGAAGGTCCGCTCAGACTTGAAGCCGCAAAGCTCCAAGCCCGATAAGCGTCAATCAACATTAAATTGGCAGGTCCTTGCAACGCGATACGAAACAAAGATAATAACAAAGGAAATGAGACAAAAGAAAATCTTAGAATATCCATCATATTAAATTCCAACATCACAGAAAAAGCCACGAGGCTTAAAGAGAAAAGAATCTAAGGGCCCAAACATGGCCAACAAAGTACAAAGTACAAACAAAGGTGCCACACACCGACAACTAACAGGAATCCTAAAACAAAAGGAAACAGCAAGATCCTAAGAAAGATCACCGGTATTCTCAAACTCCTCGTCAAACAACAGAATCGGGCACGAACTCCACGAACTCGTCGCCCTCAACAACAATCTCTGGCTCGGCAACTAACATGCGACACCCAAAGAGAAAGGGGCACATGTCAGTAAGTTTAGAAAGACTTGGGCAAGGAAACTGAAAGAAAGGTAAACTAGCATCCTAGCAGTTATAGTATGCATGACATGGCAGTTATGGTAAGAGTGCACAAGTAAGACATGGTGTAACAATAAGTGCAAGAGAACAATTATCATGGCATGACAGGAGTAGCCAAGCTACTAACATTCTCAATCTTTTCACTAGTCACGTTTTCAAGTCATTTGTAGATGTTTACGCCTTACAGCTGAACTTTTTGACATTCACACTGAGTGGACGCTTAACACTAGACACGTTTCAAGTTGTTTGTAGATGTTTACCCCTTACAGCTGAACTGTTTGACATTCAAGCTGATTGACCGCTTAACAACTACCCCAGAACCCAGAGTTTACGCCTTACCACTGAAGTTGCTGATCGGGCAGACTCCCAGTTGATTGGCCGCTTAACCCTTAACCCTCCCACATGCAAACGAGCCAGGGTCCCTGTACACGATGCTCAGTAAATGAGCCAGGGTTGCCCCGCACAGGAGCTCGTATTCTAGTTTACGATCCACAAGTATTTGGCGTAGGGTGCACCTAGCCTCACGAATTCGGGCGTTGGGGTTAGCAACTCATTTAGCCCGCTTCTGGAACACGAGCCATGTAATGTATATAACACGTATGGCATAGGGTTATGCCCGCATAACGGGTGCCTAGCTGGATCAAGTAAAACAAGTAATGTAGCGTGTGCTACGAATGCAACATTCAACATGGATAACATGGCATGTACAGATAAATCGCGTACCGTTAATTGAAATGAAACATGACATGGTAGTACTTATGCAACATGGTAAATGACGAGTCTAACTTCGTTGTCAAGCTAGATCCTGAAGTTGCGCCTAGGCGAGTATCATTTCGTCGCCTAGTCTCTTTTACACATACAACAAGCAAATGGCCTAAGACATGGCCCAAAACCCTAAGTGGCAAGTTTCACTTGCCTCGCACCAAGGAAGACGATCAACGAGGCACGCCACGAAATGTTATCTACGGAGTTGAAATCGTTGCCATGGCAAAACAACATTAGAACAACATCCAACCTAGTTTATTATTAGGGGTTCAATAAAATCACAAGGAGAGTTATGTTAATATCAAAGGATCGAACCCTACCGTATAGAAGCGGAAGATCGATGCCGAGCAAGCACGGCAACGGAAGAACGATCCATAGAACTACGGCTCAGATCTAGAAGTGGGGAGAAATCTGGAGAAAATAGGATTTGGGGGATTTTCCGGCGGCCTAGAGGTGATGGCCGTCCTAAATGGAGAGGGGGAGGGGCTCGTGATGAAGGAGGAAGGCTAGGGGAAGATGGATGATGATTTGGGGAAGAAGGAGGCTCAGGAGAAATGAAAGGAGAAAGAAAAACGTTTGGGGGGGTTTAAATAGGAAAAGCTGGCGGCTGCCCAAACCCTAGGTTTACGACAGCGGTTAGTCGGTCAAAGAAGAGTTGTTGACCGACTAGTTTAGCAACTAGTCGGTCGGTCGTTCAACTGTGACCGACTAAATTCAAATAGCGAAAGAAGGAATAAATCTGGGAAGTGAATTAGTCGGTCTGTGAAGGCCCGTCGACCGACTAGTTTGGAATCTAGTCGGTCGGTGAGTGTTCATAAACCGACTAACGAGGAACAGTAGCTTAGGTAAAATTAATCAAAGGAACTAGTCGGTCTGAGAGCAAGCTCTGACCGACTAGTTTCACATCTAGTCGGTCGGTGGTTGTTCTTAGACCGACTAAGAGTAAAGAGTAACTCCTGTACATTAGATTCAATGAACTAGTCGGTTTGAGAAGAGTTCCTGACCGACTAGATCTCAATCTAGTCGGTTGGTCCCCCTTCTTGAACCAACTAAAGTGCACTAAAAGTGCCGAATCGAAGCGCGAAGCTTCGGAAAGATTTCTACGGCTTCTAGGATCAACCTATCTCTAAGATATGAGCGATAATGAAGCTCGTCACGAGTGACTTACTCCAAACCCAACGATTTAAGGATGAAGCTAGAAAATCACAACAAACGAATGAAAACGAAAGCCACGGAGACGGAAAATCACACCCAAGGAGAAAAATCCACCAAGCATATATTTTTAATATAGATAATCCAATTACATGAAACCAGTCGTTACACCTCATCAAGGGATCCAACCCTGGGACTTGGTTTAGAGTTTCTACAATAGGCTGCTTATTTCAGCATAATATTACATTATTTCCCCCT
>CM061135.1:82538203-82562171 GCA_030789695.1 Scilla litardierei | reverse complement strand
CCCCGTCCGCCCGAGTGGTGCCCAGACGAAGCCCTTCAAAAATCGCCAAGTTACTGTTTTTCGGCTGCCTGAGCTTCAGAAGACCCACTCGGCCGAGTGGATAATCCCGACCGCCCGAGTACCATGAAGCCATCGGCCGAGTGACGACAACTCACTCGGCCGAGCCGCCCCCGAAGTGAAGACCCCTGAAGATCGAGACTTACTGGAAATTTACAGGGTTTTCACTCGGCCGAGCGACTTTTGTCACTCGGCCGAGTGCGACGCGCTGCCTGCAGCGAAAATTGCGGAAAACAGGCTGCGCAGGGGTATTTTGGTCACCATTTTTGGACGATTTTGGGGGGTATTTAACCCCTGTTTTTACCCTAGTTTTGAAAGCTTTTCTCTTAGATTTTTTGCAGCTTTTAGATTAGCTTTTTAGTTTTATTCTTGAGATTGGAGAGGAGACAAAATTGGGTTTTTGTTGGATTAATTGAAGAACTCCATTGGTTTGCTTTTCTCTTCTCTAAAAATTCTATTTTTATTGCATATCTCAATATTGTGATGAATTCTATTGCTTATTTCATTGATTATTTTTGTGATCTTGCTATGAATTGTGAGTGGTCGCCACGTCTTGGGGCGTGGGGATGAACCCTACAAGCCCTATTTCATGATTGTGACGAATTGGTAGGAATTTTGCTAGAATTGCTATTAGGGATTAGATTGGGATCAATTTACTACGGATGGCTAGGAATTCACATCGATTGGGATTTGCAAGAGATTGGACCCCAATTCGATAGGAAACCCTAGAAATCCGAATTGGGTTGGAATCGAATTTCTGTAGTATCGGTTTGTAAGAGATTGGACCGATACTAGGGTTTCCGGTTCCAATTCCGCGCCAATACCCGTTTGCAAGAGATTGGACGGGTAGGAACTATCCCAAACTAGGTCGTGGGCCGAGTTTGCAAGAGATTGGGCTCGGTGAACGATTGAACGATGATGTTGATCCTAATGCTAGCTTCCCTAGGCTAGGGTTTGCAAGAGATTGGACCCGAACCTAGGATAGCTATAGGCCGGCAACAGCGCGAGAGCGTGAGCTTGGTTCTACATTCAGTTGCAACTAGTTCATCCAAAATCTTATTCTAGCGATTTTGATATCGATGAACCACTTTTACGAAATATGGTGAGTAGCGGGAATTCCCCATTCCCTAGACGTTCTTTATTTGATTTGATATTTCCGTACTTTGTCTGACGATTGTGACAGGATCGCCAAAGGAAAATTTCTCTCTTCTTAAATAGCCAGGTTGATCGGAACAAGCACGGTCATTCGTCCTCCCTGTGTTCGATAACCCGCTCGCTGCTACACCGTGCACTTGCGGTAAAACTACAACCGTTCTTTAGGGTTACATCCCGGAGCGATCAAGTTTTTGGCGCCGCTGCCGGGGAATGCATTTTGACGGTGTTCGTCATCGACCACCCGGTTACTTCTTCTTTCTCTATTTCTTTACTTTCTTCTATTTGCATATTCTCCCTGTATTTTGCATAAGGTCTTTACAGGAAGAATGGAGGATGCAATGTCAACAATAGAACTCAGTCAGGAAGACTATGACTCCTTCACAGACCTCCTTAAGGAGCTTGTCAATGAGGTCCATGCTACCGGAGCTTTTGCTATCGACGTCAAGGACCCTGACGAGCAACTGTTTGCTAGTTTTGTGATGGACCAAGTCTCCCCGGAGGGGACTATCGGAGGCAACGTCAGAGTTGATGTGATGGATGACAATCTATATTTCGAAGACAGTAGAACAAGTGTCGAGGATCACTATACTCCGGGAGGATCTTCAGAGAAAGCCATCGTTCAGGGAGTTACACCCCATGACACTTACCCTTGCTTCTACGAGTCGTCTGATGTGTTTCTTGATCCCAGGAACGAACCGGAGCCGAGTGAAAGCTCTGATGACGCTAGCACAGAATCGGAGCGCGCCTATTTCGATGCATTGTCCTCACTAAGTAGTGAGTCTGACTCTTCACAAGAGAGCGCGCCACCTGAGCACGAGCTAGACCCGGCTGACAAGGAAGAAGCCAAACTCATGCAAGCTGATGAAGTAGAAGGAGCGGCGCCTCTTCAGGTAGAACTTAAACAATTACCTCCGAATCTAAGGTACGCCTTTTTGGGTAACAAATTAACTTTCCCGGTGATAGTAAACTCCCACCTCACGCCGGACCAACTTGAAAAACTCCTAAACGTTCTTAGGAGCCACAAAGATGTCCTTGGCTACACTATCTCCGATCTAAAAGGGATAAGCCCTAGGATTTGCACGCATAGGATCCATCTGGAGGATACAGACGCCACCTCCATAGAGCCTCAAAGGCGGTTAAACCCTAATATGAAGGAGGTGGTTAAAAAGGAAATCCTAAAATTGCTCGACGCCGGTATTATTTATCATATCTCTGACAGTAGATGGGTTAGCCCTGTTCACGTCGTCCCCAAGAAAGGGGGGATGACTGTCATAAAAAATGAAAAAGGTGAGCCCATATCTACGCGCACCGTCACGGGATGGCGAATGTGCATTGACTATAGGAAACTCAATAAAGCCACCCGAAAGGACCATTACCCATTGCCCTTCATTGATCAAATGCTTGAACGCCTTGTAAAACATAAATACTTTTGCTATCTAGATGGGTATTCGGGATTCTTCCAAATCCCTTTGCACGAAGATGACCAAGAGAAGACAACTTTCACTTGTCCCTATGGCACCTATGCCTATCGTAGGATGCCGTTTGGCCTTTGTAATGCTCCCGCCACCTTTCAGAGGTGTATGACATCCATATTTTCCGATTACATTGAAAATATTATGGAAGTTTTTATGGATGATTTCTCGGTTTATGAAAGTGAGTTTGACTCTTGTTTGGAAAATCTTACTAAAGTCCTAAAAAGGTGCCAACAAAACAATCTCACTCTCAATTGGGAGAAGTGTCACTTCATGGTCACGGAAGGTATAGTTCTCGGACATCTTGTCTCTTCGAGAGGAATTGAGGTAGATAAAGCAAAGATTGAGGTAATCGAGAAACACCCTCCTCCTATTAATGTCAAGGGCATTAGAGGCTTTCTTGGTCACGCTGGGTTTTACCGCCGCTTCATCAAGGATTTCGCCTCGATTGCCAGACCGCTTACTTCCTTGCTCGCTAAAGATATTCCTTTTGTTGTTTCAGGAGAATGCTTGCAAGCCTTCAACACCTTGAAGGAAGCACTAGTCTCCGCGCCCATCATACAACCACCGGATTGGAGCCTTCCTTTTGAGCTAATGTGTGATGCTAGCGACCAAGCCATTGGAGCAGTGTTGGGACAAATAAAAGATAAGAAGCTTCATGCGATATACTATGCGAGCAAGACATTGGATGACGCGCAGAAAAACTACACAACCACCGAGAAAGAGATTCTAGCGGTCGTCAATTCCACAGAGAAGTTTCGCTCTTACCTCCTCAGTTCCAAGGTGATTGTCCACACCGACCATGCGGCATTGAAGTATCTTTTAAACAAGAAGGAGGCCAAACCTCGGTTGATTAGGTGGATACTCTTGTTGCAAGAATTCGACTTAGAGATCAGAGACAAGAAGGGTACGGACAATGTCATGGCGGATCATTTATCTAGGCTCATTCGCGACAAGGAGGATGTGAGTTTGCCTATCGACGACACTTTCGTGGATGAGAGGCTATATGCCATAAGGACCGGAGAGGTCCCTTGGTACGCGGACTTTGTCAACTACTTGGCTTGTGGAATTAAACCGCATGGGATGCCCACGCATCAAAAGAGGAGATTTCTTCATGAAGTCCGTAGCTATTTCTGGGAAGATCCATACCTCTTCAAGATATGCAAGGATGGCGTCATTCGGAGGTGTGTTTCTAAAGAGGAGGCGACGTCTATCATTTTGCATTGCCACGGTCTACCATGCGGGGGACATCATGCCGCCTCTAAAACAACCGCTAAGATTTTGCAGAGCGGGTTCTTCTGGCCGACAATGTTTAAAGACACCCACGACTTTGTAAAGGGGTGCGATAGATGCCAACGGACCGGGAATATCTCCAAGCGCAATGAGATGCCAATGAGGCCCATCCAAGAAATTGAGCTTTTTGATTGTTGGGGAGTAGACTTCATGGGACCATTTCCGTTGAGCAATGGCAACAAATACATCCTATTGGCCGTCGACTATGTCTCCAAATGGGTGGAAGCAATCGCCACCCCTACTAATGATGCAAGGGTCGTCTCCAAGTTCTTCAAGCAAAATATCTTCCCGTGCTTCGGAGTGCCTCGTACCTTGATAAGCGACGGGGGGAGCCACTTCATAGAGAACAAGTTTGAAGCCATGCTAAAGAAGTACGGAGTAAACCATAGAGTTGGCATGGCATATCACCCCCAGACAAGCGGCCAAGTGGAAGTCTCAAATAGAGAGATCAAGCAAATTCTTGAGAAGACCGTGGATCGGTCTAGAAAGGATTGGTCGACGAAGCTAAACGATGCTCTATGGGCATATCGCACGGCCTTTCGCACCCCCATCGGTACCACACCGTTCAGACTAGTTTATGGGAAGGCTTGCCACTTGCCGGTAGAGTTGGAACACCACCGCGCATATTGGGCCATCAAGACCTTTAACTACGACTACAAGAGTGCGGCGGTGAGGCGACTTTTGGACATCAACGAACTTGATGAAATAAGGAGAGACGCCTACGAGAGCTCGAGAATTTACAAAGAAAGGACCAAGATTCTCCACGATGCCCGCATTACCGTCACAGACTTCAAGGTAGGAGACAAGGTCTTACTCTATAATTCCCGGCTCCGACTATTTCCCGGAAAGTTGAGGTCACGTTGGTCCGGACCTTTCACCATTAAGAACATACAACCGGGAGGGGCCTTCGAGTTGGAAAGCAAAGACGGGGCCTCGTTCAAGGTAAATGGTCAGAGACTCAAGCATTATTCCGAGGGAGTCCCAACGGGAGAAATCAATAGAATATATCTACTTAAGGGACGACCGGATGATCTTTCATACCTCCTTGATGAGGTGATAGAAGAGGCGACCCCCCACTCGATTGGCGCTCTTTTCGATGAGGATTTCGAGGAAGGCCCGGATTTAGGCCAAGATGAGAAGATAGATGATTCCCCCGACCTCTCCGCTGAAAATGATGAAGGCGACGCTGATGTCGCAAGGATTCGAGAGCTCTGCAAGCTCTCGAAATTAAAGTCTCCAAAGAAAGCTCCGCCGATACGGAAATCGGCGTCACCGGTGAAGCCGTTGACCGGGGCAAACGCTAGCTTGGGGGAGCCTCCCCCCAACACTATTCGAGACGGGAGACCATCGAGGGAGAACACGCCGTCGCAACTTCTAAATCCAAGCGTTCTCCCCGGAAAGTTTGATGGGTGCATCTCATATGCACCAAACATCCCGCATAATTGAAAATCATAGGGGGTCGAGCTCACGACCTTAAACGAGCACTTGTCAGGAGGCAACCCAACGGTTATTGCTTTATTTTTACTTTTTCTTTATTTTTGTTTTAGAAATTTTTAGTGTTTTGAGTTGTTCGCCCCAAAAATTTTGTGATGACGGGTCCTATTTTTCTTGACAGGAGAGGAGATAGGCAAATCCATCATGAGGAGGATGAACGAGACGACGAGGAGCGCCCCGAGAAGGCGCTCGATGCTTAGGAGGAAGATGAAATCGACTGGAGGAAGAAAGACGGAGTTTAGAGCCCAAACGAAGACAAACAGCAGAACACAAGGCTCACTCGGCCGAGTATACTAGTCACTCGGCCGAGTACACAAGTTCGTCCGGCCGAGCCGCTCACAAACGAGGGAAGTCTGCTGTACCCAACTCTCTGTTTATTTCCTTGATTTCAGTATAACTGCTACTCGGCCGAGTATATATTTTCACTCGGCCGAGTAAAACGGATACGCTCCTAGGGCGAGTCTTGCCGAGTAGCTTGAGCCACTCGGCCGAATGGACTTACTCCACTCGGCCGAGGCTGGCAAAGCCACTCGGCCGAAGCGTAAGCGGGGAGGATATTTCCATTGATCTCACTCGGCCGAGTGACCTAGTCACTCGGCCGAGTCGTAACTTTTATTATATAAGGGGCCGAGGGGTGGCACGTTTTTCAAAACGCAAAAATCCCAAACGCCCGACCCCTCGCATTCCCCTCACCCGTTCCCCTCGCTCGTGCCCCCACTCGCCCGACCGACCGTCGCCGTGCCGCCGCTCGGCCAGCCACCGCCGGCCGAGCACCCGCCGCGCCTCGCCCGAGTCGCCGCCGGTGGCCGCCGCTCCGACCACCTCCGGTATCGCCAATTTCGCCTTTTTATCCTCTTCTTGTGTATTTTTCGAGGATCCATGTGTTAAATGACCCCCAAACCCTAATCAATTTCTATATCTATCTATTATACCCCTAATGCTCCATACGTTTTGAATATTACCCGCTGATATCTCCATTTCATGCGCAGGTTGTTTTTGGGAGCTTAGGGGAGCCCAGGGGAGCTTCTACGGACTGATTTGGGCTTCGCGGAGGCACTGTCTTCGCACGCTTCCATTGCTTAGCACTCGCGGCGTGTCGGGGTATACTCTTTCCTTTATTTTGCACACGCCGCACTTTTTACATTTTTCAGCTCGCGCTCGGGGCCGATATGCCGCCCCGGACACGGCCGCGGTCGAAGAGAGCTTCCGCCAATCGGAAGCGGTCGGATGACGCCGGCCCCTCCCACGAGTTGGAGGACTCTCCTCCGCCTTCTCCCACACTTCCACACACACTCAGCCTACTTCCACTTCCACACCCACACCCGCTCAGCGGCCTGTCCAGCCACCACCACCACCTCCGCCTCAGGACGGAGACGGCGCAGCACCACCTTCTTAGGCACCCTTGATGCCATCGATTATTCCTGCCGTTGTGCTGCCCGTTTCTGCTGGGTTCCTGTTGCCTTTTGTCCACCCACCCTCCCCTCACTTATTTTGGGTTTCTCATTCCGATCGTATCCTTATATATCTTTTTTGGGAGAGAGGGAGAGTTCTTGGTGCCCCACATTTATATCTGTATCACTCCATTCCTGCATGCATCATGTCCGCATCATATTTTTCGTTTATTTTCCTTTTTTTTCCCATCATGCATGCATCCTCACTTACCCCTCACATTACTTGTCTCTCGGTGTGCCACACTTTGCACATTGAGGACACTGTGCCATTTAGCTTGGGGGAGTGAGTTCTCACGTTCTTTTTCGGTTTGCCACCTTCATTTGTAGTTTTTCACACCATTCTTCGCTTTTGCACTTATTTTTCATCATTTTTCTTTTATTTTGCCATGCATCACGTTTTTCTTATTTTCTGTGTGCCGCATTGTAAATAGTTCTATTTTCCCTTTATCTTTATTTCTTTCTTTTTCATCTCATGCTAGAGATGACTTTTCTGTGATGATGATGACGTGGAGTTAGCTTACTCTATTTGCATGCTATATTTGTCATGTCTTAGATTTTATTTCTGATATCATATGCTATGACTTGCCTTGCATCTAGAGATAGTAACCCACACTTTTTCCACATGAAAATGGATGAAATTTTATTATTAGCTGAGTCTGAATATTCATATGTACGCTATCACAGAAAACACACCAAGATTCACGCATTGAATGCCTATATCTGGGAGTACTGATTTCTTTTCCTATATCACTTCTATATGCATGAACTGTACATTTCACTTCAGGATGATTGAATGATGTTAGCTATGATAAATCTGGATTAGTTAGCTTTTTTGTTATCGAAACTGAGTAGATTAGATTACCCTGCTGAAGTTGTCGTGCATGTCTTATAAAGTGAACCGAGAGATATATTCATTTCTTTCTCCACAAATCTTGAACATCATTTCTCTACTTTTAAAATCATTGGTGAATCTCCCCTTAGCGATTCTATTATATGGCATTTCCCCCGCTACTAATTCCTAGCTCCAAATTTCTTATTCAAAAAAAAAGAGAAAAGAGAAAATATTCTTGTATATCATTATCTCTCTTTGAGTTAGGATCGTTGTGTATATATGCTATTGCTTCAAAAAAAAGAGAAAAAAGAAAAGAGGAAAAATCCTCAATAAAAGATCCCATCTCACTTTCTTTCTTTATCTTCTCTTTTCATTGCTTTTGGAGCTTTCTAAAAATGGGGATGTAAATGTTTTTTTATGCCACCACGCTTATAGATAAGCTTGGGGGAGGGGATCCATTGATGTGTGAGAGAGTGACTACTTGACGTTGCACGACAACCTAGGCTAAGTAATATTCTATACTCGGTGAGATTATTTTTAGCTTTACGAAATCCAGAAATCTAAGCCTAGCACTCATTTCATGAAATCCATACTTTTCTATTCTCTCTATTCTATAGTGTGATACTCTTATACTCCTGATAGAAAGCATTCAATTGAAAAGTGTGTGATCTGTGATTTGTATACCGCTTTAAATGATTCAGACGATGTTAATTATAAGATTATTCCGATTTTCATGATTATATTGTTGCTCGTGGGTTTTCTATTTCTATTTGCACTATTATACTATGATATCAAAATAAAACTCTTTGACATGTGTTTTTCATTCAGTGCATGCTATATGAGTAAGCGGAACCCACGTCCTGAGGAAATGATCTAGCAGCTTACCTCTTCGCTTCTTTCTTTCTTCTTTATTTTTATTTCGTTTTTCATTCTTCTCCGTTTTTCATTTTTCATTTTTTCGCCGTTTTCGTTTTCCGAATCCACCGGGTTCGCCTTTTACTTATCTTCCTCGAGGACGAGTAAGAGGTAAGCTTGGGGGATTTTGATCACTCCTTATTTTACACTTTTTTTACCGCATGTTTGCATGCCATTTAGATCTCCCAAATCATGTTTTTCACGATATATCGACGATATTGCGATGCTTTTCACGATTTGTTGTTTTTGTCGCATTTCATGTGATTTGGAGCGATTTGGAGTGATCTCGAGATGCGCTTACTCCAGAGGGTCACCGACGACCTCCCCGAGGGGTATTTTGCTGTTGGAGAGGAGCGGAAGAAGAACGGACGTCGCAGGAGCGACGAGTAGGCCAAAACAAGCAATCTGGGCATTTTTAGTGTCCCACTCGGCCGAGTGAAGGAGTCACTCGGCCGACCAGCGAGACACCGCTCGGCCGACCAGATCAGACACGATTCATATGTGCACTCGGCCGAGTGACGGAGACCACATCGGCCGAGTGACGAGACCCCGTCCGCCCGAGTGGCGCCCAGACGAAGCCCTTCAAAAATCGCCAAGTTACTATTTTTCGGCTGCCTGAGCTTCAAAAGACCCACTCGGCCGAGTGGATAATCCCGACCGCCCGAGTACCATGAAGCCATCGGCCGAGGGACGACAACTCACTCGGCCGAGCCGCCCCCGAAGTGAAGACCCCTGAAGATCGAGACTTACTGGAAATTTACAGGGTTTTCACTCGGCCGAGCGACTTTTGTCACTCGGCCGAGTGCGACGTGCTGCCTGTAGAGAAAATTGCGGAAAACAGGCTGCGCAGGGGTATTTTGGTCACAATTTTTGGACGATTTTGGGGGTATTTAACCCCTGTTTTTACCCTAGTTTTGAGAGCTTTTCTCTTTGATTTTTTGCAGCTTTTAGATTACCTTTTTAGTTTTATTCTTGAGATTGGAGAGGAGACAAAATTGGATTTTTGTTGGATTAATTGAAGAACTCCATTGGTTTGCTTTTCTCTTCTCTAAAAATTCTATTTTTATTGCATATCTCAATATTGTGATGAATTCTATTGCTTATTTCATTGATTATTTTTGTGATCTTGCTATGAATTGTGAGTAGTCGCCACGTCTTGGGGCGTGGGGATGAACCATACAAGCCCTATTTCATGATTGTGACGAATTGGTAGGAATTTTGCTAGAATTGCTATCAGGGATTTGATTGGGATCAATTTACTACGGATGGCTAGGAATTCACATCGATTGGGATTTGCAAGAGATTGGACCCCAATTCGATAGGAAACCCTAGAAATCCGAATTGGGTTGGAATCGAATTTCCGTAGTATCGGTTTGCAAGAGATTGGACCGATACTAGGGTTTCCGGTTCCAATTCCGCGCCAATACCCGTTTGCAAGAGATTGGACGGGTAGGAACTATCCCAAACTAGGTCGTGGGCCGAGTTTGCAAGAGATTGGGCTCGGTGCATGATTGAACGATGATGTTGATCCTAATGCTAGCTTCCCTAGGCTAGGGTTTGCAAGAGATTGGACCCGAACCTAGGATAGCTATAGGCCGGCAACAGCGCGAGAGCGTGAGCTTGGTTCTACATTCAGTTGCAACTAGTTCATCCAAAATCTTATTCTAGCGATTTTGATACCAATGAACCACTTTTACGAAATATGGTGAGTAGCAGGAATTCCCCATTCCCTAGACGTTCTTTATTTGATTTGATATTTCCGTACTTTGTCTGACGATTGTGACAGGATCGCCAAAGGAAAATTTCTCTCTTCTTATATAGCCATGTTGATCGGAACAAGCACGGTCATTCGTCCTCCCTGTGTTCGATAACCCGCTCGCTGCTACACCGTGCACTTGCGGTAAAACTACAACCGTTCTTTAGGGTTACATCCCGGAGCGATCAGCAATGTCATGCAACTCGAACTCAGCGGAGCGTGGCATCAGGTCATCGACGGGTGCCTCGGCAGGTGCTCCGGGGGGCTCGAGTACGTGTAGGAGAGGAGGTGGGTCCACCCTAGGAATCATCTAGTCAAGATGGACTGGAGTAATATGGGTGAGGTGTAGGGCAAGAAGAACCATATGGGGAGTGTGGTGTGTGCCTATAAGATAAGACCAGTGACGAGCCCCGTAAGGTCTGATAATATGCATGTGCTCTAGCACGTAGAGGGTCAAGCATGTCGGGCCAACGGGGGTGTGTAGGTCATGTGGGATGTGAATATCAAGTATGCAGGCAAAAATGGTAAAGAAACCACCGCAGCAGATGTCCGTGTTGAAGTAAGTTGTGGCAGTCTGGTAAAGGTGGTGACACAACCAGTGGGCTGCGTCAGAGAGCATGAATGGGCGAAGGAAACCATCTGAGTGAAAGCGTAGAGGCCAGGTCATACCCATAAGGTGGGTAAGCTCTGGTAGGGACATAGTCCCGACCTCAGGCCTGCAGAAAATAGTAGTAGCTAAATGCCGCTGAGCGTAACGAAGGCATGGGTGCACGATGCACGACGCCTTCGCCCGGCAACGGCGCCAAAAACATGACGCACCCAAAACCTACACCTAGATTCCACCTGGCAATGTCACGATCGCCATGCATGGTATGGCCCCTAGGTTTCAATTCCGGGCTCAATCCGTAAGCGAACAGTGTCAAGTTGTAGTATAAATGATCTCGAATCCCACAGTGGCGGTGATAGTGTATATGGGTTCTCAGTTTACTTCTAAATCTCGAAGTGAGATAGCTATCGGGTTGAAAGAGTCGATTGGGGTGTTGTTGTTGTTTTACTAATAAAAAGGACTAGGGCATTAGGGATCACCGCTAAGATCGTCGGGGATCGACGTTGGAATAGAATCCTTACGTTGCATTAGGGTTATGTGATTAATCTCCCAATTCGTACCACTCTCGTGAGTTAGAATTGTGAGGTATTTCGGTAGCTCTCATTGACGCAATGGCGGTAGCCGTCAACATAGCGCTATAGTTCGTCGATGGATCCCCTCAAGGCGCGAGCCGGGCATGGTCACGAGCCTTGGTTGGATCCACCGATTTCCCTATTCGAATCTCCAAGATACCCCTTAAGCACATCAATTCCACAGACTGTGGGCATGATCTAAGTACGGGTTAGATAGGGATTCGGTATGATCGACCGAAATACTTCCCTAAATCCCTAATTCAACGTAGAGATCCAGATCTACGTCTTCCCCTAGGATCTTAGGGCTAACCCAGCAACCCTAGAAAGATCTACTCACTCATAGCAATATTAGCAAATAAAGACATCATTTTTAGAGACTCGATGGAATAAAAGTAGAAGAATTACAGCGAGAGATAGATAAAAATTGCAATTTATAGATCTAAAGAGAATTCCAGATTCCCAAGCGCAAGAACGATAGAGAACAAAATTAACAATCCGAAAGTTTCGATCCAATATTCTTCAACAAAGACAAATCTAAAAACTAAAAATAATTCGCCTCAGCCCCGCCCTCCAAAAACCTATTCGAAACTCTAAAATGAATCGCCCCTCATTGAAGTCGCAGCTCCCCCAGACTTCACTGCCCAGATCGTGCAACAGCCGCATCAAAAATTGTTTCCAAAAATAGCCTCAGCACTCTCGATCGAGTAGGTGACTCGGTCGAGCAATGCGTTGCTCGGGGTCGGTCGCTCGGACCGAGCAGCTGTGCTGCTCGACCGAGCTTGAGAGGGATCAAAAATCTCCAAAATCCTCACTCTGCCTGCACGGGCCAAGTCAGCTCAGCTCGGTCCAAGCAGAAGCTGACTCGGTCGCTGAATAGTTGCTCGGGCCGTGCACTGGATTGCTTCAGCTTTTGAATTTTGGCGCTACTCGACCGAGCACTTAGCTGCTTGGTCTGATCCATCTCCGTGTCTGCTCCTTCTTCTCCTTTACAGCTGCTCGGTCTGAGCAGCTGTACTGCTCGACCGAGCAATCTGGGAAATCATCTCCTGAGGCTGCTGAGCTGCTCTCTCCTCCACTCCTCCCGAGGATCCCAAACATGGCGAACTCCTATAGGGCTTCACCAATGAGCTCACGGGCGTGTCGGATGTGTCCATACCACCTAAATGGGGTCCCAAATCGCTCCAAAATCCCTGAAAACTCATAAAACACTACGAAACTCAAGTATAACGTCAGAAACACGATATCGTAGTAAAATATGGGATTTGGATGCCAAAATGGCATGGAATGCAATGAAATAATGATATGAAAATAGTGGAAAATATGGACATATCACCGAGCAAAGGCTGCTCGGGCCGTGTAGACAGAGCGATATTTTCGCTCTCTTTTCTTGTGCCTGCACTGCTCGACCGAGCAGATGGCTACTCGGTCGAGTCACCCATGTCGTCTCCTTTGGTCTGCTCTTCAAATCAGCTGCTCTCATCCAGCTTTCTTCCATTTAAAACATCGATTTGCGTGCCCCTTTATGTTCAACCTGTAAAAAGGAAGAACCGATCAGATTTTTATGATTTTTGTATTTTTAAGAAAAATAAATAGCATTTTTATTTGGTTTTCTCAAATAGATAAAGTAAAAATAAGAAATTGGAAAAGAGAATCCAAGATATAAAATATTGGGTTGCCTCCCAATAAGCGACTCCCTCTGGTTTATCAATAGTTATTTGGGGCGCTTGAGATTCGCGCATAGTTCTTGCCGACGATACCGTGTGGTGGTATTTGGCATCCTTCCACTCCAGGCTTTTCCTCGGCGGCATAACTGATGACCTCCAGCTTCTTGTGGTGCAAAGAATGATCCAAGAGCTCCTCATCCAACACACGAAGATAAGCGGCAAACGCCTTGTTGAAAACTGTGTCGCCGTCGTCATCCACACTTGCTCTTATCGGGTCCTTCATGACCCCTTCAGCGGCATGTTCCTCTACTGCATCATCTTCTAGGAGCTCCAGATAGCTAGCTCCTTCTCCTCTGGTATGTTCCCTCATGGGTTTCTGCAGCCTGAATTCAGCTTTAATATTGCCGACATTCAACGAGAGAGTCCCTTCACGGACGTCTATCAAGATGCCGGCCGTCGCCATGAAGGGGCGACCAAGTATAAGCTGGGAACTCCCTCCCTCAGGCATATTCATAATAATGATATCTACTGGCACACACAACCCAGGAGGTATCTGCAGAATAATGTCACTGGCAATGCCTACCAGATATGTGATCGAATGGTCCGCTAGCTATATGTACATGTTCGTCGGCTCCAAATCACTTCCGGTCTGTAGTCTCTCAAATATAGAAAGTGGCATCAAGCTGATGCTCGCTCCTAGGTCGATCAAAGCATGGCTGATGGGCATGCCTCTGATAGAGCATGGACCAGTCAAGCTTCTCGGATCCGGTAGCTTCCTCGGTAGATGGTTCTTTATAATGGAGGTAGAGTCCTCCATAATCTTTATCTCCTCATGCCTCCGCTTCCCGGTGATGATGTCCTTCAGGAACTTTGCGTAGATAGGAATTTCTGTGATGGCATCCATGAATGGAATGTTGAGCTGGATGTCCTTCAGAAGCTCCGTGAACATGGAATACTTCGTCTCTATTTTAGCCAAAGCCAACCTCTGTGGATACGGAGGAGGAGGTCGGCTTCTTTTGTTCGTTGCGACATCATTAGGAGATGGCGTTGTTGTGGGTGTGGTGGAGGGTGAATCCGCTTTCTCCTCATTCTTGGTAGGCTCATCCATAGCCTCTTCACTATCACCGCCAATAATGGCCTCCTCAGCTATGAATTGTTCCTTGTGCATAACTGGAATCATAACGGGGTCAATTGCCCATCCTCCACGTGTGGTAACGGAGACCACGGCGTTGGCTTGAGCCCTCGGATTTGGCTCCGGTTGTGAAGGTAACCTCCCTTGGTTCTTGAGTAACTGGAACATCTGGCCCCTCAGCTCATCGAGCGACGTGTTTATATTTTTGAACTAAGCGGACGTGTCCTGGTTGAACCTGACCTGCCCACTCATGAATGTTTCCAATATGGTCTCCAAATTGGACCGAAGCGGAGATGGCGCATAGCCATGCTGAGGTGGGCGATTAAACTGGTAGCCTAGTGGTCGATATGGCCCAGCTGGCCTAAACCCACTCTGCTGTTGATTTGGCGGCTGCCCTTGCTGTTGTTGAGGAGGGGGTGGCGGTCTCTGAAACTGTGTAGGTTACAGCCCTCCACTTGGTTTCCCGTAAGAAAATCTCGGATGATTTCTAGCGGCCGGGTGTTACTACTGATTGTACCCCTCTCCTTGGACGTACTGCACTGACTAAGATGATTCATCACCATCATAATGTCCCTCATTAGGAACATAACTGTGCTCTCCATATTCCTCTGAAGGATGATAAGCAGAGGTGCCGGTGGTCGTTGGGATGGAGTCCAAACATTGTTCAATCCTAGCCACCTATTTACATAAAGTCTCGATGTGAGAATCAAGGTTGCTGATAGCTTTTACCTCGTGGTCCGGGTGACAATGGTTCGCTCTGCGCTCCACTACTGATTATTTGCCGCCATATGCTCAAGTAGGTCCGAAGCATATTGGTTTCACCCTTAGCAAGCCTACCTCCCGACGTGTGCCCAACTTGAGATTAATGTCGCCTTTGGACCCCGTATCCTTTGTACGCGTATCTTCCTTGAAGTTCGCGTATTTTTCTTAGCTGTATCTTTCATCCAGACACTATGTTGTGATATGCCGTTGTGACCCTCTCGGAGAGTATTAATTTGTGGAATTATTTTGGAACAACATTTCACGGGTCGTTCTTTCACAATTTGACTTTGTTTGTAGAGGCGTCGTGATTTTCACATTCGTCGTGAGACCTTTCTATTTTTAGTTTCGTTTCTCGTCATCAAACTTGTGATCCGTCTTCTTAGTTTTGTTTCTCTTGTCGTCAAGGTCGCCCCAGTATTTATCTCTTAATTTTAGGGCTCCGTTTGACCCACTCTCACTATAATTCCCAACCCATTATAGTTAGTTCTCAGTTTAATAGGTTTTCTTAAACCCTCTAATTATTTTTATTAATTACATTAGTTACTACCACATCCTGAATTATTTTTCTAATACTTCCTTATTGGTCTTAGACCTAAGCCTAGCCCACTTGTTGAAGCATGGTCGAATCCTTGGAGCATGCACAGTTTTTTTGAGTAGGGCTGAATCAAATAAGATTGTTAAGCTTAACATATAAGACCTAGTACTCTAGCCTGCACGTGAGCCTCAACCACTACACTATTTAAATTGAAACCTAGGGCTAAAACTTTTCCCAGCAAACACATGAAGCCGCCTCCCACATTTTTTCGCAGCCGCCATCTCCTGGGAAATAACTCACGCAACACTGCTCACGGCAACACACCCCCTCACCTCGGATCCGGCAACCCTAGCCCTGACATCTAGCTGCCGACCTCCAGCCATTTCTCCGGCCTCCCCTAGGCCGCACAAGCACCCACGGCTCCTCTCCGCAACTGCACCCCACTTCTCTTGACGGAAACCGCCAGCTCCCCAAAAACCCATTGCCAAACACCTCCTCCCCTCGCATCACCTCCACGCACGTGAAGCCGCAGCCCCCCTGTCTCGCGGCAACGCCCAGCGCCGAGCACCCCAGCGCTTCTGACCACTTTCCCTTCGACCTCCAACGTCGGCGCCTCCCCTCGCCCGCGACGCCTCTCCTCCGAAGACGCCGTTAGCCGTGCCACACGCCGTCTCCAACCCCCATGTGCATGTAAGTAAGCGATGTTTTGGTTGATACTCGGTTAGTTTACTGCATGTCAACTAGTTGCTGATATGAAATTGTATAAACTGTTAATAAGTTAATTCATTAGATAATAACAGAACTTAACTTTAGTCTATAGGTTGAAACATTATATGGTTTAATTTTTCCACATGCCCTACTGCTGGTCAACTAACATCATTACTCACTTATTATATTAAAACAAAGTTAGTATTATTATATAAGAAGGTTATAAACAGATTACCTCTATAGTTAGTGGTTACATTGCATGCAGGTGCTTTGATTATAGTAACTTAGGTTGTTAGTGCTGTTAACTTCTATATATATATAATGTTAGTCAGTAAGCAGTTAGTGTAAGACTAAAGTTAATAGTTTGAGTAGTTAGTAATAATATTGATGTGGACCCGGGCCGGACTAGTGAGCCTAATTAAAATTTGGGTCATTAGATGTTTTAGGGCTTGTCTAATTATTCTAGCCGTCGTCACAAACTCATTCGTGCACGTATTTTATTGACAGTGAACCGAACGTTCCGTACCGTTCACACTACCGGAATCCAACCCCTGACGTCGCTACCCGACGTCAGAGTAGCTCTCACGTTGTGTTGAGGTAAGTCTCTCTCCGTAGGAACCCACACCGCATGCTACAAGATAAAAACAGTAATTTTATTGTATTGGTTAATTCACTAATTGAAGATAATGAATACGGGACTGTAGGTTGGTGTGATGATTGGTGTTTGGGCACGTAGGCAGAACTGGACTCCTTGATCTTGTGTCTTTCAGCACGCCCCTTTTCAGGCAAGTGAAACTTGCCAACCTTGTTTTAGGCCATGCTTTAGGCCATTTCCTTGTTTTAGCGTGAAAGAGACTAGACCGTGAAATGATAGCGGTCTAGGCGTAATTTCAAGTTCTAGCTTGACAACGAAGCTAGAACTGCCTTTTGTCATGTCATATCATGCATTTGCCTGTCATGTTTAATTTCTTTAACGGTACGCATTTTTATTTGAATATCTGCCATGCATTTGCATTTTTATATGTCATCTGATTTGTATGTTGCATCGTAGCACACGCTACAAAATACTTGTACAATCCTTGTTTCCGGCTAGGCACCTGCTATGCGGGCATAACCCTACGCCATACTTGTTAAAAACACTTCATGGCTCTTGATCCAGAAGCGGGCCACATGTGTTGGTTAAAAAAAACCAATGCCCGATACACGTGGAGGGGTAGGGATAAACGATCACTTGAGCGTAAGAGTTGGCCCGTACAGCCTCTCTAGCCAAAAGGCATAATCTCTGTGCACGACGTGCTTACTATACTTGTACTTGTCCTTGAGAATGTTTCTTGCAAAACTTGACATCCATGCCATGTTTCAAATGCCATGCTCGTACTTTACTTTACTTTGCCTTACTTGTCGCACTCATGTTATAACTGCCATGTCATTGCATCATGCTAGAATTGCTAGGTTGTTCACTTTACTTTCAGTTTCCTTGCACAAGTCTCTTGTAGACTTGCTGACATATGTCCCTTGCTCTTTTGGGTGTCACATGTTAGACCCTGAGCCAGAGACCGTAGCTGAGTACGTGGTTGTTGCTGACGCTGAGCCTGAGTCCATGTCTGCCCAGGAGGAGTTTTACGGACACTGGTGACCATTCTTAGTGACCTTGATGAGCTTTCTTTTGTTTTAGGATTTCTGTTAGTTGTCGGTGCGTGGCACCTTTACTTTGTACGTTGTACTTTTGTTGGCCATTCTGGGGCCTTTAGACTTCTTTTCTTTTAGCCTGGTGGATTTTCTACGGTGTTGGAGTTTATTATTATGGATATTCTGATATATCTCTTTTGTCTCTTTTTATTATTATTATCTTTGTTTCGTTTTGTGTTGCAAGGACCTGCCTCTTAATGTTGTTTGACGCTTATCGGACTTGCAGCTTTGTAGCTTCAAGTCTGAGCGGACCTTCTCACGCTTCGCCTCCATATTTTTGGGAAGCAGGGCGTGACAGAAATCTCACAAATAAAGAAATAGATCATAGCACAAGTCATAGCTAAAAGAGAAAAATTCATAAAAATAAGAGTTTTAAAGAGAAAGATCAAACCAAATTACGCGTCTATGATCTCCAGCTGAGATTTACAATAGGAATAGCCGTCAAAAATAAGTTTCAGTCTCTCCTAAAACTAAGAATAAAACTAGGTTTAAATACAAGCCAAATTCATCCAAAAAATCCTGACATAATTTCCCCTGGCGCAGCCAAAAAAACTAATTTGCGTAGCAGTCGGACTGCGTCACTCGGCCGAGTGACCCATGTCACTCGACCGAGTGACAGACCCAATAAAGAATAGAGAATCTGGGAAAATTAGGGGTCTGTCGCTCTGTCTGACTTGGCCGAGTGGTCTTCTTCACTCAGCTGAGTGAGCAATCTTGCTCGGCCAAGTGGGTCTTCTCAGATTTCCAATACGTTGGCTGCTTCTCGGAGGAAAATCCCTGAATAATATTAGCATGCTTAAACTTGATTTGATTAGCTCGAAACTGAAAAAGACTATGTGATTAGAGAGCTTAATGATAAATTCTACATGTTGGATAATGACTTTAAAAGAAAAATGATTGAATTTGAAAAGAAGGAAGAGAAAAACAAGAGAGCTTTTGTTAGTAAATGCACGATGCTTGTGGAAGAAAATAAACAATTAAAAATCAAAGTCTCTCATCTTGAAGTGGCCATTAAGAAATTCTCTATGGGAAAACAATCGTTGGACACTATTTTAGAGAATCAATTATATGGAAATAATAGAAGAGGACTTGGTTTTGGTCTGAAAAACGTTGAAAAGCAAAAATTCAAGAAATTCCACAATGTACCCTCTATTGCAAAGAACAAATATGCAAAGTGCTTTACTTGTGATAGTGTATGCCACACTTCATATTATTGTAATTGTCCTCGAGGAAGACGAGTGAGAGTAGGAGCTCGGAGGGAGAAAATAGAGAGAAATAGAGAAAGAGAATTCAAAATCCCAAATCGCCCGTCAGGGCCAAAAAAAATCAAAAACGCCACACCTAGCAAGCAAGCGACAAATCACAACACTAAACCAAGGAAAACGAGTCCAAACGAGTGTCGTGGGCCCACGCGGTGAAGCGCAAGTGAGTGTGGTCGTGTGCTAGCAGACGGTGTTACTATCTACAATGTGCAATAGAGCTCCATATACACAAATCCAAGAAAAGACCTAAATATAGATTCGATTTGAAATAAGCGGTGAATATATAACTCAAGCATGCAATAGAACAGAGTAAAAATCGAATCGTATCATGCGTCAGGGACTCCACAACTAGGGACTAGGAAATCACCACACTATCGCCTAGATAATAGCTAGAAGGTCCCTATTCCAAGTGTTTTCAAAAACGATGGGGGTTGAGATGATGTGGAGAAGAACACTCGGTGCAAATTCTCGTCTTCCCTTTATTCTCGGTAGGAAGGAAAATATTCACACAGGAAATTTTTTTGGGTTTTGATATATGTATTTTTTTTGGGTTTTTGGCTATATACATATATATATATATATATTTTTTCTTTTTTCTTTTCTTCTCTTTTTGGGTTTTTCTTTACTCTCTTTTTTTTTGGATTTTTGGGGTTTTGGGTATATACATGTGTGTACTCTCCCAAGTGGGAGAACGGTACACGACGAGGGGATTTGCGCCAAGTAAAATAAAAAAGAAATCGGATTCTAGACACTTGGACAAGGGAGATTTTCTTCGCTAATCAGAGCATAGCGTAAATGGGTTATCCTAGTCCTAACTGTGGAATCCCGACACATGCGAAATGAAATATACGATATAAATATAACATGCATATAGAGGCAGACAGGAGAAGCAAATACCGCATATTCAAATCGAAACATGATAATCTAGGGGTCATTCCAGGACAGGTATATAAATCAAAATCACAAAGTAGAAGCACACCGTAAGCTAGACACGACACACGATTCACACAAAAGTAAAATGGACCCATGATGCATGAAATGCAAGAGGACTCAGCTTCATAGGGTTAGTGAATGTGATTATCGAAGCCATTCTAGGTGTGTGTGTGATTCTGTGGCGATTCATCATTTGGGGTCATATCTAGGAGAGAGAGGAGAAAGGGGGAAGAAAGAAAAAGAAGAACGCAGTGAAAACGACTCAAAAACGAAGAAAAAGACACATAATGACGCACGAAGTACGACTCCCTCAAGCTGAAACTTGCATTGTCCTCAATGCAATAGAAGTGAATATGGGAGGCAATGAAAAATGGGGGAAATACGCACCGACACAAAGAGAAATGAAAAACGAGGAAAACACACATACGAAACTGAAGAATAAAGAAAGAGGAAAACGAAAAACGAAAAAAACCGATAGAAAATCACACCACACGACGTATATAGACAAACACAACACACACACACACACACACACACACACACAATAACGACAAAACACACACAAAAGTCGACCTCCCCCAAGCTGGACATTATAAAGCTAGCAATATGATATGCTCATGATGATGCAGAAATATGCAAGGGGAAGATCAAAAAAGCGAAAGAAATCAAAAAGCAGGAGAGGAAGCATCGCTCGGTAGAAGATGGAGGGGTGCGGAGGGGAGAGGTGGGGGTGTGTGAAGAAGTGGGGAGAGGGGTGCAGGATGTGTGTGGATGGGTGTAGAAGTGTAGACGATGGGTGGTGTGGTAGTGATGATGGTGGGTGGAAGGGAACGACCAAAGCGGTGGTAGATGGGGTAGATACGGTGACGGAAGAGGATGGTGGGGGAAGTGATCGTGAACGCACCTGTAATTTCTTGCAGCGCACGTATGGGGTGACGGAAGTGGATGGTGGTGGATCTGTGGGATCGACGGATGTGGTCGTGAGTGGAGGTGAAGTGGCAGGGATGGGAACGGTGGTGGTGGGAGGGCATGGTCTCCTAGGGGGTGATGGGGGAGGTGAAGAGTGTGATGGTGGTGGTAATGAGTGTGATGGTGGAGGTGAAGGTGGTGGTGGATGTGGAGGTGGTCTGTGAACGTGAGTGAGAATGCGGAGGATGGCGGCCACATTCCTCTCAAGTGAGAGGAAACGTGGGTGAGAGAAGATCGGAGCGGATGGGTCCGAGGGGGGCAGAGGACGAAGCGTGAGCGTGCAGTGAAGCTAGCTCAGCCTCGAGAGCGAGGCGAGCGGAGGCGGTGCGGCGGATGGAAGAAGTAGAGGCTGGACGGGATGTGGAAGTGGTGCCAGCGGCAGTGGTCATGCCGGCACCAGAGGCTAGGCCTAAAAGGGCCTCACTCAGAGCCTCGGAAGTGATAGGGCCATGAGCCGGGATGGTATGGCTGGGGCCAGCCCCGGAGTCTCCCAGGGACGCAGGGATATCCTGCTCGCCTATGTGGGTGGCAGGGGAAGGTGATCTGGGTGCGCCCTGGGGAAGGAATGGAAGACGTAACCCCCCCCCATAAACTCAGGATCGAGAGGGAATGTCCAATCTGCCACTATAGCGATAGTCATGCGAGCTGAGTTGGGCAGAATGGTATAAGGAGCAAGGGGTGTCCGTAGTAAAAAGCGAAATGACCGTCGGGGCGGGGCTAGATCATGTGAATATGCCAAAGGACATCGAGATCTATATGTGAGGGTCCTGGGGCAGAAGGGAAATCACGGGGGATGACGACACTGTATTGGGGATATGAGACTATGATAGTAATGAGGCCCCCGCAACAAAACTTGCCTTTGCCGGCGTCGGCTAATGTGAAGCAATTTGTGGATAAGCCAATCGCCAGTATGAATGGGAATGCGAGGGGCCCCGAAGGCGATCCCATTGTCACCACAAATGAAGTCAAACGTCATGGCCCACAAAATGAAACGATCAGGGATAGTCACCGTCCTGGACTCATCCTTGGGGAAGAATGTGCATGATATGATTCGGTGGGCCAGACGGAAAACGGGGTGAATGATGGAGGAGGCCTTGGCCTTGCCTCGAGGATAGTAAGCGTGTAGGGTGAGGCGAAACCAAAATTGATCGACGTCGAATCAAGGTGGGATCCGGAGGGACGGATAGCGTCGTCCCCAAGAATGGGGAATCCGAAAATGTGATTGATAGTATCCAGGCGGGTGCGGACGGTTCTGTTTTGGACCCTAAAAATGACGATCGACTCCGACTCACACTTAAGGGAAGATAAGAATTCTAGTATGAGTGCGGGGTAGGAGGGTGCGTGGGCATTCAGGAAAGCTAACCACCCTAAATTGGCGAAGAGAGTCTCGACCTCGGTGAACACACCAAGATCGATAAGCGTTTGGGCATGGGAAAATTTGGTGGATAGGTGTCCCCGTGCATCGAGTCTATGATAAAAATATTTTTGTTCTTGACTCAAAAACGGTAGCCACGCTGGCCCAACATTGGGTCCTCAGAAGGGATGATAGGTAGGGGCATGGGCTGTGTAGGTTTGTAGGAGGAGGGCGTGAGTGTGGTGGACTTGTGGTCTTTCGTCTCTTGCGGGACGACACCTCCTCACGCATAATACCCTTACCCTTATCTTGATCCCGGGCCATGTGAGTGTGTGTGATGCTAGTGTATGCAAGATATGATGAATGCACACAAACACTGGCAATCGAGCAAAATCATAATACTAGGGCAAACTTGTAAATGGAGCTAAGGAGAGAAGTTACCCAGTAGAGATGACGATCCTTGCTCGTAGATCACCCAACGCAGCGTAATGAGTGGGAGTGTGAAGCCGCGGCACTTCTTCTCAACAGATTTTCGAAAATGGGGGGGGTCGGGCAGAAATTAGGGTTTTTTTCTGGGGTAAAATGGAAGAGGGGGAGAGAGAGATCGATGGAGAGAAGGAGATAGGAAGTGGAGAGATCGATTGAGGGAGGTTGGAGGTCGGTTGGGGGAAGAATCTGGCCAGTTGAGTGAGAGGGAAAGCGAAATGGCAAAAGAGAAGTCGAAACAGGTGAAGGGAAATGAACGGGTGAGAGCGGGGGGGTATTTAAAGGGTTTAAGTTGAACCAATCGGGTGAGTTTTCACCCTATGAGCTGCAGCCACGGATACAGGGACCCTGGATCTTTCTTGAGGAGGCTGCGGTCCCGGGGAGGGACGGAGACCTCGGCAACCTGCTGGGCCACTGCTCGGTCAGCAAACATCGAACTCCCAGGGATGACAATCGAAGCCAAGTCGCTCGCCAACAAGGCCCCGACCCCTGGTGATACGGGCGAAGACGCTGTGAGGGGGGTGGCTGGCAAAGCTATCGAAGGATCCCCGGCGGTCGCCACGGGAAGCGCGGAACCTGCCGGGCCGGAGGGATCCACGTCCTCCTTCCTCTTCTTTCCACCATGGAGCTCCGAAGGCGCCGGAGGAGAACGCTTCCGCCTCGCACCATCCTCACCCCCCCCCCCCCCCCGGAAGGGGATCGCCAGAAGAAGAGGCGGGAGGCGCGGCCACCACCTTACCCACGGCAGGCTCGGCTCGGCGCACCTCCTCCTCAACGGTCCTCCGAGGCGCCCTTCCAGAGGTACTACCTCAGCTCCGAGCGGCTCCACGACGGATCAGCTCGTCAACGTCACGGACGAATTCGCGGCCA
>CM061135.1:82499834-82537703 GCA_030789695.1 Scilla litardierei | reverse complement strand
CGGTGGCGCTCATCTCCCAAGCTAAACATAGCAGTGTCCTCACTGCTAAGAAAACGGTAGTAGGGGGAGATGATGCTAAATAGGGTGGGGTGGGTGTGGGAAAATAAAATAAAAACTGTGGAGAAAGAAAGAAAAACATGACATGATGCAATGCTGAATGAAATATGGTGCATGGGTGGGTCTGTGTCCTCCCCCAAGCAATGTAAGTGCAAGGCCCCAAACAGACAGATGGGCTCAATAATAAGTGAGGGAGGCAAAACGAGTAAGGACAACATCAGGCAGAGGCACCACCCTCTGGGGGTGGTGATGGGTCCCTCTGCTGTGGACCAGGAGTAGTAGAGGGGTCAGTGGTGGTAGTGTGAGGCTCAGCTGAATATAGAACAATGGCAGACAGGGGGTCTACTGTGACGTCCAACTCAGAAGTGGAAGAAACAGGCTCTGCAGAAGCCTGAGGAAGTGGAGCACTGAGTGGTGCAGTGGAAGTCACAGTCGCTGGCCTGGGTGGTGGTGCATGTGCAAGGATCACTGGAGATGGTTCCTGTGTCCTCAGGAGGTCTATGATGGATGCCAAGTCCAACTCGACCTCGAGTGGTATGTCACCGTGGAGCGTACAAAGTCGTCGAAATCTCTCCGTAGGAGAGAAGTCGACTCTTCTAATGTTTTCAGGCAACCGTCTGTAGTACGTGAGTCAGGAGGAGGGCGGGAAACGTGGCGGTGAGTCACCACTCTAGTAAATCGATCCCGTGCAACTGAGGCACAGTGCCTAGGGTGGAATGTAGGACAGGGTGAGCTCGAAGGCATATCGGCGACGGCAGAAGAAGGAGCGGTCGTCGACACAGAAGTGTAGACAGATGTCGAGACGCTCTCAGTGAAGATGGTTGCTGATGATAACGATGTGGTGTCGGAGACCTGTCACGCCCCGCTTCCCAAAAATACGAAGGCGAAGCGTGACAAGGCCCGCTTAGGCCAGAGCTGAGAAGCTCGGACCCAATAAGCGTCTGTAGGGGTACCTTTTTAAAAGTTTCAGGTTCTTGCAATTAATAAAGTTCGAAACAACAGAAGTACAGAAAGGAATTGCATTCATTAAATTAGAGGTATAATATCCAGCAGGTACAAAGTCAAAAAAAGAAAGCCTAAGCATGGCAACAACTAACGGAAGAGAGAAGCTAAAAGTAGTAACCTCTGAACGTCCACGTTCGAAGAGACTTCTGAGTCTGGTCCTCGTCAGGTACGTCCTCCGGGTCGATGTCCTCGGGCTCCTCGTACTCCAGTGAGTCTGTCTCGTCCACGAACTCTGGCTGAGCACCTGACGTACAGCACCCAAGAGAAAGGAACTGTACGTCAGGTAAAGTCTACAAGAAGGGTTAGACTTTACTGCAAGTGCACTGAACTGTTAAACATCATTTTACTGGTTGATTAGCATGAGAGGTTATAACTGAGTGACAAACAGAAGTAACGCAGCAGGAAAGTAAAGCGCAGCAAGTAGTAGTCGTAGCGTGTGCTACCAACTACGGGACTAACCTACAGGTGTCATGACAAGTCGGGACGGGACGGGACAAGACGAGACAAGACAAGTGAGACACGAAAGGGTTCATGCCTTACGGTTCGAGGGGGATCAGACCCTCTTGCCGTGTGCACGATCAACCCAACCCCAAACCCAGGAACTCAGGACAAGAATTACAGGGATCACTTCCGCTAGGGATACATCTGAAACACCCGAAGGCTTTTTAGGTAACAGTGATCACTTTCGTAGGGGAAAGCATCCGAAACGCCCGAAGGCTTTTTGGGTAACAGGGATCACTTTCGCGGGGGAAAGCATCCGAAACGCCCGAAGGCTTTTTGTGTAACAGGGATCACTTTCGCGGGGGAAAGCATCCGAAACGCCCGAAGGCTTTTTGGGTAACAGGGATCACTTCCGCGGGGGAAAGCATCCGAAACGCCCGAAGGCTTTTTGTGTAACAGGACACGACATGACAAGTGTAGGGAGTTGTTATTCTAGGGTGTCCACACACACGCACACACATGATTGCCCTACAGTATCAAAAGTTGTTGTCAGGCTCAGACTTCGTCGTCAAGTCTGAGCCGTCAGGAGTCGTCACGTCCGGTATCATTTCACGTCCGGTTCTATTTGTTCACAGTTAACAATTTTAACCAACTAGGGCCTAAGCACGGCCAAAAGTGCAAGTGGATACACTTGCCTGCGATGGCGAGTGTGTCGTCCTCTCGAAGCGTCTCGTCCAAGCGTCTTGTCCGCGGAAGTCCGTCTGAAATATCGCCACGGTGACGGTGTCAGGTCTCAATTCCATCAAATCCTATTAGGGTTCGTTTCTAGGTTATCAGGACTATCCTATTCGTCAAAAGTCACTTTTTCGATGTTTCAGCCAAATCGACGATCCATCCTATGTGCACAGTCAACAAGGTCCATTCGTCGATTTTCTATGTTCGTACAACATTTTACTGGTGCTGGAAATAAATTTTAGTTCAAGTTGTCGATTTTTAGTTTAGGGTTCAGTTTTGCTACGGTGTGGGTTTTACTACTCGTTAGGGAACTAACCTCGTAATGTCATCCAACAAGCGGAAGTCGGGTCTGAACGGAGAAACGTCGGCGTCATCTGGAACTCCTTGGCTGCGGGTAGCGTAGCGAGGTATCTCTGGACAGCAGGGTGATGAAGTGAAATCAGCGAGCTAATCAGCGATCCTCCTCTCGTTGTGAGTAGCGCAACGGTTCTTCACGATAACGACGACGTCGGCTAAAAGTACGTGCGTGCGACAACGCACGTAAACTCCGAGAGTCCAAGGGGGCTGTTGGTAGATGAAGTGGGACCAAAGGAAGATGCTCGGCCCGGTGGATGGCCGACGGCTTGAGCGCACGGCGGTGGGCGGCCGTGAGAAGCCGGGGAGGACAGATTTGTACCACGTCCGTTGTTGCGCATCTCAGTGAAATTCCAGAGATGAACAGAGGAAACGGGAAACTGTAGTGGTTAAAGGACTTCAATACGAAGCCAACGGCAGTGGAGTTGTCACCGGGGGTGGTCGGAGGTGGCCGTGCGCGGACGGCGAAGTTCAGCTTCCAGATCTGTGAAAAACAGCCGATACGGCGTGTTCCGACGAGGATTCAAGGAGCTACAGGTGGGCTATGAGCGTGAGGAAAGTTGCAGTTGGTAGGTGATTTCGATAGGAATCCAACGGCGGTAGGGTGGTCGTCGTAGGTGGCCGGATGGCCGGTGGACGTGAGTTTTCCAGCGGTGGTGCAGATCTGTAAAACTGTCGTTTGGGTTGTGTTTGAAAGCGTTTTGAGGGAGATAGAGATGAGGGAAGAGGGTAAGGGGAGTTGGAGATTCTTGGGGGGTCAGAGAGGAGTTGATTGGGGGTGGTGGTCGCCTGAGGGGGTGGCCGGAGCAGCGGCGGCGTCGGGTTTTCCGGCGGGCAGCGGATCTGTCCAAAAAACTGTGTTTGTGAGGCTATTTTGATGGGTTTCAATGGAGTTTTGAGGGAGAAAGAGTGTAGGGAAGGGGGAGGATGTTGTCAAGGGATGAGGGGATGCCAAGGGGAGGCCGTGGCTCGCCGGTGGTGGCCGGAGGCGGCCGGAAAAAGGGTGGCCGGCGGCTTCAAAACTGGGCGGCAACCAAGGTTTGGCAATGGTGTTTTAGGGTAGTTTGAGGGGGGAGAGAGAGGAGAGAGGAGAGAGGAAGTAGGGGATGATCGGAGGATGGCCGGAGGATCGCCGGAGGGGCCGTCGGTGATGGGGGAAGGCCAGCCATGGGTTAGAGAGGGGGGTGCGGCTGGCTATCGTGTCTTCCTAGGGCTTTTGTTGGGTTGTTTTGAACATGAGGAATATTGATATATAGGGGTATGAAGGGGGTGGATTTAAGCCAAGTAGGAGAAAGAGTGAGAGAGAGAGGGGGTATAACTAAGGGAGATATATGGTGAGGGTAGCCCAGTGAATCATGCAAGATACGTAAGGATCCAAATTGATTTGGGTTAAGTTTGAAATTCAAAAGATTAGTGTCTAATCAATGGTTGGAAATTGATTAGGGGATATCTTCCCCTACGGGCATCGAAAAAATAATCCGAAAATACCGGGACGATCGTGGAGACGAGACGCACAGATCTGCGGAGCCCGATCATGCGTAACGCCTACCAAAAATTTACATAAAATTGGGAACGGCGTTTTGAGTCAAATGACTAAAACGCCCCTATCGTTCAAAGTCGTTTTGCGAGAAAATGAGCCGTGAAACGACGTTCCCAAAAATTACAATAAAATCCAACACCCCGAAACGATCGCAATGGCATATCGCATCGCATATGCCGGAGCTCAGAAATAGCCAAAAAGAATACGTGCACGATAAAGCACGTGCACGCAGGAAATACGAACGGTCGGAAAGCGGCCGTTACATTCTACCCACCTTAGAAATGATTCCGTCCTCGGAATCACTCATACTAACAATAATAACATCTATATAACCTTATACCCCAAAACTCTCATGACTACACCTATAGATCGCTGTTCTTATAACTTCAACCAATGTTCTTTAATTAATCCTTCATAACCCTTCTTTTCACTGGATAATGCCTCGACTAATCTCACATCCTAAAACTTAACCATAGACCCATCACTGCTGTTCAAATTTCCAACTCCAAGTCCTCACAAAAGAATAATAATCATCTTCTCATACCATACTGCTCTATAAAACATCATCGCCCAAAAACAATCTTTTAACTCTCTATCTCTTCCCAATATTAATCAATCGCTAAAATGATGTTCTAGTCAATCACCAACCCAAAGCAAAAACACTTGTCTATCTTATAATACCTTCACAAATTAACAATCGTCGTGTCCTTAATACATTCCTCGTCATATCTTCCCATAAATTTATCCGCCAAATAATTTAACTATCAAAATCTCATCTTATCTTACTCACTATAACTAATCACAACCAATATCAAGTCTGGCTACCTAACCATCCATTTATCTCAACGCGTCGTATCATTCTCAAAGCCTTCTCACGTCAACTTGACAACCAAGTATTGACGCTTACAATGTTCTACTAATTCTCATGATCATCCTAACTCATACCACACTCTGTAGCCATCCCTATCTACCATTCGTCTAAGCCTCAAATTTGATAAGTTCTCATTTTCACGCATATAATCTCATTCAACCAGAATTCTCCATTAAGTCCGCCACACTTCGGTTTTATAAATAAGTCTTGGACAGCCCATTCTTTTCATCCGAAAGAAATCTATTCCAATATCCTTGTTATTCAAACCAACTAGTCACCGATACAACGCATCTCATCTCACTCTGAGCCTACCCGCAAATAAAATCCTAAAACAACAAAACTATAACAACCATAACATGACATTTCTAAATGGAGAGAAAGAGAAGAGAAAAGGGAACTTAAAACCAGTGACACATTTTTAAAACATTCGAAAAAACGTGTGGAGTCGTGGTAACGGATGAGGAAGGATAATTGATTTGCGATCTTGTGAGCTAATTTTCAAAAACTTTAAAGATTTGGTTGTAAAAGAAAACAAAGTTTTGATACATTCATATGCAGTCAAAGTTAAGCTATTCTATAATCGTGAAAAACTACGTCTAAGGAAATTGTCTGCTATGACCTTATCCATATACGTATGATTACCGTCATTCAGACAACTTCAATCATATCATGGTTAACACTGAGTACACACTCAAGACACAAAAGGCAAATATCAGAATCCTAAAGATGACACTCTCATACAGGTCTACACACTCTACCTATACTTGTGCATCACGACAACATCACCTACCAAAGGCCTACTCCTATAAACAACTACAAGGACTAATGTCTACACCAAAAAAAGAAAACGGAAACCAAAAGTGTAACGAAATAAATCGGAAGGAACGAGTTCAAGTAAGGCGGGGCAAGGAGATAAGTGGTTGGATGGAACGAAAAATATTCTTCAAAATAACTAGATTAATGACGGGAGAATTACGTGTAAAAAAATATACATATGTTTATATACTTAAAAGTGAGCTGCTGTAGCAAATTAAAATTTTGGAAAAAGTAAGACGTAGGAAGGATGGGTAGGGTGAGAAACGATTATTTTGCAAATGAAGATAGGTTTACACAAAGATTTTGAAATGTGAGCACGAAGAACATAGAACTGATATAATAATAATAAATAAATAAATAAATAAAAATTGGAGCTCTCTCTAGTTTAGAAAGTATTCTAAAAGTATGTACGGTAAGTGGTTAACATAAATTTCGAAGTTTAGAAAAAGTGATATATTGAATTTTCAAAATGGTAACAAGTTTTAAAAGCTGAAATATGAAAGATACCGATTCGAAAATAAGTACGAGACCGTAACTTAAAATTTACACCAAGAAGGTTTCAAAATTTGCGAAAGAATTTTAACTCAACCGAAAGTAAGAAATTTTAATAATTGTTTTCAAAGAACTTAATAATGAATTTCAAAAATACTTTTAAATGAAGCAGGATTTGCAATTGAGAGATTCGGAGAATTATCGATAATTGTCATGAAGCGATCTTGTGAATCGAGGGCAAGAAAAATGATTGCATGATGGATACACCTAGGATATGATTCATGAAAGCTATGATGGAAATCTACGGCTGATAACACGAAAGGGTAATGATCCAGAAGACGTTAGAAGTCTAATTATCGGGTCATCTAAAGATCAGGAGAGCTCGGCACTAAGATTTCCTAATGAGCAAAGACTGTAACCAGGATCTAATGAGAAGGTTCCTAAGAGAATCAATGTTAGTTCTGCTGGGCCCGAAGTCGATGGACCCGAGCGAACGACTAAAAGAAGGAATTTAGAACTCTAACATGGTCCGAGCCGGGAGAGAGACTACTAGGGTATCCTAAGACGTGTATGCCTATATCTAATCCAAGGCGTCTGACTATCCAACCTGGGTGTCTATCTAAGTCCTCCTACCATTTAAGACTGGAAACCTAATTCAGACTTGCACGTGGATATTAAATGAATGTGGTACTTTTATTGTTCCGAACTTTTGCAAGACCTGCATGGGCCACCACTAAAACCTGTCACGCACCGCTTCCCAAAAATACGAAGGCGAAGCGTGACAGGGCCCGCTTAGGCCAGAGCTGAGAAGCTCGGACCTAATAAGCGTCTGTAGGGGTACCTTTTTAAAAGTTTCAGGTTCTTGCAATTAATAAAGTTCGAAACAACAGAAGTACAGAAAGGAATTGCATTCATTAAATTAGAGGTATAATATCCAGCAGGTACAAAGTCAAAAAAAGAAAGCCTAAGCATGGCAACAACTAACGGAAGAGAGAAGCTAAAAGTAGTAACCTCTGAACGTCCACGTTCGAAGAGACTTCTGAGTCTGGTCCTCGTCAGGTATATCCTCCGGGTCGATGTCCTCGGGCTCCTCGTACTCCAGTGAGTCTGCCTCGTCCACGAACTCTGGCTGAGCACCTGACGTACAGCACCTAAGAGAAAGGAACTGTACGTCAGGTAAAGTCTACAAGAAGGGTTAGACTTTACTGCAAGTGCACTGAACTGTTAAACATCGTTTTACTGGTTGATTAGCATGCTGGGGTTATAACTGAGTGACAAACAGAAGTAACGCAACAGGAAAGTAAAGCGCAGCAAGTAGTAGTCGTAGCGTGTGCTACCAACTACGGGACTAACCTACAGGTGTCATGACAAGTCGGGATGGACGGGACAAGACGAGACAAGACAAGTGAGACACGAAAGGGTTCACGCCTTATGGTTCGAGGGGGATCAGACCCTCTTGCCGTGCGCACGCTCAACCCAACCCTAAACCCAGGAACTCAGGACAATAATTACAGGGATCACTTCCGCTAGGGAAACATCCGAAACGCCCGAAGGCTTTTTGGGTAACAGGGATCACTTTCGCAGGGGAAAGCATCCGAAACGCCCGAAGGCTTTTTTGGGTAACAGGGATCACTTTCGCGGGGGAAAGCATCCGAAACGCCCGAAGGCTTTTTGGGTAACAGGGATCACTTCCGCGGGGGAAAGCATCCGAAACGCCCGAAGGATTTTTGTGTAACAGGGATCACTTTCGCGGGGGAAAGCATCCGAAACGCCCGAAGGCTTTTTGGGTAACAGGGATCACTTCAGCGGGGGAAAGCATCCGAAACGCCCGAAGGCTTTTTGTGTAACAGGACACGACATGACAAGTGTAGGGAGTTGTTATTCTAGGGTGTCCACACACACGCACACACATGATAGCCCTACAGTATCAAAAGTTGTTGTTGTCAGGCTCAGACTTCGTCGTCAAGTCTGAGCCGTCAGGAGTCGTCCCGGATGCTATCATTTCACAACGGATCTATTTGTTCACAGTTAACAATTCTAACCAACTATGGCCTAAGCACGGCCAAAAGTGCAAGTGGATACACTTGCCTGCGATGGCGAGTGTGTCGTCCTCTCGAAGCGTCTCGTCCAAGCGTCTCGTCCGCGGAAGTCCGTCTGAAATATCGCAACGGTGACGGTGTCAGGTCTCAATTTCATCAAATCCTATTAGGGTTCGTTTCTAGGTTATCGGGACTATCCTATTCGTCAAAAGTCACTTTTTCGATGTTTCAGCCTAATCGACGATCCATCCTATGTGCACAGTCAACAAGGTCCATTCGTCGATTTTCTATGTTCGTACAATGTTTTACTGGTGCTGGAAATAAATTTTAGTTCAAGTTGTCGATTTTTAGTTTAGGGTTCAGTTTTGCTACTGTGTGGGTTTTACTACTCGTTAGGGAACTAACCTCGTAATGTCATCCAACAAGCGGAAGTCGGGTCTGAACGGAGAAACGTCGGCGTCGTCTGGAACTCCTTGGCTGCGGGTAGCGCAGCGAGGTACCTCTGGACAGCGGGGTGATGACGTGAAATCAGCGAGCTAATCAGCGATCCTCCTCCCGTTGTGAGTAGCGCAACGGTTCTTCACGATAACGGCGACGTAGGCTAAAAGTACGTGCGTGCGGCAACGCATGTGAACTCCGAGAGTCCAAGGGGGCTGTTGGTATATGAAGTGGGACCAAAGGAAGATGCTCGGCCCGGTGGATGGCCGATGGCGTGAGCGCACAGCGGTGGGCGGCCGTGAGAAGCCGGGGAGGACAGATTCGCGCCACGTCCGTTGTTGCGCATCTCAGTGAAATTCCAGAGATGAACAGAGGAAACGGGAAACTGCAGTGGTTAAAGGACTTCAAGACGAAGCCAACGGCAGTGGAGTTGTCACCGGGGGTGGTCGGAGGTGGCCGTCCGCGGGCGGCGAAGTTCAGCTTCCAGATCTGTGAAAAACTGCCGATACGGCGTGTTCCGACGAGGATTCCGGGAGCTACAGGTGGGCTATGAGCGTGAGGAAAGTTGCAGTTGGTAGGTGGTTTCGATAGGAATCCAACGGTCGTCGTAGGTGGCCAGATGGCTGGTGGGCGTGAGTTTTTCCGGCGGTGGCGCAGATCTGTAAAACTGTCGTTTGGGTTGTGTTTGAAAGCGTTTTGAGGGAGATAGAGATGAGGGAAGAGGGTAAGGGGAGTTGGAGATGCTCGGGGGTCAGAGAGGAGTTGATCGGGGGTTGTGGTCGCCTGAGGGGGTGGCCGGAGCGGCGGCGGCGTCGGGTTTTCCGGCGGGCAGCGGATGTGTCCAAAAAACTGTGTTTGTGAGTCTATTTTGATGGGTTTCAATGGAGTTTTGAGGGAGAAAGAGTGTATGGAAGGGGGAGGATGTTGTCGAGGGATGAGGGGATGCCAAGGGGAGGCCGTGGCTTGCCGGTGGTGGCTGGAGGCGGCCGGAAAAAGGGTGGCCGGCGGCTTCAAAACTGGGCGGCAACCAAGGTTTGGCAATGGTGTTTTAGGGTAGTTTGAGGGGGGAGAGAGAGGAGAGAGGAGAGAGGAAGTAGGGGATGATCGGAGGATGGCCGGAGGATCGCCGGAGGGGCCGTCGGTGATGGGGGAAGGCCAGCCATGGGTTAGAGAGGGGGGTGGCGGCTGGCTATCGTGTCTTCCTAGGGCTTTTGTTGGGTTGTTTTTAACATACGGAATATTGATATATAGGGGTGTGAAGGGGGTGGATTTAAGCCAAGTAGGAGAAAGAGTGAGAGAGAGGGGGGTATAACTAAGGGAGATATATGGTGAGGGTAGCCCAGTGAATCATGCAAGATACGTAAGGATCCAAATTGATTTGGGTTTAGTTTGAAATTCAAAAGATTAGTGGCTAATCAATGGTTGGAAATTGATTAGGGGATATCTTCCCCTACGGGCATTGGAAAAATAATCCGAAAATACCGGGACGATCGTGGAGATGAGACGCACAGATCTACGGAGCCCGATCATGCGTAACGCCTACCAAAAATTTACGTAAAATTGGGAACGGTGTTTTGAGTCAAATTACTAAAACGCCCATATCGTTCAAAGTCGTTTTGCGAGAAAACGAGCCGTGAAACGACGTTCCCAAAAATTACAATTAAATCCAACACCCCGAAACGATCGCAATGGCATATCACATCGCATATTTTCTATTTGCTAGTCTCTAGCAAATAATGCGATAAATTCGGATTCAATCAAAAAAAACGTGTATCGATCTCATGATATTATCATGGCCTGCTCCCAAAAGTTGTTTCCAATTGATCCCAAAGCTAATATGCACATGTATGAAATAAAATAACATATGACACTCCCTTAATTTAATTCAAAAAAAAGAGTAAAGTGGTAAGCATAGTATGCATGTGTTAGGATATATCACAAATCATATCATAGTTTTCAATTTTCAAGGATTTGGTCAAAAACAATGTGAGGCTCCTTCTAACTTGTGGGGGTTGAGATTGCATGAATCATTCGTTTCTTATTCCTTCATTTATTACATCATTCCCATTTTTATATTTTTGTTTTGCATACACGCGATAACGCTATGAAATGCAAACACGGCTACCTTTGTGTACACGCGATGACGCTATATAAACAAAGGGCTAGAATGACCTCCTAAATCGTGTCTTTGGCGTTATCCCCAATGTTTCGTGGGGCCCCAGCTACTCAACTTGACTAGGAGAACCATTCACTTATTCACTTATTATATTTCTCATTATCAAATTATCAACTCAACCACCCACTCATTAAAAGTCACCAAACATATGCAAGTGGCCAAAATTCCCATCCAATTTAGAACCAATCCACTCAATTGCTTCATCCTACCACACATAACATTAGCTTGCACAAAACTATTCCCAAATTATTTCAAGGGGAATGTCATGACATATAAACAAGTTTCATACACGGCATATTAACATTTGATTCCAATGTGGAAAAGAAATTAAACCATGCCATTCAAATATCTGTGAATTTGATACCAAATAATGATCCGAGAGAAATCACATGGAATTAAGCTTTTAGAGACTAAACAAAAGGAATGTGATGAAAATGATGAAGTCTTCTCCAAAAAATTTTATTTATTTATTATTTTTAGTTTTTATTTATTTATTTATTTATATTTTTTTGTTTAGAGAGAAGAAAGAGAGAGAGAAAAAAAATGAAATGAAAGAAAAAAATTAAAAAAAATAAAAATAAAAATCAAGAGAAAATAGAAAAATAACAATCTATACTCTCCCCCCAACTTAAAGTAAGCATTGTCCTCAATGTAAAGGAGAGTAGTCATGGAGAGAAAACACCTGATTAGTTGCCACCCAAAGGTGGGTCCGTGAGCTCGATGGTGCTCACCTCCTTGGTCCAAGGTTCATGAAAATGCTTCAATCGTTGACCGTTCACCTTGAACTCACTTCCATCTTTCTCATTCAATAGTAGTACCGCTCCATGTGGGAAAACTTCTTTGACGATGAAATGTCCAAACCACCTAGAGCGAAGTTTTCCAGGGAAGATGTGGAGTCTGGAATTGTAAAGAAGAACCTTCTGGCCTGGAATGAATTCTTTCCTAAGGATCATTCTGTCATGAACAGACTTCATCCTTTCTTTGGATAACTTAGCGTTGTCGTAGGCATCTCTCCTCAGTTCCTCTAGCTCCAATAATTGTAACCTGCGAGAGGTAAAAGATGAATCAATGTCAAATTTCAATTTTTTAACAGCCCAATAAGATCTATGTTCCAACTCAACAGGTAAATGACAGATCTATGTTCCAACTCAACAGGTAAATGACAAAACTTCCCAAATACTAGACGGTAGGGAGACATCCCTAAAATTGTCTTGTAGGCTGTCCTGTAGGCCCACAACGCTTCAGGTAAGCGCAAGCTCCAATCCTTCCTTGATGGATTCACCGTCTTCTGTAAGATCCCTTTAATCTCTCTATTTGCCAGCTCTGCTTGACCATTGGTTTGTGGGTGATATGGGGTAGAAACTTTGTGCGTGACCCCGAACCTTTTCATTAAATTGGCGAACAAGCGGTTGCAGAAATGAGACCCTCCGTCACTGATCAAGGCCTTGGGTGCTCCAAACCTAGAAAAGATATTCTCCTTGAGAAATTTGAGCACAATTGAAGCATCGTTCGACCTGCAAGAAATAGCCTCCACCCATTTAGAAACATAATCAATGGCAATTAATATATAAGTATATCCAAATGAAGGTGGGAAATGTCCCATGAAATCTATACCCCAGTAGTCAAATATTTCTATCTCTAAAATGGGGTTCAAAGGCATCATGTTTCGCCTTGTAATACCTCCTAACTGTTGGCATGGAAGACATGTTTTACAATACCGAAGGGTATCCTTAAACATGGTTGGCCAATAAAAGCCACATTGCAAAATTTTAGCCACAGTTTTATTTGCAGAGAAATGTCCTCCACACACCCCGTCATGACAAAATTGTATCACACTACCTATCTCATGGTCAGGGATGCACCTCCTAATAATTTGGTCACTACAGTATTTATAGAGGTATGGATCATCAAAGAAAAAGTATTTTACCTCATTTTTGAACCGTTTAACATCTTGAAATGACCAAGTTTCAGGGGTCTTACCCGTCACTAAATAATTTACTATATCCGCATACCATGGCAAGGTGGAGATGCTAAAAAGATGCTCATCAGGAAAAGAGTCCACCAAGGGTACTTCTGCTGAATCAAGGCCGACCGTCAATCGTGATAGGTGGTCAGCTACTAAATTCTCCACGCCCTTCTTGTCTTTGATTAGGACATTGAATTCCTGCAACAATAAAATCCATCGTATTAATCGAGGTTTAGCATCTTTTTTAGACAATAAATATTTCAAAGCAGAGTGGTCCGTATAAATCAAAATAGGAGATCCTAAAATATAGCTCCTGAATTTCTCTAAGGCGAACACTACAGCCAACAACTCCTTCTCTGTGGTCGTATAGTTCCTTTGAGCATCGTTCATCATTTTGCTGGCGTAGGAAATAACCACTGGGTGCTTATCTTTCCTTTGTCCTAGCACTGCGCCAACTGCGTAGTTGCTAGCGTCACACATGATCTCGAATGGTAGTGACCAATCTGGAACCTGTAAAATAGGAGCAAAAATTAGCAACTTTTTTAAGGTATCGAAAGAATGTTGACACTCAGGTGTCCAATTAAAATCCACATTTTGAGATAATAAGTTGCTAAGAGGGCGAGAAATGGCACTAAAATCTTTAATAAATCGCCGGTAGAATCCTGCGTGACCAAGAAATGATCTGATGTCTCTTACACACTTGGGACTTGGTAGCTTCTCAATTACTGCTACCTTGGCTCTGTCTGCCTGAATCCCCTCCTTTGAAACTACATGACCAAGGACAATGCCCTCAGTGGTCATGAAATGGCATTTCTCCCAATTCAATAGGAGGTTTTTCTCAATGCACCTATCAAGAACACGAGCCAAGTTAGCTAAACAATCGTGAAAAGAGCTACCATAAACAGAAAAGTCGTCCATGAATACCTCTACAATTTTCTCAGTCATATCATCGAAAATACTAAGCATGCATCGCTGAAAAGTAGCAGGGGCATTACACAGACCAAACGGCATTTTCTTAAAGGCAAAAGTACCAAAAGGACAAGTAAAGGTCGTTTTCTCCTGATCCTCTGGTGAAATCTCAATCTGATAGTAACCAGAATAGCCGTCTAGGAAACAATAATACTCATGTCCAGCCACTCTCTCTAAAATTTGATCAAGGAATGGTAGAGGGAAGTGGTCTTTCCTAGTTCGGGAGTTCAGCTTCCTATAATCTATGCACATCCTCCATCCAGTGGTAGTCCTAACAGGGATAAGTTCATTATTATCATTTCTAACCACAGTGAGGCCAGACTTTTTAGGGACAACCTGAATGGGACTAACCCATTTGCCATCAGAGATTGGGTAAATGATACATGCATCTAATAATTTTAGAATCTCGCCTTTTACTACTTCTTTTAATGTAGGATTTAACCTTCTTTGAAATTATCTAGTAGGTTTGGCGTCATCTTCTAGATAAATATGATGCATGCATACTATGGGACTAATTCCTTTAATGTCAGCAATAGACCAACCTATAGCCCCCCTATGCTTTTTCAAAACGTCAATTAACAAACTTTCCTGTTCTAAAGAGAGTTTAGAAGATATTACCACGGGAAAGCTGTTCTCATCTCCTAGAAAAGCATACTTGAGAAATTCGGGAAGTGGTTTAAGTTCAGGCCTTGGATCTTCCATCTCAGATGGTTTGAGAGTTGATGGATTTGATGGCAGAGCCTCGAACCTAGGCTCCCATATCGCATTGAGCTCCTTCACATCTTCCTGCACAAAAGCGATATCATCAGTATCCTCCATAATAATAGTATCATCATCAAATTCAGAAATAATGAAATCATCCACCAAAGAATCAATCATGTTCACCTCTTCAACTTCATCATCCACACTTGGAAGCTTACATGTATTAAAAATATTTAAGTCTAAAGACATGTTTCCAAACGTGATTTTTAGTTGACCATTCCTACAATTGATAAGGGCATTACATGTTGCCAGGAAAGGTCTACCAAGGATGATGGGAGTAGAATTTGTAGCTTGGGGTCCTTGGATGTCTAGGACTATAAAGTCTGCAGGGTAATAAAATTTGTCCACTTAGACAAGTACATCTTCAATACACCCCTTAGGAACTTTAATAGACCTATCAGCTAGTTGCAATACAACAGATGTAGGTTTTAGTTCTCCTAACCCAAGCTGTGTAAAAATTGGATAAGGTAAAATGTTGACACTAGATCCTAAATCCAGTAATGTGTTTCCAATCTTTTTAGTGCCAATATTACAAGTGATGGTAGGTGATCCAGGGTCTCTAAATTTTGGTGGTGTGTTTTGTTGGACTATGGAGCTAACCTGTTCAGTTAAGAAGGCCTTTTTATTCACATTTAACTTTCTTTTAATTGTGCACAGGTCTTTTAGAAATTTAGCGTATGCAGGGATTTGGTTTATTGCATCAATCAACGGGATGTTTATTTGACACTTTTGAAAAATTTCGCGAATCTCAGATTGGTACTTTTCTTTTTTCGTTTGAAGTAGCCGTTGAGGAAATGGTGCTGAAGGTACATGTGGTGCAAGTTCTTCCTCTTTAATGTCTTTATTGTTCTGGCCACCGTCAGTGTTCTCCTCTTGCGCAGGTTCGTGTGGTTGAATCACATCCTCTTGTTCAGCTTCGTTACTTGGTGGATCAGGCTTCAGAATTTCCTTCCCACTCATTAGTGTGGTGACAGCTTGGCAAGGCTTTACATTGTTACCTGTAGAAGAAGACGAGCCCATATTAGGATTAGGAAATGGTTGTGATGGAAGCTTACCTTTTTCTAAAGTTGCTGTAAGCTTAGCCAGGCTTTCGCTCATTTGTTGGTTCTGGGTCTGTTGAGCTTGGAAATGAGCCTGTTGTTGTTGCATTTGGGCTTGTTGTAGTTGGATAAGCTGTTGGAGCACATCGCCAAATGGTTGCATCTGTTGTTCTTGTGTTGGCTCTTGGTTCCTTCTCTGGTTTCCCCCTTGGTAGTTGTTGTTGAATGGTTGTCTAAAGGGAGGAGGAGCTTGTTGTTGCTGTTGTTGTTGCTGTTGTTGTTGTTGGGGTTGTTGTTGGGGTCCCCAACTTAAATTTGGATTATTGTGCCACCCCCTATTGTTAGAGTTAAAACCTTGATAGTTGGTTGAGACTTGGTGTACCTCCGTAGGATTGCTTAGCATACTCTTCAATGCTGGAAGTGTTGGGCAAGTACTAGTGTCATGGCCACCAACCTCGCAAAGTGCACAGCTTTGTACGACCTCAACTCCTTTGGATCCTTTCAAATTGAGGGCTTGAAGCTTCTTTGTGAGTAAAGCTTCCATCTTTGCTTCCAACGCATCTTCTGGCTTCAAAGTGTGCATCCCTCCACGTGATGGCTGGGAAGGTGTTGAGATGGTTCCTCGGTCGTTGTTACGCCTATTTGGCCGAGACCCGTAAAGCACGAGCCCAGGAGCCCGACTACTGGTCAAAAGCCCATCTGCGTCCTCAAAGCCCATTCGACAAGGGCCCTACAAGGGACCTTCTCGAACGTCGATCCGACCCGGCCCCAATAACCCGTTGGTCGCTCGCCCACTCCTGCGAAAACCACTCCCTCAGACGCGCGACCACTAAATAGCGATAATGGGGAGGTGCTGGCAGGGCGGAGAGAGCGGCGGCAAGGGGGGACTGATGGGGCACGATCAATGGCGGACATGGGACGTGGGTCAGAGGCGATCACGCCGGGGCTCTACAAAAGGGCCAGGAAGACGACGAAGAAGAGGACAGCATCTCAGGTAACAAAACCTAAGGTACTCCATCAACGACCTTGTTCCCCCCAATTCATCTCCCTCCTCCCCCGCTCGCGCCGAGAGGCGCCGTTACGATCTCCTCACGAGTCGGACCGTCTCCGCCGGGCCTCCTTTCTCAGATCTCTATCTGACTTAGGCATCGGAGGGGATTTGGCCGGAACCAAGGTCCGGCCCCCTGACGAGCGTTCTCGTCTGCGTAGGTGGACAACAGATCAACGGGCCGAGGCTACCCCTCGCCCCTCTCCGACCACTCGATCAACCGGACAGTGAGGCTTCCCCTCACCGTCAGCCTGCCATGGCCGAGCACGTCCTACCGAGGCCGAGCGTCCTAATCGGGTTCGAGACTCTCCCTCGCCACCCGTCGGCCGTGCGTCTATCCGGGCGACTGAGGCTTCCCCTCGTCCCCCTTCCAGCCGAGGCCGAGCACGTCTGTCCGAGGCCGAGCGTCTCAACCTGGGCCGAGGCTTCCCCTCGCCCCTTCTGCACCGATCCGAAGCCCCCGAGGGACCCTAAGCGGGCCCCTTGACCACGTTGACCGGGTTCTCCACGGTCAATGCTTTGTAGTGAGAAAACACTCTGAAACATCTGGCGCCGTCTGTGGGAAAGAAACTGTCCCACGAAGAAGCAAACCACACCAACAATGGCACGAGCCAGCAATGGGAGGAAGCGCATGCCCCCCATCCCAGAGGAGGGGAATGGCACAACAAACGGCAATCCCGAGGACACACCCGTCAGCGGCCACCCCACCCTCTCCACCGAAGAAGCCGGCGGCTCAGAACTGGCCACGCAGGGACAGCTCCGCGCCCTAGCTCAGGAGACCAACGCGAGCCTCCAGACGTTGGTCGCAACGGTGCAGCAGCTCGTCGGCCCTGCGCCACCCAACAGAGGCACGTTGGACGACAGCCATCGATGGGCGGGGGGTCCCCCACACTTGCGATCCGCCGTGGTCGACGACCACGGGACCCGGAAACCGAACATGGAGCGTCGGTTCACGCTGTCCGGCTCTCGTCAGGCGAGGTCACGCGCCTCATCACCCAATCGTGAAAGGAGCCGAAGAGAGACCGAAGGGACGGACGGCGAATCAAGGACGGCCTCTTCTCATCGATCGCGGTCGACCCGCCGCAGGAGAAGCGAACGACACCACTCGAGAGACCGATCGCGGTGGAGCAGGAGCTCCCGCAGGAGGAGTCAGGAATGTCGGGACAGCCCAGCCCCCAGCGTGGCGAAGGCTGCGGAGCCAGCCCCGCTGGCGCCGGTGGTACCCCCACCCCCGGTCGATCCAGAGGCAGGCGAGTACCGCATCCCCGGAGGCATCCACGGAGATCGATGCCCCTTGTCACGGAGAATAACCGACGCACGGGTCCCCTCCCGATTCCGGATCCCGGTACTGGGAAAGTACGATGGAATAGGAGACTCGGCGCACCACGTGATGGACTACGAGGGGGACATGGCCTTCCAGGGAGCTTACGATGACCTGCTTTGCCGGGGCTTCTATTCTACTCTCAGGGGAGCGGCGAGGATCTGGTACCACAGCCTGCCCGGCCGCTCCATCGACAGCTTCGAACAACTCGCCCAGTTGTTCTGCAAACAGTTCATGGCGGGGAGGCTGATCAAACCTGGTGCTGAACATCTGTTCAACATAGTACAAGGCCCGGCCGAACCACTCCGACAGTTCATGTGCCGCTTCAATGCGGAAAGGCTAAACGTGAACAACCCACCCGACCTGGTGGTCCAGACGGCTCTTAAGAAAGGGCTTCGCCACAGGGGCCTCAAGAAGTCCCTGCACAACGACCCCCCAAAGGACCTCCCCGGGATCATGGCAAGGGCCGAGCGCTTTATGCTGACCGAGGAGGCCTTGGCCGAGGATGCAGGAAAAAACCGCTCGAGGGACCAAGCGTGGCGACGGCGGACGAGCAAGCCCCGAAGGATACCGGACCGAAAAGAGACAAAGGAACAGGAAACGGGGAGAAAGCGCGAGGGACACCACCCCAGACGCCATTCTCGCCCAAGTACAGAAGGAAGAGCGAGCTGATCGCCCCCCGCCGAAGGCTAAAAGAGGCGGGAAGAACAGGGAGAAGTACTGTAAGTACCATACAGACGATGGTCACGACACGGAAGATTGCTGGCATTTGAAGAAGGACATTGAGAAGCTGATGAGCCGAGGGCACGCCAGGAATCAGGCCGACGAGCCGGCCCATGGAGAAGGGACCTCCACACAGCCGGACAAGGGGAAGAAGATCAACACCATCCAAGGCCCCCTCCGCATCATAGAGTGAGCAGGCAACCTAAGTATGAGGGAGATATCTAGTTTTACATCCCTCTGTTTAGCTTCATTTCCCCTTTTCCGTTTCCTCCAAATGTACCGGTCCAACTGGACCCATGAGAGTACAAACGCCCTCTTTTTATTGTCTTTATTTAAAATTCCAACGGAGTTGACATGTCGCCAGTAACGCAAAAGGCCGGGGACCGCCGCCTCACTGGAGGAGGAAGAGGAGCTTTGCCCTCACCGACTATCTCCGGCACTCATAAGTCTGGGAGCAATTCCCCCAGCAGACGCGGACGTCGACCGGTCCTAAGCCGAGGAGCTTGGCCCTTGCCGACCGACCCCAGTGCCCATAAGTCTGGGGGCGACTCCCCCAGCAAAGCACGGGCGCCGACCGGTCCTAAGCCGAGGAGCTTTGCCCTCGTCGACCGACTCCAGTGCCCATAAGTTTGGGGGCGATTCCCCCAGCAGGCACGGACGCCGACCGATCCTAATCCAAAGGGCTTGGCCCTCGCTGACCGAGTCCAGAGCTCATAAGTCTGGGGGCGACTCCCCCAGCAGGCACGACGCCGACTGGTCCTAAGCCGAGGAGCTTTGCCCTCGCCGACCGACTCCAGCGCTCATAAGACTGGGGGCAATTCCCCCAGCCGGCACGGACGCCGACCGGTCCTAAGCCGAGGAGCTTTGCCCTCGCCGACCGACTCCAGCGCTCATAAGTCTGGGGGCAGTTTCCCCAGGAGGCACGGACGCCAACCGGTCCTAAGTCGAGAAGCTTCGCCCTCGCTGACCGACTCCTGCGCCCCTAAGTCTGGGGAGAATACCCCCAGCCAACGCCAGTTTCGTCCATTCCCAAGCCAAGAACAAGGCAACAACGCCAAGTACACAAAAATTCCAAGTAAGTCGATTTCATTTATAATAGTTAACCCGAGTACAAAAATGCGTCTTATTTACAGGGGATCAAGGCGAAGGGAACACCCTACAAACAGTCTACTCGCGACAAATGACAGAGTTCAGATCGACACCGACAAAGCAAAATTGGTTGACAAAAGACCCAGAGTAGGTGACCCAAGCTAGCGGCCATGCAACCAGCAATTGTTGGCCGTGGGGCTGAAGGAGAGGGCGGGGGCCGGGGATCCATTTCAAGTAGACTGGCCCAAAGCGAAGCGGATGCTTAAAAATTTGAGGATAAGGCTGGGAGGGACTGCTTAAGGAGCCCGAGCTCGGGAGGACACATCCTCGGGCACTTCGCCCTGCTCGGAGCGAGGGGACTCGACTGGCGGAGGGGCTTGCCGGACACATTCCGCACATTCCCGGAAGGAAGACTGGACGACTTCGACGATCCGGGGGGCGATGATGTCTATATACTTACCGAAGGCCCCCCTGAGAACCTCGAAGATCTCCTTCCCCAGGGTCTCGACGACGCCCTTCTCGACCTCCTCCGCCAGCCGCATTACCTGACGCCGGTCCGACAGCTCCCTCTGAAGCTCCTCCCTCTCCAGACGGAACGATTCCGCCGCTTCCTCAGCCGACTGATGAGCATCCCCTAGCTTTCCCTCAAGGTCACCCACTTGCCCCTCCAACGCAGCCACACGGAGGGCGAGGCGCCGAGACTCCATCTGGGCCTCCATCATGGCCACCTCGGCCGCCCCGGCCCGCTCCTGAGCCCTCATGGAAGACTCCTCCATCTCCCTCAAGCGGACGGCTCGACACTGCAACTCCACAGCGAGCGCTGAACCCTGAAAAGACGAGACATGGGCTAAGAAGAGGATAAAGAGAAAGAGAGGATAGCAAGATAACCGAACCTGTTGGAGGATCCAGACCAAGGAATCCGACATCTTGTCGGCCGGGATCTTCTTGAGGAGGCTGCGGTCCCGGGGAGGGACGGAGACCTCGGCAACCTGCTGGGCCACTGCTCGGTCAGCAAACATCGAACTCCCAGGGACGACAATCGAAGCCAAGTCGCTCGCCAACAAGGCCCCGACCCCTGGTGATACGGGCGAAGACGCTGCGAGGGGGGTGGCTGGCAAAGCTATCGAAGGATCCCCGGCGGTCGCCACGGGAAGCGCGGAACCTGCCGGGCCGGAGGGATCCACGTCCTCCTTCCTCTTCTTTCCACCATGGAGCTCCGAAGGCGCCGGAGGAGAACGCTTCCGCCTCGCACCATCCTCACCCCCCCCCCCCCCCGGAAGGGGATCGCCAGAAGAAGAGGCGGGAGGCGCGGCCACCACCTTACCCACGGCAGGCTCGGCTCGGCGCACCTCCTCCTCAACGGTCCTCCGAGGCGCCCTTCCAGAGGTACTACCTCGGCTCCGAGCGGCTCCACGACGGATCAGCTCGTCAACGTCACGGACGAATTCGCGGCCAGCCATCCCTGCAAAGGAGACCGAAATCAGGATGAGTCATAGGGCGATCCAGGGATGAAAAAGCGACCTACCCGGAGACCACAAGACGGCCTTCAGGGGCAGGTCGTCCAACAAAGACCAAATGGACTTCGTTTCCAAAGGAAGAGCCAACAGAAGCGCAGCGGCTGCCCGGTCGGCGTCCGAGAGAACTAACGACGGGCGAGAATGGACAGAACTGCCCCAGCTTGTCAGAATCTGGGCCTCGCCCAAGAAGACCACGAAGACATAATCCAAGTTCCAATCCCCTGACCAGCGGGGTAACCCGATCAGGCATTCCCTCCTCGAACGAGCTCGGAGTAGCAGCCATGACCCCGGACCGACCGTCTGGGCCTGGTAAAAGTAGAAGAGAAGGGGGAGAGTCGGCTCCAGACCACGGGTACAGCAGAGCGTCACGAAGCCCGTCAGTACCGTGATCGAACACGGGGTGAACTGACACAGGGACACTGTGAAATGCTCCATGACCTGGATGAAGAAGGGATGGAGCGGGAAGCGAAGACCCAGGCGGAACATCTCGACGTAGACGCCGACCACATTGCTCCTCGGGAGGCAAATCCGCTCGTCGACGAATGGAACCCGAACCTCGTATGGGAAGCAGAGATATCTTTCCCGGATCTCCGCGGCCACCGAAGGAGGGGTCCTCGACGGCGTACAGAGGACAACCAGGGGCACATTAAGCCGTACAGCAGCCAACGCCACGTCATCACGGGCGTAGTCTGGAAAAAGTTTCTCCTTCCCCTTATCTTGAAGAGAACGACTCCCGGCGGGGGAACCAGACTCCCCTAGCCGGGGTTCACCCCGTCCGGACTCCGGAGGACCCCTCGTCCTCCGGCCAGAACCGCCTATCCTAAGAGCAGCCATAGGATGAAAGCAAGAGAGGAATTACCTATTTTCAACTATTTTGGAGAGGACAAAGAAGCGAAGGCGACGGGAAACTCCGGGTTGCTGAAGGCTCTGAATACCAGGAGGAGCGAAGAAGAAGTGGAGATCAACACAACTGGGGATCTTATACGCCAGGGGAGAATTCGAAGCGCCTGACAAGAATGCGTGGCGAGGCTCGAAGAGTCGGCGGCGTTCCGAAATTGGCGCCAGTTGAAGACCAATCGATCCGCCTCATCATGACCTGCATTTATGGCCTCGCCTCGATTGAAGCGCCGCTCGGAATCCCAGGAGACATAACGGGTGATCCGAGCGAGCCGAGGCTGACCGACCCCACCAATGGCGGCTCACAAACCCTTCGGCTTCTCGAATTTAAGGCGACTACGCGAGCGGCGGGGATAAGCTTGCCGCTACACGTGGCAGCATCTGAAGGCCGACGGCGCTTCGGAACCCGCGCCTTAAAAACATCGAACGGGCCAACTCATGATGACGACTAATAAATGAGTCGGCATCGACTGGCGAGCTCGTCACAATCGGCAGAGGTCACATCGGCCGAGCCGAACCGGCCAAGGCCGATCAACCCGACCGATGGGGGCAATTGTTACGCCTATTTGGCCGAGACCCGTAAAGCACGAGCCCAGGAGCCCGACTACTGGTCAAAAGCCCATCTGCGTCCTCAAAGCCCATTCGACAAGGGCCCTACAAGGGACCTTCTCGAACGTCGATCCGACCCGGCCCCAATAACCCGTTGGTCGCTCGCCCACTCCTGCGAAAACCACTCCCCCGGACGCGCGACCACTAAATAGCGATAATGGGGAGGTGCTGGCAGGGCGGAGAGAGCGGCGGCAAGGGGGGGACTGATGGGGCACGATCAATGGCGGACATGGGACGTGGGTCAGAGGCGATCACGCCGGGGCTCTACAAAAGGGCCAGGAAGACGACGAAGAAGAGGACAGCATCTCAGGTAACAAAACCTAAGGTACTCCATCAACGACCTTGTTCCCCCCAATTCATCTCCCTCCTCCCCCGCTCGCGCCGAGAGACGCCGTTACGATCTCCTCACGAGTCGGACCGTCTCCGCCGGGCCTCCTTTCTCAGATCTCTATCTGACTTAGGCATCGGAGGGGATTTGGCCGGAACCAAGGTCCGGCCCCCTGACGAGCGTTCTCGTCTGCGCAGGTGGACAACAGATCAACGGGCCGAGGCTACCCCTCGCCCCTCTCCGACCACTCGATCAACCGGACAGTGAGGCTTCCCCTCACCGTCAGCCTGCCGTGGCCGAGAACGTCCTACCGAGGCCGAGCGTCCTAATCGGGTTCGAGACTCTCCCTCGCCACCCGTCGGCCATGCGTCTACCCGGGCGACTGAGGCTTCCCCTCGTCCCCCTTCCAGCCGAGGCCGAGCACGTCTGTCCGAGGCCGAGCGTCTCAACCTGGGCCGAGGCTTCCCCTCGCCCCTTCTGCACCGATCCGAAGCCCCCGAGGGACCCTAAGCGGGCCCCTTGACCACGTTGACCGGGTTCTCCACGGTCAACGCTTTGTAGTGAGAAAACACTCTGAAACAGTCGTACTCTGAAGTGGTGTCCCATGTTTGTGCGTTCTCTGCTATCTCCTCCAAGTACGTCCACGCCTCATCTGGCTCTTTATTGAAGAATCCCCCGTTGCACATCATCTCTACGAATTGCTACATTTGCGGTTGTAGTCCATCGTAGTAGAAGCCAATGATCCTGCTTTTATCAAAGCCATTATGTGGACACGCTAGCAGCAGCTCGTTGAATCTCTCCCATGCTTGATAGAACGTTTCCTCACTTTTCTGGGCAAAGTTCATGATTTGTCTTTTCAACCCCTGTGTCCTGTGTATAGGAAAGAATTTCTTCAAAAATTCAGCCTGTAATTCAATCCAAGTTGTGATAGAACGTGGTGGCAAAGCATTCAGCCAATTTTTAGCTTTGTCTTTTAATGAAAATGGAAATAGTTTTAAATATATCGTGTCTTCACTAGTCTTTCCATCAAAACATGTTAAACACACTTCTTCAAATCCTTTTATATGAAGATAGGGGTTTTCCTTGTCCATCCCATGAAAGGTGGGTAAGAGTTGGATTACCCCTGGTTTAAAATTAAAAGAATTTGCATCAGCGGGTAAGACAAAACATGAGGATGTGCTAGTTCTAGTGGGTCTGAGATGATCTTTTAAAGTTCTAGGAACTCCAGTTTGCAAATTGTTTTCATTGTTGTCACTAGTATTTTCATCATTGTTTATAATATTTTCAGCCATTTGAAAGCGTCTAGTTAACCTTTTTGTCCTAGGAGTCCTATGCCACATAAACCAAGCACAATTTCCTTTTTTTAGAAAGAAGAGAAAAAAAAGAAAGAAAAAAAAATTCAAATTTTTATGGGTTTTTATGTTGAAGAAAGAAGAAGGAGGAGGGGAAAAAAATGAAAACAAAATTATGAACAACAAAGTGGAAAGATCTCACCAAAATCCTCCGACTGAAATAAAATATGGTAGCACGCCGTTTTCCCCGGCAACGGCGCCAAAAACTTGCCTCAACCAAAATTGTGTTACTCTCAAGTGTAAGAGTTCGTGCAAGTAGTAAAGTTCCGGGAGTCCGGATATCGTATCCTCGGGAGAAAACCTGTAGCAACCACAAGTTTAAATCAATTAGAAAATTATCTTAGAGAAACTAGCTACTTTGGATGGTGGTGATTTAATGGTTTTAGTTTTTAATTTAATGGAAAATGAGAAAATAATGTTTTTGTATTTGAAAATTTTTAAGAGAAATATGTACATGATATGGGATCATTAGAATACACGAATTGTATTAACTTGATTGAATAGAAATAACTCAATGACTTCTCTTTTTGGGAGAAAGTCATCGGAAGATGCCTTCGTAGGGGTTAAAGCTCAAAATCGATAAAATTGTTATTAAAACAATAATATTTCAAATAAGAGAAGTACTTCCTTTTGGGAAGACCAAAACTCACCTTTGTAGGGTGATCATCAACTCATTCATAAACTTTTGGAAGATGAAAGAGAGGATTTTAAATAAAGATTATAACTTTAAAAACGTGAAAGTGATAGCATTAGAATTCAACCAAATTAACACAAAACATGTTTTCTAACTACACCATATCATGAACAAATAAAAGTTAGCTACTCATGTTGAAAATAAAAGAGAATATAAATGTAATAAACATGATTTTATTCAAGAGAAAAAAAATTTAAAAGAAAAACAAATAAGATGAGAAGATAACACCAATTACACCCTTCAAGCTTTGCACATGAAGCTTCTTCTTCCTCCTCTAAAATTCTCACCAAACTTAGTCACAAAAGCCTCTCTATAACCAGAACTATATAGTAGAAAAACTCTCCCAAAATCTGATGCTATAGCTCAAGAGAAAACACCTATTTATAGGCTTTACACTCTTCATGGTGTTTAATGTGTTTGGCTCTTCATCTCCCCCATAATCAATATGAATAACTCCATGAAACCCTTCAAATTCTGCCCTTTGAGCTTCCTGATCTGAAAATAAACTGAAGAATCAAAATCTGCATCAAATTCTGATCAAAATCGTGTCAAAAATCATTAAAATCCATCAAGAAATGCATCAAATACACTTTAAAGAACATTGCGGGTCTGTCTTTTGCGTTTCGGGTCGGATCCGTGCCCTCAGCCCGTGCCCGCACCCGCATCCACGCGCGTGCTTGCTGAGGATAAAGGCGGGTCAGGTCGGCGAAGCCGCCCGACCCGCAGAACCCAGCGCCCGCTCCCAGCGGGCGCTGCCTGCGTTCGAAGCGGAAATGCCCCGCTCATTTGAGAGGGGCCCGCTTCTATAGCTCGCGCCTTATTATTATTATTATTATTATTACACAGCGGCCCGCATTGTGCAGGCCGGCGCGCGCGCACGGGCCGGCCAATGGACCGGCCCGCTGGATTTTATTTTTAATTTCTTTTTTTTCTTTTTGCATTTTGCTTTTTCCTTTTTGAACTGTTTGGCTTCTAAAAATTGTAGAAAATTCACCAGAGCTCCGAAAAATATGAATGAACTGCCGTTGGAATCGTGGGCTCGAGCTCTTACCCTGAAAAATATAAAGAAGCACAAATTAGTTCACAATAATTGTGCAAACTATGAGATTAGGCTCTAATATTATATGATCTCCTGAATATAACCATACTAGAGCTATTTTAGCACTTACGTATGCACAAATTGGGGTCCAATAAGGGGGAAATAATGTAATATTATGCTGAAATCAGCAGCCTATTGTAGAAACTCTAAACCAAGTCCCAGGGTTGGATCCCTTGATGAGGTGTAACGACTGGTTTCATGTAATTGGATTATCTATATTAAAACTATATGCTTGGTGGATTTTTCTCCTTGGGTGTGATTTTCCGTCTCCGTGGCTTTCGTTTTCATTCGTTTGTTGTGATTTTCTAGCTTCATCCTTAAATCGTTGGGTTTGGAGTAAGTCACTCGTGACGTGCTTCATTATCGCTCATATCTTAGAGATAGGTTGATCCTAGAAGCCGTAGAAATATTTCCGAAGCTTCGCGCTTCGATTCGGCACTTTTAGTGCACTTTAGTTGGTTCAAGAAGGGGGACCAACCGACTAGATTGAGATCTAGTCGGTCATGAACTCTTCTCAAACCGACTAGTTCATTGAATCTAATGTACATGAGTTACTCTTTACTCTTAGTCGGTCTAAGAACAACCACCGACCGACTAGATGTGAAACTAGTCGGTCAGAGCTTGCTCTCAGACCGACTAGTTCCTTTGATTAATTTTACCTAAGCTACTGTTCCTCGTTAGTCGGTTTATGAACACTCACCGACCGACTAGATTCCAAACTAGTCGGTCGACGGGCCTTCACAGACCGACTAATTCACTTCCCAGATTTATTCCTTCTTTCGCTATTTGAATTTAGTCGGTCACAGTTGAACGACCGACCGACTAGTTGCTAAACTAGTCGGTCAACAACTCTTCTTTGACCGACTAACCGCTGTCGTAAACCTAGGGTTTGGGCAGCCGCCAGCTTTTCCTATTTAAACCCCCCCAAACGTTTTTCTTTCTCCTTTCATTTCTCCTGAGCCTCCTTCTTCCCCAAATCATCATCCATCTTCCCCTAGCCTTCCTCCTTCATCACGAGCCCCTCCCCCTCTCCATTTAGGACGGCCATCACCTCTAGGCCGCCGGAAAATCCCCCAAATCCTATTTTCTCCAGATTTCTCCCCACTTCTAGATCTGAGCCGTAGTTCTATGGATCGTTCTTCCGTTGCCGTGCTTGCTCGGCATCGATCTTCCGCTTCTATACGGTAGGGTTCGATCCTTTGATATTAACATAACTCTCCTTGTGATTTTATTGAAACCCTAATAATAAACTAGGTTGGATGTTGTTCTAATGTTGTTTTGCCATGGCAACGATTTCAACTCCGTAGATAACATTTCGTGGCGTGCCTCGTTGATCGTCTTCCTTGGTGCGAGACAAGTGAAACTTGCCACTTAGGGTTTTGGGCCATGTCTTAGGCCATTTGCTTGTTGTAGGTGTAAAAGAGACTAGGCGACGAAATGATACTCGCCTAGGCACAACTTCAGGATCTAGCTTGACAACGAAGTTAGACTCGTCATTTACCATGTTGCATAAGTACTACCATGTCATGTTTCATTTCAATTAACGGTACGCGATTTATCTGTACATGCCATGTTATCCATGTTGAATGTTGCATTCGTAGCACACGCTACATTACTTGTTTTACTTGATCCAGCTAGGCACCCGTTATGCGGGCATAACCCTATGCCATACGTGTTATATACATTACCTGGCTCGTGTTCCAGAAGCGGGCTAAATGAGTTGCTAACCCCAACGCCCGAATTCGTGAGGCTAGGTGCACCCTACGCCAAATACTTGTGGATCGTAAACTAGAATACGAGCTCCTGTGCGGGGCAACCCTGGCTCATTTACTGAGCATCGTGTACAGGGACCCTGGCTCGTTTGCATGTGGGAGGGTTAAGGGTTAAGCGGCCAATCAACTGGGAGTCTGCCCGATCAGCAACTTCAGTGGTAAGGCGTAAACTCTGGGTTCTGGGGTAGTTGTTAAGCGGTCAATCAGCGTGAATGTCAAACAGTTCAGCTGTAAGGGGTAAACATCTACAAACAACTTGAAACGTGTCTAGTGTTAAGCGTCCACTCAGTGTGAATGTCAAAAAGTTCAGCTGTAAGGCGTAAACATCTACAAATGACTTGAAAACGTGACTAGTGAAAAGATTGAGAATGTTAGTAGCTTGGCTACTCCTGTCATGCCATGATAATTGTTCTCTTGCACTTATTGTTACACCATGTCTTACTTGTGCACTCTTACCATAACTGCCATGTCATGCATACTATAACTGCTAGGATGCTAGTTTACCTTTCTTTCAGTTTCCTTGCCCAAGTCTTTCTAGACTTACTGACATGTGCCCCTTTCTCTTTGGGTGTCGCATGTTAGTTGCCGAGCCAGAGATTGTTGTTGAGGGCGACGAGTTCGTGGAGTTCGTGCCCGATTCTGTTGTTTGACGAGGAGTTTGAGAATACCGGTGATCTTTCTTAGGATCTTGCTGTTTCCTTTTGTTTTAGGATTCCTGTTAGTTGTCGGTGTGTGGCACCTTTGTTTGTACTTTGTACTTTGTTGGCCATGTTTGGGCCCTTAGATTCTTTTCTCTTTAAGCCTCGTGGCTTTTTCTGTGATGTTGGAATTTAATATGATGGATATTCTAAGATTTTCTTTTGTCTCATTTCCTTTGTTATTATCTTTGTTTCGTATCGCGTTGCAAGGACCTGCCAATTTAATGTTGATTGACGCTTATCGGGCTTGGAGCTTTGCGGCTTCAAGTCTGAGCGGACCTTCTCACGCTTCGCCTCCATATTTTTGGGAAGCGGGGCGTGACAGGTTTTATTGGTGGCCCATGCAGGTCCATCTTGCAACTGCGAAATATCGGAACAACGATAATAACTATGGAATGTCCATTGAATAAATTGCAACATCCGAGTCATAAATCTTAAGTCTAGTAGTTTCCCTATGCCACTAGATGGTAGGAAGACTTAGTTAGACGTCCGTGCTTGCTAGTTAGAGGCCATGATTGTTAGTTAGACTCCCTGCTAGGAGTTGATTTGGTCGTCGTAGGAGTTACCATAGTGGTTCTTGCCTAACTCTGACCGTTTTAGACTTTTAAGACTTCTTTTGTCGTTCGCTTGGGTTCATCGATTTCGGACCAAGCTGAACTCATTTCATTGCTATCTAGCCCTTAGAAAGTCTTAGCGCTTAGTTCCCTAATATTTAGTTGGTTGACCGTAGGAGTTTTCCGTGGATTTTCCTAAGTCACATCCTAAGCGTATTCATGCTTTGATCATCCGACCAAATTCCTTGCCTCGATTCCCATGACCACCACGTTTCAATAATCGTTGATCCCTCGAATGTCCCCATTCGCGAGGCTTAATTTCTTTTAAAGTTATTTTTCGATTTCCCTTAAATTTTTCGCTAAGTTTAAATTTTGTTTTAAACCTGCTACGTATATACTTAAATTTCTCACTTTTCGATTGAGTCAAAATTCCTTGTAGATTTCGGAGTCTAATGGTTGTAATTATAATTGCTATCTCGTAACCATTTCCTAATCTATATTTCGCATTTCGGTTTAAAGACTCTATTACTATTTTGAAAAAAAATTCGATATACCATTTTCTAACTATGAGTTCCATTTTAATCGCATAGCATACATACTTTAAAATCTTTTCCAAGCTAAATGGAATTTCAATTATTATATATATACACTTATACCTCATACTCTCTCGTTGACTTAAATTTATTTTTTTTAAATTTCGAAGGTTTTGACGAGATTTTGATTACTGTTTTATAATGTTTTTCCAGCCCTTACTTTTTATACCTATTTAAATATCTTGTCCCTTTTCGTATATCAATTTAATTCTGAGCCGTAATTCTATTTTCCAAATTCGATTTATAAATTTTCCTTTCTTATTTATGCCATTCAGATGACTCGTCGCGCTCCCTTAATATACTTTTCAAGTCACACATGATTTCAGCTTTCAACAAACCAAAGTTATGTTCAACGTTTTTCCCTATTGCAGATTTTTGGAAAATTACATGTTCGTAGCCACTTCCTGATCTAGACTTTCCATAATTTGGTTTTAAAGTTTTATTACAAGTCTTGATAATTTTATTACTAAAATAATATTATCTTTCCGTTCTCCGAATATACCTTGGAGTAAATTCTAAACTAAATAGAATTTCAATTATTTTCATATCCATACCATGCTCGTTGTGCTCATATGGTAAGAACCTTGTATAAATCAGTTTCTTTTTGGCAAATTCCGGTTCCTCTAAAAAGTAGTTTTCAATATTGGTTATTTTAAAATTTTCTCTATCTTAAAGACTTTGAAAGTATTTAACATGAACTTAAAATTCTTCAGTTCATTTCATTCTTGAATTTCAAAATTTTTGCCAAAATTATATTGAATTATTGTCGTATAATATTTTTCTAAACTACGTCCTTAATGTTCGTATGAACGATTTACTTCCTTTCATAATGATTTCCGTTAAGCCAATAAATCATTTCCTCTTATCACGTGTATTCAACTCAAACTTATTTCGAACAACTTATTTTATCGACCTCCAAATATTGTCTATACGGAGGAGAATTCCAACTTTTCAAAATATGACCGTTTTATACTTTTAGTGTTTTTGACTCTCGCCTTTCACGTTCTATTTCCGAAAACTTATGAGAGTAATGTTTATCTCCCTTCCCCACCTAAACAACCACAATTATATCTCAGTTCCGCTTGATTTATTTATCTCCTAGTCCTTGCCCTACCTGAACTCATTTTTACAATCTTGTTTCGTTACGCCATCTAATCTTGGTTTCCTTCCTTCTGCTTAGTTATCCCACTAGTGTTTGCCGTTGTTTACGTCGCGCCAAGTTTAGTAGTGGGTCCTTGGACTTTTGTGATGTTGTCGTGGTGCATGTACCTAAGTTGAGTATGTAGGCTTGAATGAGTGCACCCCCCCTATAGTATGATAATGTTTGCTTATTGTGTGATATATGCATACTCAGAGTTATTCATGATGTTATGAAATTGTAAGTGTGTTAGTATTTGTGGATATGTGCGAGGATAGCTATATCACTCTAGGGGCGTCTATGTATATAAGAATCTGTATTAGAATATCTAATAAAGGGCACGTGGTAGGAGATACTTAAAATGGTTGAAGTAATATGATTGGTAAAACTATAGGTATGTTAGGTATGATGATAATAGTCGTACGTATAGTTAAGCGAGTAAGCCTATTTTATGACCTGTGTGCTTGTACGTATGAGTGTGTGCTCGTACGTAGATACGTATTATGCCTAGACGTAAGTAGTTATGGATTGCTGCATGAATTATAGGTAATATACATATGGTAATAGGATTGTAACTTTGATTAGTATTGCTTGCTTTTACGGGATGTCGTATGCGTGTATACCATGAGGTATACACGATTATTGCATACCGTAACTATGTATGTGTAGATGTATTGGTATGCTAATTATAAGTAGTAGGATGTGGTGTGAATATATGAGTTACATGTGCGTGACTATACGGTGAATGCTTGTATTAGGGAAATTATTTTAATTATACGTGTGATGATATCTGTATTATTATTATGGTATATAGAGGGAGTGAATTATGTGAGTATTGCTTGACTAAATATTAATTGTGATTGACATACGGTATGTATATGGTTGTGTTGGTGGATGTGTATACATTGGTGTGGTATTGGTATATGTGTGAATACCGTGTTACGTATATAAAGTATTATGATATGTGTTTTGAGTCTCACTCAAGTTGAGTGGGTATACTCTAAGTATATTGTTGTGTATGTCTGTAGTTGCATATAGTGATGTTTGATATATATATATATATATATATATATATATATATATATATATATATATATATATATATATATATATATATAGTGATATGAGTATTTGTGCCTGGTTGTGTTACGCACATGATTGTGGGTCGCTATACCAAGTATATAGCTATAGGTGATGGTCTTGTGGTATAGATATTTACTAAGGACTTGCCCGTGTGAACGTATGTGTGCTAGCTAAACTAGGTGTGTAGATGTGCTGACATATGTGTTTCTATGTGTGATTGGTATATGTGAATGATTGATATATATATATATATGCCTGAGTATATAATGTGTGATTGGTATACATGGATGAAATGTTAGCGTGTATGGGTGTGCACCATGCACGGGTAAGTATGTGCCTAGTTATAAGTTTTGGTGACTATGATATGTTTGGCGTGTCGTGAGTATAGTTATAGGGCCGTATGTGATGTGAAGATATGGTGAAATATTTACATGCGCTTGAATGACTATATTTGTGAAATTATGGTAGTGGTGAATATGTATTAGATATAGTAAGACTTGTTTGAATAATGGTGTGGTGCGACTACATGTGTCGATGTGTTTGGTATTGGATGTATACTAGGAAATATTAGGGAGTAATATACCCATGGTTGCTCGATGCATAGGTTAGCTATCTATACGTAGAGCGATGGTTGTATTTGCTAAGTATGAGACTAATCTTTTGCGAAAATCTGAACTATTGTTTGTGCTAGGTAAGTAGTAGCTATGTAATGGATGTATATATGATTGAAATACGTGTATTAGTATGAATGACTATGATAGGTATAAGAGAATGATTTTCAAAAAAAAATTAAATCGTATTCTTAACTATACTATACGTTAGGAGCGCTAATGTTTGACTATCTAGTGCATGCATGTAAGCACTTGCTATGACTACCTCTGGTTTAAAGTATGACGTGAAATGATTTGGGGTAGTTACTAGGGCGACTAGATATGTTAGAAAGTCCGAGGACGGACTTTATTCTAAGGTGTGTAGGATGTAACGACTGGTTTTCATGTAATTGGATTATCTATATTAAAAATATATGCTTGGTGGATTTTTCTCCTTGGGTGTGATTTTCCGTCTCCGTGGCTTTCGTTTTCATTCGTTCGTTGTGATTTTCTAGCTTCATCCTTAAATCATTGGGTTTGGAGTAAGTCACTCGTGACGAGCTTCATTATCGCTCATATCTTAGAGATAGGTTGATCCTAGAAGCCGTAGAAATCTTCCCGAAGCTCGCGCTTCGATTCAGCACTTTTAGTGCACTTTAGTTGGTACAAGAAGGGGGACCAACCGACTAGATTGAGATCTAGTCGGTCAGGAACTCTTCTCAAATCGACTAGTTCATTGAATCTAATGTACAGGAGTTACTGTTTACTCTTAGTCGGTCTAAGAACAACCACCGACCGACTAGATGTGAAACTAGTCGGTCAGAACTTGCTCTCAGACCGACTAGTTCCTTTGATTAATTTTACCTAAGCTACTGTTCCTCGTTAGTCGGTTTATGAACACTCACCGACCGACTAGATTCCAAACTAGTCGGTCGACGGGCCTTCACAGACCGACTAGTTCACTTCCCAGATTTATTCCTTCTTTCGCTGTTTGAATTTAGTCGGTCACAGTTGAACGACCAACCGACTAGTTGCTAAACTAGTCGGTCAACAAATCTTCTTTGACCGACTAACCGCTGTCGTAAACCTAGGGTTTGGGCAGCCGCCAGCTTTTCCTATTTAAACCCCCCCAAACATTTTTCTTTCTCCTTTCATTTCTCCTGAGCCTCCTTCTTCCCCAAATCATCATCCATCTTCCCCTATCCTTCCTCCTTCATCACGAGCCCCTCCCCCTCTCCATTTAGGACGGTCATCACCTCTAGGCCGCCGGAAAATCCCCCAAATCCTATTTTCTCCAGATTTCTCCCCACTTCTAGATCTGAGCCGTAGTTTTACGGATCGTTCTTCCGTTGCCGTGCTTGCTCGGCATCGATCTTCCGCTTCTATACGGTAGGGTTCGATCCTTTGATATTCACATAACTCTCCTTGTGATTTTATTGAAACCCTAATAATAAACTAGGTTGGATGTTGTTCTAATGTTGTTTTGCCATGGCAGCGATTTCAACTCCGTAGATAACATTTCGTGGCGTGCCTCGTTGATCGTCTTCCTTGGTGCGAGGCAAGTGAAACTTTCCACTTAGGGTTTTGGGCGACGAAATGATACTCGCCTAGGCGCAACTTCAGGATCTAGCTTGACAACGAAGTTAGACCCGTCATTTACCATGTTGCATAAGTACTACCATGTCATGTTTCATTTCAATTAACGGTACGCGATTTATCTGTACATGCCATGTTATCCATGTTGAATGTTGCATTCGTAGCACACGCTACATTACTTGTTTTACTTGATCCGGCTAGGCACCCGTTATGCGGGCATAACCCTATGCCATACGTGTTATATACATTACCTGGCTCGTGTTCCACAAGCGGGCTAAATGAGTTGCTAACCCCAACGCCCGAATTCGTGAGGCTAGGTGCACCCTACGCCAAATACTTGTGGATCGTGAACTAGAATACGAGCTCCTGTGCGGGGCAACCCTGGCTCATTTACTGAGCATCGTGTACAGGGACCCTGGCTCGTTTGCATGTGGGAGGGTTAAGGGTTAAGCGGCCAATCAACTGGGAGTCTGCCCGATCAGCAACTTCAGTGGTAAGGCGTAAACTCTAGGTTCTGGGGTAGTTGTTAAGCGACCAATCAGTGTGAATGTCAAACAGTTCAGCTGTAAGGCGTAAACATCTACAAACAACTTGAAACGTGTCTAGTGTTAAGCGTCCACTCAGTGTGAATGTCAAACAGTTCAGCTGTAAGGCGTAAACATCTACAAATGACTTGAAAACGTGACTAGTGAAAAGATTGAGAATGTTAGTAGCTTGGCTACTCCTGTCATGCCATGATAATTGTTCTCTTGCACTTATTGTTACACCATGTCTTACTTGTGCACTCTTACCATAACTGCCATGTCATGCATACTATAACTGCTAGGATGCTAGTTTACCTTTCTTTCAGTTTCCTTGCCCAAGTCTTTCTAGACTTGCTGACATGTGCCCCTTTCTCTTTGGGTGTCGCATGTTAGTTGCCGAGCCAGAGATTGTTGTTGAGGGCGACGAGTTCGTGGAGTTCGTGCCCGATTCTGTTGTTTGACGAGGAGTTTGAAAATACCGGTGATCTTTCTTAGGATCTTGCTGTTTCCTTTTGTTTTAGGATTCCTGTTAGTTGTCGGTGCGTGGCACCTTTGTTTGTACTTTGTACTTTGTTGGCCATGTTTGGGCCCTTAGATTCTTTTCTCTTTAAGCCTGGTGGCTTTTTCTGTGATGTTGGAATTTAATATGATGGATATTCTGAGATTGTCTTTTGTCTCATTTCCTTTGTTATTATCTTTGTTTCGTATCGCGTTGCAAGGACCTGCCAATTTAATGTTGATTGAGGCTTATCGGGCTTGGAGCTTTGCGGCTTCAAGTCTGAGCGGACCTTCTCACGCTTCGCCTCCACATTTTTGGGAAGCGGGGCGTGACATGAGGACACTGATGTTGAAGGTCCTTAAACCTTTCCTAGGCCTCGTAAAGAGATTCTTGTGGAAGCTGTTTGAAATTAGAGATAGCCCCCCCGATCTTCGTCGTCTTTGCGGGTGGATAGAATTTGTCCACAAAGGCGAGCGTCAGTTTCTCCCATGTAGTAAAGTGGTTAGGCGGATGGGCCCGTAGCCAGTATGAAGCTTTATCCCTCAAGGTAAAGGGAAAAAGCCTTAGCTTGATGACGTCATCACTAGCATCTTTAGCATTTAAAGTATCACACTTTGCCAGAAAAGTGTCGATGTGGTGGTTGGGATTCTCGTGATGATGCCCATAGAAGGGATCCTGCTGCATTAGATTTATACGCCACGTCTTCAACTCAAAGCTAGCTGCCGCCAGTTGCGGTCTCAAGATGGAAGAATTATTTCCAAAGGTAGGCTTCATGTGGTCCTGGATGGACCCAGTGCGAGGAGGAGCAGTGGTATTGTCTGCCATCTGATCAGAGGGCGCTTGATTTCTATTTGAGGCTCTCAGAGCCCTTGCCATTTTTTCGATCTCAGGGTCGAATAATAATTCTTGATTAAATACCCCAAAGCGAGTGTTCATGCACCAAAACAGCTCAGAAAAATACCATTAGTAGCAATGTAATAGTTAAAAGAATGACAAGGGTGGAAAGATGAGGAATGATAAGATTCGCTAGAAAACTCTTCAAAATAAAAAAAATAAACTGAGATACACTATTGCCATCCCCGACAACGGCGCCAAAAACTTGACGCACCCGAAACCTACACATAATTTCCACCTAGCGGTGTCACGGTCGTTAGGCGTAGTACGGTTCCTAGGTGTCAATTCCGGGCTCAATCCGCAAGCAGACGGTCTCAAATTATAGTATAAAAGATGTCGGATCCCACAGGGACGGTGACAATGTATTTGAGGTCTCAGATTATTTTTAAATCTCGAAGTGAGATAGCTGTCGGTTGGGAAAGTTTGGTTTTGATGTTGTTGTTGACTTGATGATAAAGAGAACTAGGGTTTTAGGGATCACCGCTAAGACCATCGGAGATCGATGTTGGAATAGGATCCTTACATTGCATTAGGGTTAGGAGATTAGTCTCTCAATTCATACCACTCTCGTGGGTTAGAATTTCGAGGTATTTCAGTGGCTCTCATTGACGCAATGGCGGTAGCCGTCAATGTAGCGATATAGTTCGTCGGTGGATCCCCTCAAGGCACGAGCCGGGCATGTCACGAGCCTTGGTTGGATCCACTAATTTCCTTATTTAAATCCCAAGGATACTCCTTAAGCTCATCAATTCCACCGACCGTGGGCATGATCTCAGTACGAGTTATCCTAGGGATTCGAATGGATCAACCGAAATACATCCCTTTATTCCCAATTCAACCTAGAGATCCGGATCTACATCCCCCTCCTAAGATTTTAGGGCTAACCATCAACCCTAGAGGAGACTACTCACCCATGGTGATTTTGACGAATAAAAATATGATTTTTATCAAGAAAAACATTGTAACAAATTAATCGAATAAGAATTGAATAACTTACGAACCGAAGGATAAGAAAAACAGTAGCCGATAATAATCCAAAGGGATCCCACAAATTCCAGAATGCGAAGAACAATAGATCTCCAAAAACAATTAAATAATCCTAAAAAACCAGTAGGTTTAGATTTAACAATCGTTTCTAATCTCCTCCTCTCTCCCCAAACGTAATTCAAATTACAAAAAAAATGAACTCCCAAATCGCGTTCCTCATATCCACACTTCACTCAGCTGAGTGCATCAGACAGCCACGTAAATTTCCAAAAATGGCCTTCATTATCGCCGACCGAGTCAGTGACTCGGTCGAGCAGAGGCTTGCTCGGTCGGGCTGCTCGGTCGAGTATGTCAGTGAGTCGGGCCTCTCCAAAAAATGCCACTCTGCTCGGCCCGAGTCAGCCTTGCTCGGTCGAGCAGCCAGCTGACTCAGTTGCCATGAGTTCTGCTCAGCTCGAGTATGATGTTGATTGAGCTTTGGAAATGGGAGCTGCTCGACCGAGCCACCATACTGCTCGGTCCAAGCAGCATGCGTTTCAGCCTTCATTCTTCTTCGTGCATCA
>CM061135.1:82414318-82499334 GCA_030789695.1 Scilla litardierei | reverse complement strand
CATAAGAGACCCTCGTGTAGTGATTGTCCTCAATAAAATCCACAATTGGAATCTTCTTTTTTAGCCATTGCCTCCGATAGCAAAAAAAAAACCAACATGTCAACAAACATAACAAGAGAACTCCACCAATAACAGCAATAATAATCAGAAGATTCGTCGATTTTTCTCCACGGCCATTTTGGACAGGACATGCTTGGAGATGTAGTTTTGGACTTCCTCCGCATAGTTCACCATTTCCTATGATTGATCTCTCGTTCATGTGGGCAAAAACTCCTGCTGTTGGGACTTCACCTGTGAAATTGTTGAACGATATATTCAGATACTGCAACATCTGAAAGTTCTGCAAAAATTCAGGAATTTGCCCAGACAGATTGTTTTGTGAAAGATCCAGTTCCTGCATGCCCCTTAGATTTCTCAGAGATGGAGGAATCGATCCCTGAAAGAAATTGTTTCCCATGTAGAGGTACTGCAAGACCTGACACTGGCCTAGCGTGCTTGGAATCGCACCAGATAATTGGTTGTTGGAAACATTAAATTCCTGGAGATTTATGAGCTGACCGACCTCCGAAGGTAGCATCCCAGTTAAGGAGTTGTATGATAGATCGAGGTACCATGAGAGCGAGGAGAGGCTGGCAACTTCTCTGGGCACTTCACCAGTAAGATGATTGTATGAAAAGTTCAGGGCAGTCAGTCGTTGCAAGTTCCCTAAACTAGGGGGTATGCTTCCCTGCAACTCGTTCACTTCAAAATATAACTCTGTCAATTGAGTAAGATTCCCCAGAGAGGCAGGTATTTCTCCTGAGAGTTTGTTCATGAACAACCACAGCGTCTGTAGCCCCCGGAGCTTTCCGATGGTGGGAGGAATGACGCCAGTCAGAAGGTTCTGTTCCATAAATAAAGCATTCAGGCCGAGGAGGTTCCCAATTTCTTCAGGAATGCTTCCAGATATTTGGTTTTGTCCTATCGTCAGCCAGCTGAGTTGCGTCGAGAGGTTGGCTATCGTCTTTGGCAGCACTCCTCGTATGTTGTTGTCGTACAGTTCCAGGTACTGCAGATTGCTGCAGTTGGTTAATGAAGCGAGGAAGGTCCAGTCATGGCCGCCATCCCCAGCCTCCAGGAGGTTCCTACTGAGAACAACCCAAGAAAGATACTGTAATGCCCCCAGGTCCGAGGGCACTGGACCAGCAAATGAGTTGTTGCTGAGGAGCAAGTGTTCGAGACTGGAAGCATTGGATAGAGACACTGGAATCCGGCCCTCAAATTTGTTACCGTACATGATAAGCTCTTGGAGGTTGGGCAGTGTGTGACCGATGTCCGATGGAACAGTTCCCGAGAGTTGGTTGCCTCCCAAATCTAGTCCCTGGAGAGAGGAGATGTTGTAAATAGAGGAAGGAACCACACCAGATAGTCTGTTTTGAGACAGACCAAGAATCCGTAAGCTAGAAATGGAGCCCAGGCTCCGTGGAATGCTGCCTCCCAAATTGTTAAACGCGAATGATATTACCGCAAGAGAGGATAGATTCCCAACAGGTGGTGGGATGACTCCTGTCAGATTGTTATTGAGGAGAACAAGCTGAATGAGTTTTTGGAGGGAACCAAACTCGGGTGGAATTTGCCCTCCGAGCAAGTTGTTGCGCAGAGAGATGTATTGGATGGCAGAGCAGTTGGCGATGCTGGCAGGGATTACTCCTCCAAGGGAATTGTAGCTTAGGTTGAGAGACTTGAGATGCGCGAGATGACCAAGCTCTGGGGGTATCTTTCCCTGTAGTTGGTTATCTCCAAGGTGCACGAGACGGAGGAATGAGAGGTTGGCTATAGCGGGGGATATGAATCCGGCTAACTTCAGGGAGTTTAGGTCCAGAGATGTGACTCTCTCTGGATGCTTGCGAGAACCGCATGCAACGCCTTGCCACCGGCAGAAATGGGCAGTTTGGTTCCATGAAGTCAAGGCTTTGAAGGGATCGTTCGAAATTGAGTCCTTGAAGGAGAGGAGGGCAAGGAGATCAGAAGGGTGACTTGGCGAAGTTATTGTGGCAGAGCTGAGAAGAGCTGGGAGAAGGCTGAGCTGCAAGAAGACCATAGAAATTATGTGTGGAAGATCCATGGGAGCTGGAAGGTGATAGAAATTAAGGGGTCAGAACATAGCAAGGGAGATAAATATATGCAGTTCCCATTGATACGTCCAGCTGCCCGACAAGGCCAACTGCCAAAATTGAAGGCTGCAAGACAAAGTCAAAGACTAGGTGCCAGACAAATCAGCTAATAAATGAACGCCGAGTAGTTCCCTTTTTAATATACCTGCATCACAAAAAACTGTCTTTTTTGTTTGAGACGATGTGAATTATTGAAAGGATCCAAAGACTTGGAGGTGCATAAGATACGACTCTCTCTTTTCAGTCTGTCCTAGCTGAGCATATGACTAGTAACCGAGCAAGAGAAATTACTAGATTTATGCTCTCTGGTTATAAAGTAAGTTTTAATAGAGGAGCCATGTTGAAAGCCGGTGAGACTTTTGGCATGTCACCTTACTCTCGTCATATCTTACTAGTGAATAATCTGCTGTCAGTCTGTTAAGCACTTATTTATATGTTTTTATTGCATGAACAAAGGCCTTAGCCAGTAGTAAACAATGTTTTCCCCCCTCTGCATGCAGATCCCATAACCAAACTAAATTATCCTCGAAGTATGATTGTTTTGATACCTGCTTTATAGTTTGCCACGAGCCATGGCCCGATCGAAGACATAGGGGTCTGAATACATAATGTTTTCAAATTAAGATGTTTGGTCGATGGTCTATAATATCTATGGAATCTCTCTTGACTAGAAAAGATCTCATTCGATGAGTTAATTTCCTCTAGGTTCTTTGTTGATTGTGTACATACATACATACATATAGTAGTCTTCCTATGCAAACATTGTGCACCAAACTTTGGTGCAAAAATGTTTTAAATATTTTTATGAATTTTTTTTCAAATTTTTTTTCAGCAAGACTACATGCACCCCTAGCATAGGGGTGCATGCAATGATTATTAGCCAAAAAAAGTAAAAAACAATTAATAGAAGCTATTAATTGATATAAGATGTGATATAATTACCTTTTATAGCATACAATCATTGTATACACCCCTATGTATAGGGGTGTATATAGCAATTCTCTTTTTTTTTTGGAGCCTTTGATCCATATGGTTAGACACGGCACAAAAAATAAGAGTTCAAAAATAATGAGATTTGACTTTTGATTAAGCAGTTGAAAATTCAATGGGTTCAAAACAGTACATATATGTACTTTTGGTCAAATCAAATTATTAATAAACCAGTGTGAGTGTGTGTGGGTTGTAAACTTACATGGATTGAAGGCTGCAATTTTTTTTTGAAAAAAAGAATTTGAAAAAATATATAATTATGTTCGCATCACATCATTAGTTCAAAAATGTTTGCATAGGAATACATACATACATACATAAATGTATGTATGTTTGTAGAAATTACTAATTTGATAGCTTTTTTTGCATAGCAGTATGTATCCGGGCACCCAGGGTTCCCCAGATATGAACACGCCAGGTATATGATTTGTTTTCTTTAATTTTTAAAAGAATTATCTACTTGATAATTGAGCTGGAATCACTTGGAATTTGAAATTCAGATATTATGTATTTTTATTAAAAATAATTTATGCTTGATTACGGTTACCGTTATTTCAAAATGTTGTTTGAATCATAATGACATGGTCGTTTTAAGAATAGGATGAAAGGATTATTTTCAGTTTTCTGTTTGATTACTCGAATTTTTTTGTCCATTTGATTACAATCTAATAACATATATTTGTTTCAGAGATATTTAGTTTTAGTTCCAGACCTTTTTCCTCCACACACAGTTACCTAGTCCATCAAGTGTTACGTAAGTTCTGTATCTCTCATACATTTTGTAATGTGAAACCAACAATATTTTACTAGGTTAACAACTTCGTAAAGCAAATTAAAATGAAAGAATAAACTACGGCCAAGTCATTTTTAGAATATAGAACACCCGAAATACCATGGCTAGGTATAACAAAAGTTACATAAACCATCGATGATTTAGTCACGTCTACTGAATCTGGCGGGGGGTTATTCTTTGTATACCTTCATGCATTTCGTTATTCATATAATTATAAGAGATGAAGCAAATACCTTCAAGCTATGTTTTGTGTATCACCCGAGTGATATCTGGTATTTTGAAGTGCTTGTATTCATGGAATGCAACCATATTTAGCTGTAATTTTTCATCCTCCATTCGAAGATACACTTGCATTCAAGACTAGAATTGAAGAGGAGCACAGTGGATAATTACATTTTATACCTTTCCAAAACCGAAAAGACGTTCTATAGCAGATGCCATATTATCTGCCAACAAGAAGTTGCAATAAAGCATTAAAGGATTTTTATTGTTGATCTACTCTAGAGTCCAGGGGCAAAGATTTAAATATTGGATGCTAGACTAGTTGTACATGCGCCAACATTTCTTTTCTTGTTTCTCAGGAAGTCCTGGCCCAAAGCACATCTCTGATTGCCTGTAATTCCTTGCTGACGTCTCCCATGTCCATTCGTTCCATTGGGTCTTCATTTGAGCATTTAAGACCAAGTCTCAGCGACGAATCCAAGCATTTAGCTGCCTCCACGTCTGCTCCGTTGCTGCAGCGAATGTACTCGTCAATTTCTCTGTCATGGCGCATGGTGAAAAGGCGTGGATCAATAATGCCCAAGAGACTGTCAGGTAGTGCCATCTCAACATATGCATGAAGGGTTACGCCATCCTGAAACATTCCGTCTGTTGGTCTCTTCCCCGTAAATAGCTCCAATAAGAGGATCCCATAACTGTACACGTCACCCAGTGGAGCTGCTTGACCACCCATTCCATATTCTGCAATGCATATCGAATTGAATGCGAAGTGTATCATGTTTGTATAAATAGGAATAGAATGAGATGTGAGGTGCCAGTTTTTGCGATTCCATCTTTTCCTTTTAAAAAACTCCTGGGAATTGAGGTGCATTAGAACTAACATGAGAAAGAAAAGGAAAGCAAGTTAGAAGGAAAAGTATTTCCATTGTTTGGTTGGAAAGAAAAAACAAAGGAAAATGAAAATGAAAGAAAACAAAGGAAAAATTTTAATTAAAACTTTTCTTTGAGATTTTCCTCTTTTTGACCCAAGGAAAATGAGGGAAAAGAGATGTAAACTAATTTCTCACATTTTCATGTATTTATATTTTTTTAGCAAACATAATTAGTTGTTATTTTTAATGAATCCACGAATTATTCTTAAGTTTGTATCAAAAAATCATGAATAATTCGTGCATTTTTCAAAAAAAATTCGACTTTCTTCCCAATTTCTATATTTTCCATTCAACTTTCTTCCCAATTTTTATTGGTAACCAAACATGAGAAAGAATCTCATTTCCTTTTCCTTTTCCTTCTTTTTCTTTTTCCTTTTCATTTCATTTTTCTTTCTTTCCTTTTCCCACTAACCAAACACACCCGAAAGGAACAATTAATGTCCACGTACCTGGAGCAACGTAGCCAATGGTTCCTTTTATTCCAATTGATGTGGTCTGATGTCTCTGTGGCTCGGAAGCTTCGTCTAGCACAAATGTTGCCAATCCGAAATCACCGACATGGGCACAGAGATCTTCATCGAGAAGAACATTGCCCGGCTTCAGATCGCGGTGGACAATAGGTGCGTGGCCATGGTGATGAAGATACTCCACAGCAGAGGCCACGTCAATCGCCACATTCAGCCTCTGGACAAGTGTCAAGGCCTTCGTTTCTGATGCATCCGGATGCAGCCACTTCTCCAGACTGCCGTTGGCCATGTAAGCTAACACGAGAGCTTTGAAATCGTTTCCTCTGAAATCTACGCCGGAGCAGGCCGTCAGGACCTTGACGAGGTTGCGGTGGCGGATGGTTTTCAAGGTCTCACATTCGGCTATGAAGCTGTTTGATGCCCCTTTTCTCTGAAGATTTAGTACCTTCACTGCAACAACCTTTTCGTCTGATTCCATGGTTCCCTTGTACACGGAACCAAAACTACCGGACCCAATAAGATTGGAAGACGAGAACCCGTCGGTTGCTTTCAGCAACTCAGCATAAGATACCCTGGTGAACTGATCCTCCAGCGGTCTGAATGAAGCTTTTTTAAGTGATCTCCTCATCCGACGACGAACAGAGTATATGAGCAAGGATATAAGCAAAAGTACGGCCACCACGGAAAGCACGGGGATTATCACCCGCCAGGCAAGAGAGAGGCGTTTCATTCCTGTGGAGGGCGCAAAACATGGAGGCAAATGGAAAATTGGGCTCCCCCCACACAGCTCCTTGTCCCCAAGGAGCGAGGTGGCGGTCGCGTTTCTGAGCACACCTTCATCAGGCACCTCCCCCTCCAACGCATTGTAGGACAGATTCAAAAGCACCAGAACCTCTAACCTCGCAAGGAACTGCGGAATTTCTCCAGAGAGATTGTTGCGCGAAAGATCGAGCTCTCGGAGGCCTCTTAGCTTGCTCAAGGATGGTGGTATTGTCCCTTCAAATGCATTGCCTTGCATGTAGAGGTACTCCAGGCTCTGGCAATCGCCGAGGGCGCTGGGTATTTTGCCTGATAGCTTATTGTTTGATACGGCAATCCCATTGAGATTCGTGAGCTTGCCTACTTGGGATGGCAGGGGTCCAGACAAGAGATTGTTCGATAAATCAAGATGTTGCGACAGAGACGAAAGAGTAAGAAGCTCATTGGGAATGTCCCCACTCAGTGTATTCTGAGAGAGGTCCAATACGAGCAAATTCTTCAGGTTCCCGATACTTGGGGTTATGGTTCCGCTAAGGCCATTCCTTTCAAGATAGAGTCGAATCAGTTGAGTGAGGTTGCCAACAGAATCCGGGATCGGCCCTGTGAAGCCGTTTGCCGACAAGCTTAACAACCGTAGGTTTTGAAGCTTGCCGATCGAGTTGGGGACATGACCAGTGAAGTTGTTGCTGATCGCTGAAAGAACAGTCAAATTGGCGAGGTTGCCAATGTCGCCAGGAATATTTCCAGAAATCATGTTCCATCCCAATGCTATCGAGGTGAGGGTTGCAGATGAGAGATTGGCTAGAGAGCTGGGCAAATTGCCGCTGAGCCGGTTGGACTCCAGGCCTAATGTCACCAGCTTGCTGCAGTTCGTCAAAGAGGCCAGGAAATCCCAGTCACTGGGCACATTAGCTTCGAGCCTGTTGCCGCTAAGTTGTACCCAGTTGAGATATTTGAGGTTTCCTATGTTCGCAGGGATGGTTCCGCTGAATCCATTGGTATTGAGATCGATTTCTACGAGTCTGGAAGCATTCGGGAGAGAAACTGGAATCGGTCCATGGAGTTGGTTGCCATATAATTGGAGAGTCTCGAGATTAGAAAGTGTGTTGAACATTGCAGGGGGGAGGGTTCCGGTCAAATTGTTGTACCCTGCACTAAGAGTGTTGAAAGCCGAGATATTGTAAAGAGAGGAAGGCAACTCACCCGATAGCTTGTTCTGGACGACTTGAAGGAGTTGTAAACTTGAGAGCCGACCCATGCTCTCTGGAACGCTTCCCTCCAAATGATTCTCGAGAAGCAGCAGGGCAAAGAGAGATGAGATGTTTCCAATAGAGGGTGGTATATTGCCAATGAGGCCGTTTTGGCCGAGATTTAGAGACTGTAAGTTTGAGAGAAGTCCAATGCCACTTGGGATTTCTCCGGAGAGATTGTTATTCCTTAGAGTGATCCGTCGGAGACGGGAACACGAGAGAGGGAGAGAGGATGGGATCTCGCCGCTTAGAGAATTCATACTCAGGGTGAGGGTTTCCAGCCGAAACAGGCGGCCAATCTCACGTGGGATGCTGCCGTACAGATTGTTGTCATCGAGGCGAAGCACAATGAGAAAGCTCAGATTAGCAATGCTGGGTGGTATGTGGCCAGTGAGTTGCAGGGACCGTAATCTCAATGCTGTCACCCTGTCGGTGTGTTTGCTTCCACAAGCAACTCCTTGCCAATTGCAGAAAGGGACGGTGTCGTTCCAGGAGTTCAAAATTCCGATGGGATCGGTGAGCCCCAATTTGAACGAGATGAGAGCTTGTCTATCCGTTGCGTTGCTTGTCAACGTGGTCGTCGGAACACCTAGGGAGTGCGAGGGCAGTGAAGAGGCCGCGCTGAGTAGAAGGAAAGTATACGGGAAGAAGAACATGAATCCTCTTGGGAGATTCATTTGTTTGAGGGGGTTGTAAAGGAACGGGTTATGATTGCTTAAACATGAGATGCAGAGCAAGTTGGAAATACATGCTTATCGTGTTGCTGATGATTCCCTTGTCTCGACGTCTGTTACTTGTATTCTTTTATCCTCGTTTCGTTTCCTGGAAACTTCGATACAATGATAGGTGCATGATTGTCAGGACGGATGCACATGAAGATAGTGAATAAGTTTTGTTCAAAATTTCAAGAAGACATCCCACGCAAGATACCAGCTGACTAATGACCGCCCCCCACGTCAAAATTTTGTCGCCATACCGTGCAACTTGTGTATTTTATTCTTCGTGATATAATTTAATATTTTCAAGATGACACAACCACACGCAAGATACTATCAAGTTGTATAATTAATGATATAATTAATTCTTTCACACATGATATTGACAATTCGAATCCATGTATTTTGATTTCAGATTAAGAGTCAAAATGGCAATATTCCACTCAATCACGTTGCTCTTTAAAATGAACCTATTTTTTTATTTTTTTTTGAGAATAAATGGTGATCACACTAGTTTTATAGTTTTATGCATATGAACAACACCCACATGCCAAGAAAACGGAGTTAATTAACGAGGAAAAAGGACACGTCGTCGTCTTCGTCACGTTAAAATTTAACAATCAAGCCGCCCGTCAATATTGACCAATGCACTGTTCGTGTTATCTTGATGATCACTGCAACTCAACCATGGTCAGATGGACGTGCATAAATAGTAAATAATTGTTTTCGTCAAAACCATGACTAGTAACAGTAGGTATATTCATGTTTACTGTTATAAACGGGCTTTTGGAGGCCCAACTAGCTATTGGGTATCTACCCATTATGTAACCCTATTACTATAAATACATGGCTACGAGTTCCGTAGCCACCAAGTTTACAACACGTTATCAGCACGCTCGAGGCTGAGCCGAACCTCTGCCGACGGACGAACGCGACGCGAACGGGCTTCCTTCACCGAACGTCGCTAGATCCGGCGGGTAGGATCTAGAGGTAATTCTTTTCCCTAGATCTAAATTCGTATGCGCATATGTTTAGATCCAAATACTTGGATCGATTTCTTGATTAGTATAGATCTGATTTTCTATTAAGATCTGCATGTTTAATCAACCGTTTTAAAGCAAAATCGTCGTTTTATTGTTAAAAATCAACTTTTTACGATAAAAAACGCCGTTTTGAAGATTAAAAATAGTTTTTTTCCTATAAAAATCAGATTTTTATTATCTTCCTCCCAAAAATATCTAAACCATAGGGGGTTTCTTCATCGTCGCGCGGCCGGAAGCCGTGCACGCGATCCCCCCAACCTCGCGCCGTCGCCGTCGCCGCCGCCGCTCGCAGCGGCGTGCGGCAACAACCGCCTCCCGAAGCGGCGGCAGCCGCCGCCGCCTGCAGCGGTGGACTGCCCCGCCCCGCCGCCTGCAGCGGCGGGCACACCCCGTCGCCGCCTGCAGCGGCGGACGACCCCGCCGCCGCCAGCAGCAGCGGACGGGCCCCGCCGCCTGCAGCGGCGCCCCCGCCTCCGTGCGCGCGCGTGTCCGAAACCCTGGCCGCCAGAAGTGGCAATTCACGCGACGAAAAACCCTAAGTACGGTTTGTCCACAAAAATTCTTTTTCCCGAATTATTTTTCAGATTTAATTACGATTTTTTTCGTTAAAATCTGGATAAATTACACGTTTTTAATTCATCGCATTTTGGTTGGATTATCTGATTATCATACGTTTAATAATTAGGAAGATCCTGCGACCGCTGTGCCGTTAGTCAACTAACCTAACAGTGTATGACGTTGCCCAGTGGTCCAATAATTATTAAACGAAAATATTTTCATTTCCACTATAAACTACCTGTGATGATTAATTGCCTGTAATGACTAAACTGCCTGTGATGATTAATTGTCTGCAATATAATAAAATGCCTGCTGCATTTTTCTGCCTGCGACGTATGTGTATATTTGATGTGGTTTTGGATCGGCTAGCTATCACCATTATTTCCCTCGCATTCTTTTCTTTTTTTGAGAGAAAAATGTAGTGAGGATATTATTGTAAAAATTTCAAGACCGACGGACGTCCCACAAAGATGATGATCCATTCCAGAAGAAGAGGGGCCCCACGTGGGTTTCCGAGTTGTATTTTCATTTTTATGGGACTGTATGAACTTTATTTTAAAATGGTGATTAGCCGATCCACACAGCAAATATTTATGTCTGAAATGCTTAATTATTTATTTTCCTTTAAAAATATCTAATTATTGCTCATCTTTAACATGCTAGAGAGATAATGGCTAAAATTGCGAGCGTCGACTTTGATGTATTGGATGCTACATGCAAAAATTATCTGAGCTGGCGTTGGATTTAAAATTCCATCAGCGCGCATAGGGATTGAGCCATGCCATCGCTGCAGGCGATAATGTTTCTGACATAGATAAAGCGAAAGCAATTATCTATATCAGACGCCATATCGATCGGACCCTGAAGGCCGAGTTCCTCACGGTGGAAGACTCTTATGAGTTATGGACCGCCCTCGAGGATAGGTATAAACATCAAAGAGATGTTATACTTTTCCGAGCGCGATATGAATGGGAGAACCTCCGTCTCCAAGACTTTAAGTCTATCACCGAGTACAACTCGGCACTTTTTAGTATCATCTCACGCCTGAAGTTGTGTGGTGAGAAAGTGACGGATGAGCGCATGTTAGAGAAGACGTATACATCCTTCCACGAGAAGGATGTTATACTAATGCAGCAGTATCGTGAACGAAAGTTCACGAAATACTCAGAGCTTCTCTCATGCCTTTTGATGGCAGAGCAGAATAGAGACCTCCTTCTGGCCACCTATAACTCACGCCCTACCGGCACTGCTCCTGCACCTGAAGCGCATCACCGCTCCTCCCAGAAGAAGAGGACTAACTTCAAAGGCAAACCCCAGAAGGGCAAGGCAATGAAGAAGCAGGCCAGAGGACCCCCTCCAAGAACCAACAATGAGGGAAAGAAGAAAAATGTGTGGAAGAGAAAAGACGACGACCAGACATCTGCCCCCAGAAAAGACTGGGAAGATAAGTGCCACAGGTGTGGCATGACTGGATACTGGTCCAGGAATTGTCGGACTCTACGCCACCTACATGACTTGTACAAAGCGAGCCAGAAGCAAGCTGAGACAAACCTGGTGGAACAAGAAGACCTGGCACCAATCAGGTTCATCGCTGAGGACTTCTCAAACGATGACCTGCTCGAATGAAGCATTATCTACTTTCTGCTATGCATAGTAATTTGAAAAACAATTTACTCTCTGGTTGTTTGACTTCTAGCATGTTGGATGAATTTTCAGACATTGAATAAATATTAGTAGTAAATCTTTTGTTGTGCCTTATACTGCTATGTTTTTCTCTTAAAATTAGATGGATAATAAATGCCTAGTGGACAGTGCCTCTACGCATACGATCCTCCAAGACATTTGCTTTTTCCAAAGCATTGATAAATACGATGGAACCGTGAATACAATCTCCGGTCCATCAGGAATTATTGAAGGATTAGGGGAAGCACATTTTATGCTCCCCAACAAAACACAACTACTAATAAAAGATGCGCTTTTCTCCCCTAGCTCTCATAGAAATCTGTTAAGCTTTAAAGATATCCGTTTAAACGGATACCACCTTGAGACGGTGAATAAACAAAACAGAGAATTCTTGTATGTAATGTCACATAAAAACGGTGCTAAAACCACCGTCGAGCATTTTTGAGGGACTCCTGTCGGGTCTCTACCATACAAAGATAAGAGCAATGGAAACAAACACACTTGAGCACCAGAAGTGCGATAATAAAACAGAATTCCAACTCTGGCACAATAGACTAGGACACCCTGGAAGGAACATGATGCATCGCATCATATCCCAATCCCGTGGAATTAACTCGAAAAGCCTGAAGCTACTTCGAAAGGGTGCATCTCCTTGTCCCCCTTGTCACAAAGGGAAACTGATTACGAGACCATCCCCCCTGAAGGTGGACTCAGAGTCTCCTAACTTCCTAGAGAGAATACATGGAAACATTTGCGGATATATTCACCCCGCAAGTGGCCCATTTCGGTACTACATGGTACTAATTGACGCATCTTCCAAATGGTCGTATTTGTGCCTCCTGTCCACCCGCAACGTAGCCTTTACACAGCTACTGGCACAAATTATAAAGTTGTGGGCACATTTCCCAGATAACCAGATCAAGAAATTGCGTCTGGACAACGCTGGGGAATTCACATCACAAGTTTTCCAAGACTACTGCCAAGCAACCGGCATAGAAGTTGAACATCCTGTAGCTCATGTTCACACCTAGAACGGGTTAGCCGAATCTCTTATAAAGAGACTACAATGGATTGCTCGTCCATTTTTGATGCAATGCCAGTTACCGGTGAACGCATGGGGACATGCCATCTTGCATGCTGCATCACTGATAAGATTACGACCGTCAGGAAGTCAATCTTATTCTCCGATGCAACTTGCATATGGGAACCCACCAGATATCTCTCACCTGAGGATATTCGGATGTGCTGTCTATGTCCCCATCATACCACCGTAGAGGACCAAGATGGGTCCTCAACGTCAACTGGGTATCTACATAGGATTCAATTCACCATCGATCATTAGATACCTAGAACCCCTAACGGGGGATGCCTTTAAGACACGTCTAGTAGATTGTGAGTTTGACGAAAGCACTTTTCCCAAACTAGGCATTAACACAGAGAAGCCAGAAGCTTCAAAGACCATTTCATGGGATACTAAAACTTTATCCCATTTTGATACACGTACAAACCAATGTGAAGACGAGATCCTGAAGATCCTTCAAATACAAAATACAGTTCACATTTTACCGGACAAATTCACTGACAACCAGAAGATTGTCAGATCACACGTCCCTGCTGCAAATACGCCAGCTAGGATTGACATACCCAAAGATGGAGGCAATCCACCTGCAGCAGAAGCGGCCGTACCTCAACAAAAGAGAGGACGACCCCCAGGCTCCAAAGATAAAACCCCTCGAAAGAGGAAAAATCCTGGAGCGATGATAACGATACCACCACAGGATGCTGAGCTCAGCCCAGATACCTCTCCCCTCCTAGAAACCCCTGAAGAGAAAAATGTTGGAGAAATATAATTAAACTATGTACGTACTAGGGAGGTACTGGACAGAAAAAGCACAATCATCGATGATAACTTCGCGCTCATTATTGCCTCTCACGTCACTGAATACGACGATGAGACCGATCCACGCTCTCTAGCAGAATGTAAACGCAGAGAGGATTGTCCAAAGTGGAACGAGGCAATAGGAGTAGAGCTGGACTCACTCTCGAAGCGCAAAGTTTTTGGACCTGTAGTCCTAACACCAAAGGGTGTTAAACCTGTGGGATATAAATGGGTATTCGTGAGAAAAAGAAACGAGAATAATGAGATCGTGCGCTACAAAGTGCGCCTTGTTGCACACGGCTTTTCCCAACGACCAGGAATAGACTATGACGATACATATTCCCCGGTCATGGATGCGATCACTTGCCGTTTCATTATTGGCCTATCTACTAAGGAATGCCTGGATATGCAGCTCATGGACGTTGTGACTGCATACCTATATGGAAATATAGATAATGATATCTATATGAGAATCCCAGACGGATATAATCTACCGACGAAAATGACAGAAAGACCTCGGGACGTCTATTCGGTCAAACTCCAAATATCACTGTATGGTTTAAAACAGTCGTGGAGAATGTGGTATAACAGACTCAGTGAATTCCTAGTGCAACAAGGATTCACAACAAATGAAGTCTGCCCTTGCATCTTTATAAGAGCAAAGGGAACATGATTCGTAATCATTGCCGTCTATGTAGACGACCTAAACATCATCGGATCTCCTGAAGAGATAGGTGAGATATCCAAGAGTCTCACACAGACTTTTGAGATGAAAGACCTTGGCAAAACGAAGTTCTGCCTAGGCTTACAAATTGAACACTTAAGCGGAGGAATCCTGTTACACCAATCGACATACACAAAGAAGTTGCTGAAAAACTTCCTAATGGACAAATATCATCCGCTTAGTACACCAATGGTCGTCAGATCATTGGATGTCGATACAAACCCCTTCCGACCGCTGGAAGAGGGGGAGGAAGCACTGGGTCCTAAAGTACCCTACCTGAGTGCAATTGGAGCACTCCTATACCTGGCAAACTGCATGCGTCCTGATATAGCGTTCGTAGTTAGCCTACTAGCCAGATATAGTTCAGTGCCCTCAAAGCGCCACTGGAACGGAGTGAAGCACCTTCTACGCTACCTCCAAGGGTCTGTGGACCTGGGACTATACTTCAAGAAAGGCGTATCCTCCGACTAAGTCGGTTATGCAGATGCAGGATACAGGTCTGACCCACATACCGCAAAGTCCCAAACAGGTTTCGTATTTACATACGGTGGGACAACCATCTCATGGAGATCTATGAAGCAGACTTCAACAATGACCTCATCCAACCACTCCGAGCTCATCGCGATCCACAAAGCTAGCAGAGAATGCTTTTGGCTTCGATCAGTCATCCACCACATCCTCGTGACTACCGGCATGAAGACGGGAGATCTTGGACAACCACCATGTACGAAGACAATGCTGCTTGCATCGCTCAACTACGAGGTGGCTACATCAAAGGTGACAGGACGAAGCACATTTCCCCCAAGCTCTTCTGGACGCATGAACGACAAGTAGACAACCAGATCGACATCCAGCAGATCCAGTCTTGCAACAACCTGGCAGATCTATTTACTAAAGCTTTACCTCGCAGTTAGGGATGAGAATGGGCATGCCCAAAGCCCGATTGGGCTTCCAATTGGGCATGCCACATCATCATCCCTCCAAATCATTCACTAATTCTAGAAAAATTAGTGAAGGATTTGTATGGATGATGATGTGGCATGCCCAATTAGAAGCCCAATCGGGCTTTGGACATACCCAGTCTCATCCCTACTCGCAGTACCTTTAGAAAACTTGTACTAGGAATTGGGATGAGACAATTGAGAGATCTACAAGCCTGAAGCTTGTACACTTCAGGGGGAGTTAATGTTAGGTTGTACTCTTTTTTCCTTAGCTATTGGTTTTTTCCACTGGGTTTTCCATATCCAAAGGTTTTAACGAGGCAACCACATCAACTCAGGATCCAGAAGTATCCACCTCTGATGATATCCATCGATCAGGGGAAGTTATAGAGACTTGTACTCTTTTCCCTTAGCCACTGATTTTTCCCACTGGGTTTTCCATGGCAAAGGTTTTAACGAGGCAAGAACTATTAACTTGGGATCCAGAAGTATCCATAGACCCATGGTCAGATAAGCTCGACGAACCCTGAAGTGTTCATTACGGCTTACAACAATGGATGGATAATGGGACGTGTTATAAACGGACTTTTGGAGGCCCAACTAGCTATTGGGTATCCACCCATTATGTAACCCTATTACTATAAATACATGGCTACGGGTTTCGTAGCCACCAAGTTTACAACATTTACTTTAATTTGCATTTTGTTATTTTCTATAATAGTGGGTGGTTACATATTCACTATATAACACCATTAGTGTATAAGATAAAGAGCAATCTGATGAAGCCAACAAGGCTAACATCAGGGTCTGTGAACACATAATACAAACACAACAAAAATCTGGATATCAAGAACTCCGATCATCGAATTCACCAATTACTCGACCATTGCCTCGTCTCAAATGATGTGAGAACTACTCTCAAGCGCAGGAGATCGTGCAAGTAATATCCTGGTGAGTCCAGGTATCGAATCCGCGGGACAACTGACCTGCAAAACTACGAACATCAATCTGTAAAGAATAATAATACGATGAGAACCAACCACCTATCAGGTATAATCAAGAGTATCAAGAGTTTGGAATAAGAAAAGAAAATCTTACGATATTTACGGTGACTTCGGTAGGGATACAAGTATGGGGAGTATGTGTTTGGTTTGATTTCGTTAGTGTGTGTGCAATCAATGAATATCGATACCTTTTCTATAACTCAACGTTTCGTCCGGTCAGGGCACGAGAACGTCGGAAAGTATGTCGATCAAGTATATAAAAGCGTGCCATAGAATTAATCACGTGCAAATAAGGCGAAAAGATATAGAAATCAATGAATACGACACCCTAACTACGTCAACACCAACACATATGAAGTGGATGTGCTACGGTTGTGATTTCATTAGGAGTTTATAATCACTGAAATATCATGTCTTTCATATAACTCAACGCTTCACCCGGTCAAGGCGTGAAGGCGTCGGAAGATGAATCGAGACAAACTAGTCAAAATAGCCGTATACGTATCACTAGCAACATTGATTTCATTAAACGATAAACGCAACAATAAGTTCAGATTAGTGAACATGAGTTGGCTAGCCTTGTCAGGGCCTAGCCATATGGGATGTAAACAATATCGACAATAAGCAAATACCCAACAAATACGTTGTAGAAATCAATGTTACGAGCAATTTTGACATGATAATAGGGCTAAAGACATGAAATTTAGCGAATAAATACTCCTAACTACATCACAACCATAGCACAAGGAGATTATCCACGCATGGTGTAAAGAAAATCAGATTTCATAGCCAAATACATCGTTTTAATAGCCAAAATACAATGAAATACACCAAATACGGGGTATAATTTCAAGAATTTATCACCAAATCTCCACTTTAGAACCAAAAACTCCCTTGGAATAGGAAGAATAGCCTCTGGAATTTTTCAGAATTTTCCCCTGGAGAAATACGCATAGTAGCCGCTCCAAAAGTCCCAAAATACGCCAGAATACACCCCAAAACCCTAGAATACGCTTATATAATAGCCTTGCGGGTTTGGGGGCTTATCGGGTCGAAACCCGCTTCAATATCGACTTAAACCCGCACCCGCAAGTTGCATCGATTCTCCGCCGTTCGATCTGGGCGGGATCGCCCCAGGGAGCGCCACGTGGCCTTTAGAAGTCGTGCGCGCCCGCCTCGCTAACGACCTCGAGTTCGGATCGAACTCGGAGAGTTCTCGTCCATTGGATCATGAAGCGACGGACGTGATATCGCCGCGTCGCCCGCTCTTCGTCTGTGCGTGCGGACCGTTGGATTCGAATCCGACGGTGTACAGGCCGCCATGTCGCCCGCTTCCGCTGCGTTGGATGTGAGATGCGGGCCGTTGGATCGAGCGGGAAGCGACGGATGGCCGCCACGTGGCAGCACCTGATTGGTTGGTGGCCGTATTTTCGTATTTAATTGTGTATTTCTCCATTTAATTGGTATTCTGCATTCAAAAATTCATAGTAATTAGCACAGATCTCAGAAAAATACAAATAAATAGTCGTTGGAATCGTGAGATCGAGACGATGCTAGGAAAAATATAAAAAGTGCAGAAATACTCCATTAATTACTGTTTTGTTCTCAAATAAGGTGTTTTCTCTAATAAGTGATGATGTACAAAATACGAATGTATTAGAGAACAATTAAGCATCATATGAGCACAAAATAGGACTAATTAGGGGGTTAAATACGCAATATTCACTCCGAATCACACCCCCCAACTAGCGTTTTGCTAGTTCCTAGCAAAAAGAGCGATGAATACGGATGATTAATAAAATAATAAATTCTATCAATTGCTTATGGAATGGCTCAATGATACGCTTTTCAACATGATCCTGGCCATCAATATACACAATCCATGCACAAGATCAATCACATGAAATTTTCTTTAGTTTAATTTGAATAAATAACATACAAGCATCGTTTTGCGCAAGCGAAAGTATAACACGTCGTTATATTCTAGTCTTCTCATTTCCAAGGAATTGGCCTATCAGAACAATCATTCAAAACATGGGTATTGAAGTTGCTCAGTATATTCACCATTTCTTTTCTTTTATTAGTTCCGCGTAACGCGCATCAAGCAACATTTGTGGAAAAATATAACTTGGATCGCTCCATCAAATGAGTGAGGTTCCGGTCAATGGCTCCCAAATCAGACGATAATAGGGCATTAGGCCAAAAGGACCACTCGGACTGTACTACTCGAGCCAACCCAGTTATTTATTTATTGGCACACTTGTTCAATTCATGCATTTTAAATTTTAGCCAAGTTTTTTTTTCTTTCTTCTTTTTTTTTCGTAAGCAACTCAACACCCATAAATCGAACATAAACATTGATCACTCCTCATTTTACACCTTTTTTCCGTGTATTTGCATGCCATTTAGATCGCCCAAATCATGTTTTTCACGATATATCGACGATATTGCGATGCTTTTCACGATTTGTTGTTTTTGTCGCATTTCAGGTGATTTGGCGCGATTTGGAGTGATCTCGAGACGCGCTTACTCTAGACGGCCACCGACGGCCTCCCCGAGGGATATTTTGCTGTTGGAGAGGAGCGGAAGAAGAATGGACGTCGCAGGAGCGACGAGGAGGCCAAAACAATCAGAATGGGCATCTTTTGTGTCCCACTCGGCCGAGTGGAGGAGCCACTCGGCCGACCAGCGAGACACTGCTCGGCCGACCCGTTCAGACACGATTTCTATGTGTACTCGGCCGAGCGACGGAGACCACATCGGCCGAGTGACGATACCACGTCCGCCCGAGTGGCGCCCAGATGAAGCCCCTCCAAAATATCGAAGTTTCTGTTTTTCGGCCACCTGAGCTTCAGAAGACCCACTCGGCCGAGTGGTAAACCACGTCCGCCCGAGTGCAGTGAAGCCATCGGCCGAGTGACGACAACTCACTCGGCCGAGCCGCCTCCGAACTGAAGACCCCTGAAAGCCCCGACTTACTGGAAAATTACAGGGTTTTCACTCGGTCGAGCGACTTTTGTCACTCGGCCGAGTGCGATGCGCTGCCTGTAGCGAAATTTGCGGAAAACAGGCTGTGCAGGGGCGTTTTGGTCAGGATTTTTGGACGATTTTTGGGGCTATTTAAGCCCTGTTTTTACCCTAGTTTGAGGAGCCATCTCTTAGATTTTTTGCAGCTTTTTGAGACTACTTTTTAGCTTTATTATTTGTGATTGGAGAAGAGAAAAACTTGGATTTTTGTTGGATTAATTGAAGAATTACATTGGTTTGCATCTCTCTTCCCCAAAAACTCTATTTTTATTGTTTATATCATTGTTGTGATGAATTTCATTGCCTATTTCATTGATTATCTTTGTGCTATTGCTATGATTTGTGAGTAGTCTCCACGTCTTGGGGCGTGGGGATGAACCCTACAAGCCCAATTTCGTATTTGTGATAAATTGGTAGAAATTGTGCTAGAATCAATAATTAGAGATTAGATTGGGATCGAATTACTACGGATAGCTAGGTATTCATATCAATTGGGATTTGCAAGAGATTGGATCCCAATTTGATAGGAAGCCCTAGAAATCCGAATTGGGTTGGAGTCGGACTTTCGAAGTGTCGGTTTGCAAGAGATTGGACCGATACTAGGATCTCCGGTTGCAATTCTGTGCCGATACCCGTTTGCAAGAGATTGGACGGGTAGGAACTATCCTAATTTAGATTGTGGACCGAGTTTGCAAGAGATTGGGCTCGGTGCGCAATTGGACGATGATGTTGATCCTAATGCTAGCTTTCCTAGGCTAGGGTTTGCAAGAGATTGGACCCGACCCTAGGATAGCTATAGACCGGCAACAGCGCGAGAGCGTGAGCTTGGTTCCACATTTAGTTGCAACTAGTTCATCCAAATTCTCATTCTAGCAATTTTGATACCGACTAACCACATTTATGAAATACGGTGAGTAGCGGGGATTCCCCATTCCCTAGACGTTCTTTATTTGATTTGATATTTCGCACATTTGTCTGATGATTGTGACAGGATCGCCCAAGGCAATTCTCTCTAATCTTAAATAGCCAGGTTGATTAGAAGCAAGCACGGTCATTCGTCCTCCCTGTGTTCGACACCCGCTCGCCGCTATACCGTGCGCTTGCGGTAAAACTACAACCGTTCTTTGGGTGTACGTCCCGGAGCGATCAAACATCAATAACGAAGGCCAAATTTCCTCTTCAACTTGAAGACTTTTCTAATAAATCGTGTATACTTAAGCTTTTTCATCACATTAGCATGCATGAAATAAACTCAAACTATTTCGAGATATTAATCATGGCAATTGAAAATTTTCATGAATAGCATATTAACAAGCAATTCCATGAAGAAAAAAAAATTAATATTTCAGGCCATAAGCAATTTTTAGAACTCAATTAACGCATAATCACCCGCATTTGAGGTATACGAAGGAGTTTAAAATGGTGAGATTGGTGGTTCATTCTTTCCTTATGCCATGCTTTTGAAAAAAAATCCTAAGGTCTCATACACACCCCCCGACTAAAGATGGACATTGTCCTCAGTGTCGAAAGGGGTACGAGTTTATTCAAGCAAGCATCCTAGAAAGCATATAAAATTCTACGCTATTGGAAAGAACACACAGTGTTCAAATGGCGGATCCTGAATCTTTAATGGTGGAGGAAGTTGTTCAATTTGATCCTTGCGCTCCTCGGCGAGTAATCTTCCTCCTTTAGCTAAATTGGACTCCAGCAACACAACTCCAAGCATCTCTATAAGCTGTTTACCAATGTCCTGCAAGAGATGAGTTATGTCAGTCCAAATTATTTTAAAATTATTCGCCATAAACATATTCCAAATATAGTCATCAAAATAGGTGAAGTAAATTAGAGCATGGTGATGACAACTCCCTGAAAAATGTGCACTACGCTCGGTATGATGCTCAGTCAATGTGGAGAGTGGTAAATGATCTTGGGAAAAAACTGGGGAAGGGAATGGTTCGGGCTCCATAGAGATATTCTTTAAACCATGTCCCTAGTCGTCTCCTCTTCCTGTTCATCCAAAATTGCTCGCTCATCCTCTACTTTGCACACACTTCCTGCCATATCAATGTTTTCATTCGTGACTTCATCGTGACATGGCTCGCTCGGTATACCTGCAATAGAAGATAAACTCACATTAGATTCTGGAAATTGAATTTCAAAAAATTTATTTTCTTCTAAGCAAGTGGAAATCAGCTTAAGATTTTCAATAGATTGCTGAATCTGCCGACTCCGAGCGAGGAATTTCTCTTGGAATTGATGGGACGTGGCCTCCTGTGTCTGAATAAGCAGTTGAACTGCCTCCTTCAAGTGTTGCAAAGGTACGTCTACGCTTTGCTCTCCTTGATCAAGGCTTGAAGGCTCCGTTGAATCGCACTCTGAAGTCTCTTTCGTGATTTCTTCGTTCTCTTGTAAAGACTCCATGTACTTCCACGCCTCTGTCGGCGTCATGACTCCCAAGAATTCCTGCAGCTGTGGTCGTAGTCCACCTAGGAATGACTCCATGAGCTCTTTCTTTATGAAACCATGCTGCGGATAGCTCGATATTATGTCTGTGAACCTCCTCCAGGCCTGAAAGAACGTTTCACAATCAGTCTGATTAAAACTAACAATCTTGAGCTTCTCCATCCTATGTTTGTGTGCCTTATCATATTCTGCATCATACAAATTGTTCGTGCAATAGAATTTCATGTATTCCATATACTCCATTTTTAAAAGAGAAAACAAAAAACAAAAACAAAAACAAAAAAAAAATCCTAGACTATAAGATGGAAGGATCTCACCGAATGTTCCTCCAAACGAACTGAAATCGTAGCTTACAAGTACTGTTGTCCCCGACAACGGCGCCAAAAACTTGCCTCGTCTCAAATGATGTGAGAACTACTCATAAGCGCAGGAGATCATGCAAGTAATATCCTGGTGAGTCCAGGTATCGAATCCGCGGGACAACTGACCTGCAAAACTACGAACGTCAATCTGTAAAGAATAATAATACGATGAGAACCAACCACCTATCAGGTATAATCAAGAGTATCAAGAGTTTGGAATAAGAAAAGAAAATCTTACGATATTTACGGTGACTTTGATAGGGATACACGTATGGGGAGTATGTGTTGGGTTTGATTTCGTTAGTGTGTGTGCAATCAATGATTATCGATACCTTTTGTATAACTCAACGTTTCGTCCGGTCAGGGCACGAGAACGTCGGAAAGTATGTTGATCAAGTATATAAAAGTGTGCCAAAGAATTAATCACGTGCAAATAGGGCAAAAAGATATAGAAATCAATGAATACGACACCCTAACTACGTCAACACCAACACATATGAAGTGGATGTGCTACGGTTGTGATTTCATTAGGAGTTTATAATTGCTGAAATATCATGTCTTTCATATAACTCAACGCTTCACCCGGTCGTGAAGGCGTCGGAAGATGAATCGATACAAACTAGTCAAAATATCCGTATACGTATCACTAGCAACATTGATTTCATTAAACGATAAACGCAACAATAAGTTCAGATTAGTGAACATGAGTTGGCTAGCCTTGTCAGGGCCTAGCCATATGGGATGTAAACAATATCGACAATAAGCAAATACCCAACAAATACGTTGTAGAAATCAATGTTACGAGCAATTTTGACATGATAATAGGCTAAAGACATGAAATTTAGCGAATAAATACTCCTAACTACATCACAACCATAGCACAAGGAGATTAGCCACACATGGTGTAAAGAAAATCAGATTTCATAGCCAAATACATCGTTTTAATAGCCAAAATACAATGAAATACACCAAATACGGGGTATAAGTTCAAGAATTTATCACCAAATCTCCACTTTAGAACCCAAAACTCCCTTGGAATAGGAAGAATAGCCTCTGGAATTTTTCAGAATTTTCCCCTGGAGAAATACGCACAGTAGCCGCTCCAAAAGTCCCAAAATACGCCAGAATACACCCCAAAAACCCTAGAATACGCTTATATAATAGCCTTGCGGGTTTGGGGGCTTATCGGGTCGAAACCCGCTTCAATATCGACTTAAACCCGCACCCGCAAGCTGCATCGATTCTCCGCCGTTCGATCTGGGCGGGATCGCCCCAGGGAGCGCCACGTGGCCTTTAGAAGTCGTGCGCGCCCGCCCCGCTAACGACCTCGAGTTCGGATCGAACTCGGAGAGTTCTTTTCCGTTGGATCATCAAGCGACGGACGTGATATCGCGGCGTCGCCCGCTCTTCGTCTGTGCGTGCGGACCGTTGGATTCGAATCCGACGGTGTACAGGCCGCCACGTCGCCCGCTTCCGCTGCGTTGGATGTGAGATGCGGGCCGTTGGATCGAGTGGGAAGCGACGGATGGCCGCCACGTGGCAGCACCTGATTGGTTGGTGGCCGTATTTTCGTATTTAATTGTGTATTTCTCCATTTAATTGGTATTCTGCATACAAAAATTCATAGTAATTAGCACAGATCTCAGAAAAATACAAATAAATAGTCGTTGGAATCGTGAGATCGAGACAATGCTAGGAAAAATATAAAAGTGCAGAAATACTCCATTAATTACTGTTTTGTTCTCAAATAAGGTGTTTTCTCTAATAAGTGATGATGTACAAAATACGAGTGTATTAGAGAACAATTAAGCATCATATGGGCACAAAATAGGACTAATTAGGGGGTTAAATACGCAATATTCACTCCGAATCAACCATACAATTTCACATATAACTAGATACACCTGACATTGCAGATCAAGTCGACAAGCGACAACCGGATACGTGGGATGTTGTACTCGGGAATGAAACTCTGATCGGATACGCCAATCTCTGGAGTGGTTAAACATATCTATGGTTGCTACTATGGCCTTGTACGATGGCTGTCGTAGGATAAAAACCTAATTGCTGATGTAGCTGTGTCGATACAGTCGCTACCGTGTTATGCCAATGGTCGAAATGGACTCCAACTGAGCAAGCTGGCTGTTGCAAAATATGATACAAATCACCAAAAATATCTCAAGATTTATTTAGGTTTTACTACTCGTTAGGGAACTAACCTCGTAATGTCATCCAACAAGCGGAAGTCGGGTCTGAACGGAGAAACGTCGGCGTCATCTGGAACTCCTTGGCTGCGGGTAGCGTAGCGAGGTACCTCTGGACAGCATGGTGATGACGTGAAATCAGCGAGCTAATCAGCGATCCTCCTCCCGTTGTGAGTAGCGCAACGGTTCTTCATGATAACGGCGACGTCGGCTAAAAGTACGTGCGTGCGACAACACACGTGAACTCCGAGAGTCCAAGGGGGCTGTTGGTAGATGAAGTGGGACCAAAGGAAGATGCTCGGCCCGATGGATGGCCGACGGCGTGAGCGTACGGCGGTGGGCGGCCGTGAGAAGCCGGGGAGGACAGATTCGCGCCACGTCCGTTGTTGCGCATCTCAGTGAAATTCCAGAGATGAACAGAGGAAACGGGAAACTGCAGTGGTTAAAGGACTTCAAGACGAAGCCAACGGCAGTGGAGTTGTCGCCGGGGGTGGTCGGAGGTGGCCGTGCGCGGGCGGCGAAGTTCAGCTTCCAGATCTATGAAAAACAGCCGATACGGCGTGTTCCGACGAGGATTCCGGGAGCTACAGGTGGGCTATGAGCGTGATGAAAGTTGCAGTTGGTAGGTGGTTTCGATAGGAATCCAACGGCGGTAGGGTGGTCGTCGTAGGTGGTCGGATGGCCGGTGGACGTGAGTTTTTCCAGCGGTGGCGCAGATCTGTAAAACTGTCGTTTGGGTTGTGTTTGAAAGCGTTTTGAGGGAGATAGAGATGAGGGAAGAGGGTAAGGGGAGTTGGAGATGCTCGGGGGGTCAGAGAGGAGTTGATTGGGGGTGTTGGTCGCCTGAGGGGGTGGTCGGAGCGGCGGCGTCGTCGGGTTTTCCGGCGGGCAGCGGATCTGTCCAAAAAACTGTGTTTGTGAGGCTATTTTGATGGGTTTCAATGGAGTTTTGAGGGAGAAAGAGTGTAGGGAAGGGGGAGGATGTTGTCGAGGGATGAGGGGATGCCAAGGGGAGGCCGTGGCTCGCCGGTGGAGGCCGGAGGCAGCCGGAAAAAGGGTGGCCGGCGGCTTCAAAACTGGGCGGCAACCAAGGTTTGGCAATGGTGTTTTAGAATAGTTTGAGGGGGGAGAGAGAGGAGAGAGGAGAGAGGAAGTAGGGGATGATCGGAGGATGGCCGGAGGATCGCCGGAGGGGCCGTCGGTGATGGGGGAAGGCCAGCCATGGGTTAGAGAGGGGGGTGGCGGCTGGCTATCGTGTCTTCCTAGGGCTTTTGTTGGGTTGTTTTTAACATGAGGAATATTGATATATAGGGGTATGAAGGGGGTGGATTTAAGCCAAGTAGGAGAAAGAGTGAGAGAGAGGGGGTATAACTAAGGGAGATATATTGTGAGGGTAGCCCAGTGAATCATGCAAGATACGTAAGGATCCAAATTGATTTGGGTTAAGTTTGAAATTCAAAAGATTAGTGGCTAATCAATGGTTGGAAATTGATTAGGGGATATCTTCCCCTACGGGCATCGGAAAAATAATCCAAAAATACCGGGACGATCGTGGAGACGAGACGCACAGATCTACTGAGCCCGATCATGCGTAACGCCTACCAAAAATTTACGTAAAATTGGGAACGGCGTTTTGAGTCAAATGACTAAAACGCCCCTATCGTTCAAAGTCGTTTTGCGAGAAAATGAGCCGTGAAACGACGTTCCCAAAAATTACAATAAAATCCAACACCCCGAAACGATCGCAATGGCATATCGCATCGCATATGTCGGAGCTCAGAAATAGCCAAAAAGAATACGTGCACGATAAAGCACGTGCACGCAGGAAATACGAACGGTCGGAAAGCGGCCGTTACATTCTACCCACCTTAGAAATGATTCCGTCCTCGGAATCACTCATACTAACATTAATAACATCTATATAACCTTATACCCCAAAACTCGCATGACTACACCTATAGATCGTTGTTCTTATAACTTCAACCAATGTTCTTTAATTAATCCTTCATAACCCTTCTTTTCACTGGATAATGCCTCGACTAATCTCACATCCTAAAACTTAACCATAGACCCATCACTGTTGTTCAAATTTCCAACTCCAAGTCCTCACAAAAGAATAATAATCATCTTCTCATACCATACTGCTCTATAAAACATCATCGCCCAAAAACAATCTTTTAACTCTATATCTCTTCCCAATATTAATCAATCGCTAAAATGATGTTTTAGTCAATCACCAACCCAAAGCAAAAACACTTGTCTATCTTATAATACCTTCACAAATTAACAATCGTCGTGTCCTTAATACATTCCTCGTCATATCTTCCCATAAATTTATCCGCCAAATAATTTAACTATCAAAATCTCATCTTATCTTACTCACTATAACTAATCCCAACCAATATCAAGTCTGGCTACCTAACCATCCATTTATCTCAACGCGTCGTATCATTCTCAAAGCCTTCTCACGTCAACTCGACAACCAAGTCTTGACGCTTACAATGTTCTACTAATTCTCATGATCATCCTAACTCATACCACACTCTGTAGCCATCCCTATCTACCATTCGTCTAAGCCTCAAATTTGATAAGTTCTCATTTTCACGCATATAATCTCATTCAACCAGAATTCTCCATTAAGTCCGCCACACTTCGGTTTTATAAATAAGTCTTGGACAGCCCATTCTTTTCATCCGAAAGAAATCTATTCCAATATCCTTGTTATTCAAAACCAACTAGTCACCGATACAACGCATCTCATCTCACTCTGAGCCTACCCGTAAATAAAATCCTAAAACAACAAAACTATAACAACCATAACATGACATTTCTAAATGGAGAGAAAGAGAAGAGAAAAGGGAACTTAAAACCAGTGACACATTTTTAAAACATTCGAAAAAACGTGTGGAGTCGTGGTAACGGATGAGGAAGGATAATTGATTTGCGATCTTGTGAGCTAATTTTCAAAAACTTTAAAGATTTGGTTGTAAAAGAAAACAAAGTTTTGATACATTCATATGCAGTCAAAGTTAAGCTATTCTATAATCGCGAAAAACTACGTCTAAGGAAATTGTCTGCTATGACCTTATTCATATACGTATGATTACCGTCATTCAGACAACTTCAATCATATCATGGTTAACACTGAGTACACACTCAAGACACAAAAGGCAAATATCAGAATCCTAAAGATGACACTCTCATACAGGTCTACACACTCTACCTATACTCGTGCATCACGACAACATCACCTACCAAAGGCCTACTCCTATAAACAACTACAAGGACTAATGTCTACACCAAAAAAAGAAAACGGAAACCAAAAGTGTAACGAAATAAATCGGAAGGAACGAATTCAAGTAAGGCGGGGCAAGGAGATAAGTGGTTGGATGGAACGAAAAATATTCTTCAAAATAACTAGATTAATGACGGGAGAATTACGTGTAAAAAAATATACATATGTTTATATACTTAAAAGTGAGCTGCTGTAGCAAATTAAAATTTTGGAAAAAGTAAGACGTAGGAAGGATGGGTAGGGTGAGAAACGATTATTTTGCAAATAAAGATAGGTTTACACAAAGATTTTGAAATGTGAGCACGAAGAACATAGAACTGATATAATAATAATAAATAAATAAATAAATAAAAATTGGAGCTCTCTCTCTAGTTTAGAAAGTATTCTAAAAGTATGTACGGTAAGTGGTTAACATAAATTTCGAAGTTTAGAAAAAGTGATATATTGAATTTTCAAAATGGTAACAAGTTTTAAAAGCTGAAATATGAAAGATACCGATTCGAAAATAAGTACGAGACCGTAACTTAAAATTTACACCAAGAAGGTTTCAAAATTTGCGAAAGAATTTTAACTCAACCGAAAGTAAGAAATTTTAATAATTGTTTTCAAAGAACTTAATAATGAATTTCAAAAATACTTTTAAATGAAGCAGGATTTGCAATTGAGAGATTCGGAGAATTATCGATAATTGTCATGAAGCGATCTCGTGAATCGAGGGCAAGAAAAATGATTGCATGATGGATACACCTAGGATATGATTCATGAAAGCTATGATGGAAATCTACGGCTGATAACACGAAAGGGTAATGATCCAGAAGACGTTAGAAGTCTAATTATCGGGTCATCTAAAGATCAGGAGAGCTCGGCACTAAGATTTCCTAATGAGCAAAGACTGTAACCAGGATCTAATGAGAAGGTTCCTAAGAGAATCAATGTTAGTTCTGCTGGGCCCGAAGTCGATGGACCCGAGCGAACGACTAAAAGAAGGAATTTAGAACTCTAACATGGTCCGAGCCGGGAGAGAGACTACTAGGGTATCCTAAGACGTGTATGACTATATCTAATCCAAGGCATCTGACTATCCAACCTGGGTGTCTATCTAAGTCCTCCTACCATTTAAGACTGGAAACCTAATTCAGACTTGCACGTGGATATTAAATGAATGCGGTACTTTTATTGTTCCGAACTTTTGCAAGACCTGCATGGGCCACCACTAAAACCTGTCACGCCCCGCTTCCCAAAAATACGAAGGCGAAGCGTGACAAGGCCCGCTTAGGCCAGAGCTGAGAAGCTCGGACCTAATAATCGTCTGTAGGGGTACCTTTTTAAAAGTTTCAGGTTCTTGCAATTAATAAAGTTTGAAACAACAGAAGTACAGAAAGGAATTGCATTCATTAAATTAGAGGTATAATATCCAGCCGGTACAAAGTCAAAAAAAAGAAAGCCTAAGCATGGCAACAACTAACGGAAGAGAGAAGCTAAAAGTAGTAACCTCTGAACGTCCACGTTCGAAGAGACTTCTGAGTCTGGTCCTCGTCAGGTACGTCCTCCGGGTCGATGTCCTCGGGCTCCTCGTACTCCAGTGAGTCTGCCTCGTCCACGAACTCTGGCTGAGCACCTGACGTACAGCACCTAAGAGAAAGGAACTGTACGTCAGGTAAAGTCTACAAGAAGGGTTAGACTTTACTGCAAGTGCACTGAACTATTAAACATCGTTTTACTGGTTGATTAGCATGCTGGGGTTATAACTGAGTGACAAACAGAAGTAACGCAATAGGAAAGTAAAGCGCAGCAAGTAGTAGTCGTAGCGTGTGCTACCAACTACGGGACTAACCTACAGGTGTCATGACAAGTCGGGATGGGACGGGACAAGACGAGACAAGACAAGTGAGACACGAAAGGGTTCACGCCTTATGGTTCGAGGGGGATCAGACCCTCTTGTCGTGCGCACGCTCAACCCAACCCCAAACCCAGGAACTCAGGACAATAATTACAGGGATCACTTCCGCTAGGGAAACATCCGAAACGCCCGAAGGCTTTTTGGGTAACAGGGATCACTTTCGCGGGGGAAAGCATCCGAAACGCCCGAAGGCTTTTTTGGGTAACAGGGATCACTTTCGCGGGGGAAAGCATCTGAAACGCCCGAAGGCTTTTTGGGTAACAGGGATCACTTCCGCGGGGGAAAGCATCCGAAACGCCCGAAGGCTTTTTGTGTAACAGGGATCACTTTCGCGGGGAAAGCATCCAAAACGCCCGAAGGCTTTTTGGGTAACAGGGATCACTTCAGCGGGGGAAAGCATCCAAAACGCCCGAAGGCTTTTTGTGTAACAGGACACGACATGACAAGTGTAGGGAGTTGTTATTCTAGGGTGTCCACACACACGCACACACATGATAGCCCTACAGTATCAAAAGTTGTTGTTGTCAGGCTCAGACTTCGTCGTCAAGTCTGAGCCGTCAGGAGTCGTCCCGGACGCTATCATTTCACGACGGATCTATTTGTTCACAGTTAACAATTCTAACCAACTAGGGCCTAAGCACGGCCAAAAGTGCAAGTGGATACACTTGCCTGCGATGGCGAGTGTGTCGTCCTCTCGAAGCGTCTCGTCCAAGCGTCTCGTCCGCGGAAGTCCGTCTGAAATATCGCAACGGTGACGGTGTCAGGTCTCAATTTCATCAAATCCTATTAGGGTTCGTTTCTAGGTTATCGGGACTATCCTATTCGTCAAAAGTCACTTTTTCGATGTTTCAGCCTAATCGACGATCCATCCTATGTGCACAGTCAACAAGGTACATTCGTCGATTTTCTATGTTCGTACAATGTTTTACTGGTGCTGGAAATAAATTTTAGTTCAAGTTGTCGATTTTTAGTTTAGGGTTCAGTTTTGCTACTGTGTGGGTTTTACTACTCGTTAGGGAACTAACCTCGTAATGTCATCCAACAAGCGGAAGTCGGGTCTGAACGGAGAAACGTCGGCGTCGTCTGGAACTCCTTGGCTGCAGGTAGCGCAGCGAGGTACCTCTGGACAGCGGGGTGATGACGTGAAATCAACGAGCTAATCAGCGATCCTCCTCCCGTTGTGAGTAGCGCAACGGTTCTTCACGATAACGGCGACGTCGGCTAAAAGTACGTGCGTGCGGCAACGCACGTGAACTCCGAGAGTCCAAGGGGGCTGTTGGTAGATGAAGTGGGACCAAAGGAAGATGCTCGGCCCGGTGGATGGCCGACGGCGTGAGCGCACGGCGGTGGGCGGCCGTGAGAAGCCGGGGAGGACAGATTCGCGCCACGTCCGTTGTTGCGCATCTCAGTGAAATTCCAGAGATGAACAGAGGAAACGGGAAACTGCAGTGGTTAAAGGACTTCAAGACGAAGCCAACGGCAGTGGATTTGTCACCGGGGGTGGTCGGAGGTGGCCGTGCGCGGGCGGCGAAGTTCAGCTTCCAGATCTGTGAAAAACAGCCGATACGGCGTGTTCCGACGAGGATTCCGGGAGCTACAGGTGGGCTATGAGCGTGAGGAAAGTTGCAGTTGGTAGGTGGTTTCGATAGAAATCCAACGGTCGTCGAAGGTGGCCGGATGGCCGGTGGGCGTGAGTTTTTCCGGCGGTGGCGCAGATCTGTAAAACTGTCGTTTGGGTTGTGTTTGAAAGCGTTTTGAGGGAGATAGAGATGAGGGAAGAGGGTAAGGGGAGTTGGAGATGCTCGGGGGTCAGAGACGAGTTGATCGGGGGTGTTGGTCGCCTGAGGGGGTGGCCGGAGCGGCGGCGGCGTCGGGTTTTCCGGCGGGCAGCGGATCTGTCCAAAAAACTGTGTTTGTGAGTCTATTTTAATGGGTTTCAATGGAGTTTTGAGGGAGAAAGAGTGTAGGGAAGGGGGAGGATGTTGTCGAGGGATGAGGGGATGCCAAGGGGAGGCCGTGGCTCGCCGGTGGTGGCTGGAGGCGGCCGGAAAAAGGGTGGCCGGCGGCTTCAAAACTGGGCGGCATCCAAGGTTTGGCAATGGTGTTTTAGGGTAGTTTGAGGGGGGAGAGAGAGGAGAGAGGAAGTAGGGGATGATCGGAGGATGGCCGGAGGATGGCCGGAGGATCGCCGGAGGGGCCGTCGGTGATGGGGGAAGGCCAGCCATGGGTTAGAGAGGGGGGTGGCGGCTGGCTATCGTGTCTTCCTAGGGCTTTTGTTGGGTTGTTTTTAACATGAGGAATATTGATATATAGGGGTGTGAAGGGGGTGGATTTAAGCCAAGTAGGAGAAAGAGTGTGAGAGAGAGGGGGTATAAATAAGGGAGATATATGGTGAGGGTAGCCCAGTGAATCATGCAAGATATGTAAGAATCCAAATTGATTTGGGTTAAGTTTGAAATTCAAAAGATTAGTGGCTAATCAATGGTTGGAAATTGATTAGGGGATATCTTCCCCTACGGGCATCGGAAAAATAATCCGAAAATACCGGGACGATCGTGGAGACGAGACGCACAGATCTACTGAGCCCGATCATGTGTAACGCCTACCAAAAATTTACGTAAAATTGGGAACGGCGTTTTGAGTCAAATGACTAAAACGCCCATATCGTTCAAAGTCGTTTTGCGAGAAAACGAGCCGTGAAACGACGTTCCCAAAAATTACAATAAAATCCAACACCCCGAAACGATCGCAATGGCATATCGCATCGCATATGCCGGAGCTCAGAAATAGCCAAAAAGAATACGTGCACGATAAAGCACGTGCACGCAGGAAATACGAACGATCGGAAAGCGGCCGTTACAACGGGGTATGTGGTGACCTAAAGAGAGAGGGAGTGAAGCTATGAGGTCACTTAGGGGAGGAAGAGTGGGGGCAGGTTCGTGCTCTGGAAAGTCAAGATCTGTGAGATCAGGAGCAGACTGTATAGCGGTGCCCTCCTGCACAGAAACGATGGAGAGAGAAATCTGAGTATCGGGGCAAGAGGTGGAGACAGTCCCCGAAGACTCGAATGTGGTGGAAGCAGAGGTGGAAGAAACGGCTCCAGAGGATGATGGGTGTGAGGGTGGTGCTGGGAGGCCGACAACTAGGACAGCAATGTCATGCAACTCGAACTCAGCGAAGCGTGGCATCAGGTCATCGACGGGTGCCTCGGCAGGTGCTCCGGGGGGGCTCGAGTACGTGTAGGAGAGGAAGTGGGTCCACCCTAGGAATCATCTAGTCAAGATGGACTGGAGCAATATGGGTGAGGTGTAGGGCAGGAAGAACCATATGGGGAGTGTGGTGTGTGCCTACAAGATAAGACCAGTGACGAGCCCCGTAAGGTCTGATAATATGCATGTGCTCTAGCACGTAGAGGGTCAAGCATATCGGGCCAACGGGGGTGTGTAGGTCATGTGGGATGTGAATATCAAGTATGCAGGCAAAAATGGTAAAGAAACCACCACAGCAGATGTCCGTGTTGAAGTAAGTTGTGGCAGTCTGGTAAAGGTGGTGACACAACCAGTGGGCTGCGTCAGAGAGCATGAATGGGCGAAGGAAACCATCTGAGTGAAAGCGTAGAGGCCAGGTCATACCCATAAGGTGGGTAAGCTCTGGTAGGGACATAGTCCCGACCTCAGGCCTGCAGAAAATAGTAGTAGCTAAATGCCGCTGAGCGTAACGAAGGCATGTGTGCACGATGCACGACGTCTTCGCCCAACAACGGCGCCAAAAACTTGACGCACCCAAAACCTACACCTAGATTCCACCTGGCAATGTCACGATCGCCATGCATGGTATGGCCCCTAGGTTTCAATTCCGGGCTCAATCCGTAAGCGAACAGTGTCAAGTTGTAGTATAAATGATCACGAATCCCACAGGGGCGGTGATAGTGTATATGGGTTCTCAGTTTACTTCTAAATCTCGAAGTGAGATAGCTATCGGGTTGAAAGAGTCGATTGGGGTGTTGTTGTTGTTTTGCTAATAAAAAGGACTAGGGCATTAGGGATCACCGCTAAGATCGTCGAGGATCGACGTTGGAATAGAATCCTTACGTTGCATTAGGGTTATGTGATTAATCTCCCAATTCGTGCCACTCTCGTGAGTTAGAATTATGAGGTATTTCGGTAGCTCTCATTGACGCAATGGCGGTAGCCGTCAACATAGCGCTATAGTTCGTCGATGGATCCCCTCAAGGCGCGAGCCGGGCATGGTCACGAGCCTTGGTTGGATCCACCGATTTCCCTATTCGAATCTCCAAGATACCCCTTAAGCACATCAATTCCACAGACTGTGGGCATGATCTAAGTACGGGTTAGATAGGGATTCGGTATGATCGACCGAAATACTTCCCTAAATCCCTAATTCAACGTAGAGATCCAGATCTACGTCTTCCCCTAGGATCTTAGGGCTAACCCATCAACCCTAGAAAGATCTACTCACTCATAGCAATATTAGCAAATAAAGACATCATTTTTAGAGACTCGATGGAATAAAAATAGAAGACTTACAGCGAGAGATAGATAAAAATTGCAATTTATAGATCTAAAGAGAATTCCAGATTCCCAAGCGCAAGAACGATAGAGAACAAAATTAACAATCCGAAAGTTTCGATCCAATATTCTTCAACAAAGACAAATCTAAAAACTAATAATAATTCGCCTCAGCCCCGCCCTCCAAAAACCTATTCGAAACTCTAAAATGAATCGCCCCTCATTGAAGTCGCAGCTCCCCCAGACTTCACTGCCCAGATCGTGCAACAGCCGCATCAAAAATTGTTTCCAAAAATAGCCTCAGCACTCTCGATCGAGTAGGTGACTCGGTCGAGCAATGCGTTGCTCGGTCGGTCGCTCAGACCGAGCAGCTGTGCTGCTCGACCGAGCTTGAGAGGGATCGAAAATCTCCAAAATCCTCACTCTGCCTGCACGGGCCAAGTCAGCTCAGCTCGGTCCGAGCAGAAGCTGACTCGGTCGCTGAATAGTTGCTCGGGCCGTGCACTGGATTGCTTCAGCTTTTGAATTTTGGCGCTACTCGACTGAGCACTTAGCTGCTTGGTCTGGTCTGATCCATCTCCGTGTCTGCTCCTTCTTCTCCTTTACAGCTGCTCGGTCTGAGCAGCTGTATTGCTCGACCGAGCAGTCTGGGAAATCATCTCCTAAGGCTGCTGAGCTGCTCTCTCCTCCACTCCTCCCGAGGATCCCAAACATGGCGAACTCCTATAGGGCTTCACCAATGAGCTCACGGGCGTGTCGGATGTGTCCATACCCAAATGGGGTCCCAAATCGCTCCAAAATCCCTGAAAACTCATAAAACACTACGAAACTCAAGTATAACGTCAGAAACGTGATATCGTAGTAAAATATGGGATTTGGATGCGAAAATGGCATGGAATGCAATGAAATAATGATATGAAAATAGTGGAAAATATGGACATATCACCGAGAAAAGGCTGCTCGGGCCGTGTAGACAGAGCGATATTTTCGCTCTCTTTTCTTGTGCCTGCACTGCTCGATCGAGCAGATGGCTACTCGGTCGAGTCACCCATGTCTTCTCCTTTAGTCTGCTCTTCAAATCAGCTGCTCTCATCCAGCTTTCTTCCATTTAAAACATCGATTTGCGTGCCCCTTTATGTTCAACCTGTAAAAAGGAAGAACCGATCAGATTTTTATGATTTTTGTATTTTTAAGAAAAATAAATAGCATTTTTATTTGGTTTTCTCAAATAGATAAAGTAAAAATAAGAAATTGGAAAAGAGAATCCAAGATATAAAATATTGGGTTGCCTCCCAATAAGCGCTCGTTTTGAGACATGAGCTCGACTCCCTCTGGTTTATCAATAGTTATTTGGGGCGCTTGAGATTCGCGCATAGTTCTTGCCGACGATACCGTGTGGCGGTATTTGGCATCCTTCCACTCCAAGCTTTTCCTCGGCGGCATAACTGATGACCTCCGGCTTCTTGTGGTGCAAAGAATGATCCAAGAGCTCCTCATCCAACACACGAAGATAAGCGGAAAACGCCTTGTTGAAAACTGTGTCGCCGTCGTCATCCACACTTGCTCTTATCGGGTCCTTCATGACCCCTTCAGCGGCATGTTCCTCTACTGCATCATCTTCTAGGAGCTCCAGATAGCTAGCTCCTTCTCCTCTGGTATGTTCCCTCATGGGTTTCTGCAGCCTGAATTCAGCTTCAATATTGCCGACATTCAACGAGAGAGTCCCTTCACGGACGTCTATCAAGATGCCGACCGTCGCCATGAAGGGGCGACCAAGTATAAGCTGGGAACTCCCTCCCTCAGGCATATTCATAATAACGATATCTACTGGCACACACAACCCAGGAGGTATCTGCAGAATAATGTCACTGGCAATGCCTACCAGATATGTGATCGAATGGTCCGCTAGCTATATGGACATGTTCGTCGGCTCCAATTCACTTCCGGTCTGTAGTCTCTCAAATATAGAAAGTGGCATCAAGCTGATGCTCGCTCCTAGGTCGATCAAAGCATGGCTGATGGGCATGCCTCTGATAGAGCATGGACCAGTCAAGCTTCTCGGATCCGGTAGCTTCCTCGGTAGATGGTTCTTTATAATGGAGGTAGAGTCCTCCATAATCTTTATCTCCTCATGCCTCTGCTTCCCGGTGATGATGTCCTTAAGGAACTTTGCGTAGATAGGAATTTCTGTGATGGCATCCATGCATGGAATGTTGAGCTGGATGCCCTTCAGAAGCTCCGTGAACATGGAATACTTCGTCTCTATTTTAGCCAAAGCCAACCTCTGTGGATACGGAGGAGGAGGTCGGCTTCTTTTGTTCGTTGCGACATCATTAGGAGATGGCGTTGTTGTGGGTGTGGTGGAGGGTGAATCCGCTTTCTCCTCATTCTTGGTAGGCTCATCCATAGCCTCTTCACTATCACCGCCAATAATGGCCTCCTCAGCTATGAATTGTTCCTTGTGCATAACTGGAATCATAACGGGGTCAATTGCCCGTCCTCCACGTGTGGTAACGGAGACCACGGCGTTGGCTTGAGCCCTCGGATTTGGCTCCGGTTGTGAAGGCAACCTCCCTTGGTTCTTGAGTAACTGGAACATCTGGCCCCTCAGCTCATCGAGCGACGTGTTTATATTTTTGAACTAAGCGGACGTGTCCTGGTTGAACCTGACCTGCCCACTCATGAATGTTTCCAATATGGTCTCCAAATTGGACCGAGGCGGAGATGGCGCATAGCCATGCTGAGGTGGGCGATTAAACTGGTAGCCTAGTGGTCGATATGGCCCAGCTGGCCTAAACCCACTCTGCTGTTGATTTGGCGGCTGCCCTTGCTGTTGTTGAGGAGGGGGTGGCGGTCTCTGAAACTGTGTAGGTTGCAGCCCTCCACTTGGCTTCCCGTAAGAAAATCTCGGATGATTTCTAGCGGCCGGGTGTTACTACTGATTGTGCCCCTCTCCTTGGACGTACTGCACAGACTAAGATGATTCATCACCATCATAATGTCCCTCATTAGGAACATAACTGTGCTCTCCATATTCCTCTGAAGGATGATAAGCAGAGGTGCCGGTGGTCGTTGGGATGGAGTCCAAACATTGTTCAATCCTAGCCACCTATTTACATAAAGTCTCGATGTGAGAATCAAGGTTGCTGATAGCTTTTACCTCGGGGTCCGGGTGACAATGGTTCGCTCTGCGCTCCACTGCTGATTATTTACCGCCATATGCTCAAGTAGGTCTATGGCTTCCTCAGGCGAATTGTCCAGCAGGGCGCCTTGCGCGGCAGCATCAATTATCATCTTTGTGCTGGGCTGCAGCTGCCTCAACCAAAATTGTGTTACTCTCAAGTGTAAGAGTTCGTGCAAGTAGTAAAGTTCCGGGAGTCCGGATATCGTATCCTCGGGAGAAAACCTGTAGCAACCACAAGTTTAAATCAATTAGAAAATTATCTTAGAGAAACTAGCTACTTTGGATGGTGGTGATTTAATGGTTTTAGTTTTTAATTTAATGGAAAATGAGAAAATAATGTTTTTGTATTTGAAAATTTTTAAGAGAAATATGTACATGATATGGGATCATTAGAATACACGAATTGTATTAACTTGATTGAATAGAAATAACTCAATGACTTCTCTTTTTGGGAGAAAGTCATCGGAAGATGCCTTCGTAGGGGTTAAAGCTCAAAATCGATAAAATTGTTATTAAAACAATAATCTTTCAAATAAGAGAAGTACTTCCTTTTGGGAAGACCAAAACTCACCTTTGTAGGGTGATCATCAACTCATTCATAAACTTTTGGAAGATGAAAGAGAGGATTTTAAATAAAGATTATAACTTTAAAAACGTGAAAGTGATAGCATTAGAATTCAACCAAATTAACACAAAACGTGTTTTCTAACTACACCATATCATGAACAAATAAAAGTTAGCTACTCATGTTGAAAATAAAAGAGAATATAAATGTAATAAACATGATTTTATTCAAGAGAAAAAAAATTTAAAAGAAAAACAAATAAGATGAGAAGATAACACCAATTACACCCTTCAAGCTTTGCACATGAAGCTTCTTCTTCCTCCTCTAAAATTCTCACCAAACTTAGTCACAAAACAAAAGCCTCTCTATAACCAGAACTATATAGTAGAAAAACTCTCCCAAAATCTGATGCTATAGCTCAAGAGAAAACACCTATTTATAGGCTTTACACTCTTCATGGTGTTTAATGTGTTTGGCTCTTCATCTCCCCCATAATCAATATGAATAACTCCATGAAACCCTTCAAATTTTGCCCTTTGAGCTTCCTGATCTGAAAATAAACTGAAGAATCAAAATCTGCATCGAATTCTGATCAAAATCTGTCAAAAATCATTAAAATCCATCAAGAAATGCATCAAATACACTTTAAAGAGCATTGCGGGTCTGTCTTTTACGTTTCGGGTCGGATCTGTGCCCTCAGCCCGTGCTCGCACCCGCATCCACGCGCGCGCTTGCTGAGGATAATGTTGGGTCGGGTCGGCGAAGCCGCCCGACCCGCAGAACCCAGCGCCCGCTCCCAGCGGACGCTGCCTGCGTTCGAAGCGGAAATGCCCCGCTCATTTGAGCGGGGCCCGCTTCTATAGCGCGCGCCTTTTTTTTTATTATTACACAGCAGCCCGCATTGTGCGGGCCGGCGCGCGCGCACGGGCCGGCCAATGGGCCGGCCCGCTGGATTTTATTTTTAATTTCTTTTTTTTTTCTTTTTGCATTTTGCTTTTTCCTTTTTGAACTGTTAGGCTTCTAAAAATTGTAGAAAATTCACCAGAGCTCCGAAAAATATGAATGAACTGCCGTTGGAATCATGGGCTCGAGCTCTTACCCTGAAAAATATAAAGAAGCACAAATTAGTTCACAATAATTGTGCAAACTATGAGATTAGGCTCTAATATTATATGATCTCATGAATATAACCATACTAGAGCTATTTTAGCACTTACGTATGCACAAATTGGGGTCCAATAAGGGGGAAATAATGTAATATTATGCTGAAATCATAACCCCCAACTAGCTATTTGCTAGTCTCTAGCAAATAATGCGATAAATTCGGATTCAATCAAAAAAACGTGTATCGATCTCATGATATTATCATGGCCTACTCCCAAAAGTTGTTTCCAATTGATCCCAAAGCTAATATGCACATGTATGAAATAAAATAACATATGACACTCCCTTAATTTAATTCAAAAAAAAGAGTAAAGTGGTAAGCATAGTATGCATGTGTTAGGATATATCACAAATCATATCATAGTTTTCAATTTTCAAGGATTTGGTCAAAAACAATGTGAGGCTCCTTCTAACTTGTGTGGGTTGAGATTGCATGAATCATTCGTTTCTTATTCCTTCATTTATTGCATCATTCCCATTTTTATATTTTTGTTTTGCATACACGCGATAACGCTATGAAATGCAAACACGGCTACCTTTGTGTACACGCGATGACGCTATATAAACAAAGGGCTAGAATGACCTCCTAAATCTTGTCTTTGGCGTTATCCCCAATGTTTCGTGGGGCCCCAGCTACTCAACTTGACTAGGAGAACCATTCACTTATTCACTTATTATATTTCTCATTATCAAATTATCAACTCAACCACCCACTCATTAAAAGTCACCAAACATATGCAAGTGGCCAAAATTCCCATCCAATTTAGAACCAATCCACTCAATTGCTTCATCCTACCACACATAACATTAGCTTGCACAAAACTATTCCCAAATTATTTCAAGGGGAATGTCATGACATATAAACAAGTTTCATACACGGCATATTAACATTTGATTCCAATGTGGAAAAGAAATTAAACCATGCCATTCAAATATCTGTGAATTTGATACCAAATAATGATCCGAGAGAAATCACATGGAATTAAGCTTTTAGAGACTAAGCAAAAGGAATGTGATGAAAATGATGAAGTCTTCTCCAAAAAATTTTATTTATTTATTATTTTTAGTTTTTATTTATTTATTTATTTATATTTTTTTGTTTAGAGAGAAGAAAGAGAGAGAGAGAGAGAAAAAATGAAATGAAAGAAAAAAATTAAAAAAAATTAAAATAAAAATCAAGAGAAAATAGAAAAATAACAATCTATACTCTCCCCCCAACTTAAAGTAAGCATTGTCCTCAATGTAAAGGAGAGTAGTCATGGAGAGAAAACACCTGATTAGTTGCCACCCAAAGGTGGGTCCGTGAGCTCGATGGTGCTCACCTCCTTGGTCCAAGGTTCATGAAAATGCTTCAATCGTTGACCGTTCACCTTGAACTCACTTCCATCTTTCTCATTCAATAGTAGTACCGCTCCATGTGGGAAAACTTCTTTGACGATGAAAGGTCCAAACCACCTAGAGCGAAGTTTTCTAGGGAAGATGTGGAGTCTGGAATTGTAAAGAAGAACCTTCTGGCCTGGAATGAATTCTTTCCTAAGGATCATTCTGTCATGAACAGACTTCATCCTTTCTTTGGATAACTTAGCGTTGTCGTAGGCATCTCTCCTCAGTTCCTCTAGCTCCAATAATTGTAACCTGCGAGAGGTAAAAGATGAATCAATGTCAAAGTTCAATTTTTTAACAGCCCAATAAGATCTATGTTCCAACTCAACAGGTAAATGACAAAACTTCCCAAATACTAGACGGTAGGGAGACATCCCTAAAATTGTCTTGTAGGCTGTCCTGTAGGCCCACAACGCTTCAGGTAAGCGCAAGCTCCAATCCTTCCTTGATGGATTCACCGTCTTCTGTAAGATCCCTTTAATCTCTCTATTTGCCAGCTCTGCTTGACCATTGGTTTGTGGGTGATATGGGGTAGAAACTTTGTGCGTGACCCCGAACCTTTTCATTAAATTGGCGAACAAGCGGTTGCAGAAATGAGACCCTCTGTCACTGATCAAGGCCTTGGGTGCTCCAAACCTAGAAAAGATATTCTCCTTGAGAAATTTGAGCACAATTGAAGCATCGTTCGACCTGCAAGAAATAGCCTCCACCCATTTAGAAACATAATCAATGGCAATTAATATATAAGTATATCCAAATGAAGGTGGGAAAGGTCCCACGAAATCTATACCCCAGTAGTCAAATATTTCTATCTCTAAAATGGGGTTCAAAGGCATCATGTTTCGCCTTGTAATACCTCCTAACTGTTGGCATGGAAGACATGTTTTACAATACCAAAGGGTATCCTTAAACATGGTTGGCCAATAAAAGCCACATTGCAAAATTTTAGCCACAGTTTTATTTGCAGAGAAATGTCCTCCACACACCCCGTCATGACAAAATTGTATCACACTACCTATCTCATGGTCAGGGATGCACCTCCTAATAATTTGGTCACTACAGTATTTATAGAGGTATGGATCATCAAAGAAAATGTATTTTACCTCATTTTTGAACCGTTTAACATCTTGAAATGACCAAGTTTCAGGGGTCTTACCAGTCACTAAATAATTTACTATATCCGCATACCATGGCAAGGTGGAGATGCTAAAAAGATGCTCATCAGGAAAAGAGTCCTCCAAGGGTACTTCTGCTGAATCAAGGCCGACCATCAATCGTGATAGGTGGTCAGCTACTAAATTCTCCACGCCCTTCTTGTCTTTGATTAGGACATTGAATTCCTGCAACAATAAAATCCATCGTATTAATCGAGGTTTAGCATCTTTTTTAGACAATAAATATTTCAAAGCAGAGTGGTCCGTATAAATCAAAATAGGAGATCCTAAAATATAGCTCCTGAATTTCTCTAAGGCGAACACTACAGCCAACAACTCCTTCTCTGTGGTCGTATAGTTCCTTTGAGCATCGTTCATCGTTTTGCTGGCGTAGGAAATAACCACTGGGTGCTTATCTTTCCTTTGTCCTAGCACTGCGCCAACTGCGTAGTTGCTAGCGTCACACATGATCTCGAATGGTAGTGACCAATCTGGAACCTGCAAAATAGGAGCAAAAATTAGCAACTTTTTTAAGGTATCGAAAGAATGTTGACACTCAGGTGTCCAATTAAAATCCACATTTTGAGATAATAAGTTGCTAAGAGGGCGAGAAATGGCACTAAAATCTTTAATAAATCGCCGGTAGAATCCTGCGTGACCAAGAAATGATCTGATGTCTCTTACACACTTGGGACTTGGTAGCTTCTCAATTACTGCTACTTTGGCTCTGTCTGCCTGAATCCCCTCCTTTGAAACTACATGACCAAGGACAATGCCCTCAGTGGTCATGAAATGGCATTTCTCCCAATTCAATAGGAGGTTTTTCTCAATGCACCTATCAAGAACACGAGCCAAGTTAGCTAAACAATCGTGAAAAGAGCTACCATAAACAGAAAAGTCGTCCATGAATACCTCTACAATTTTCTCAGTCATATCATCGAAAATACTAAGCATGCATCGCTGAAAAGTAGCAGCGGCATTACACAGACCAAACGACATTTTCTTAAAGGCAAAAGTACCAAAAGGACAAGTAAAGGTCGTTTTCTCCTGATCCTCTGGTGAAATCTCAATCTGATAGTAACCAGAATAGCCGTCTAGGAAACAATAATACTCATGTCCAGCCACTCTCTCTAAAATTTGATCAAGGAATGGTAGAGGGAAGTGGTCTTTCCTAGTTCGGGAGTTCAGCTTCCTATAATCTATGCACATCCTCCATCCAGTGGTAGTCCTAACAAGGATAAGTTCATTATTATCATTTCTAACCACAGTGAGGCCAGACTTTTTAGGGACAACCTGAATGGGACTAACCCATTTGCCATCAGAGATTGGGTAAATGATACCTGCATCTAATAATTTTAGAATCTCGCCCTTTACTACTTCTTTTAATGTAGGATTTAACCTTCTTTGAAATTCTCTAGTAGGTTTGGCGTCATCTTCTAGATAAATATGATGAATGCATACTATGGGACTAATTCCTTTAATGTCAGCAATAGACCAACCAATAGCCCCCCTATGCTTTTTCAAAACGTCAATTAACAAACTTTCCTGTTCTAAAGAGAGTTTAGAAGATATTACCACGGGAAAGCTGTTCTCATCTCCTAGAAAAGCATACTTGAGAAATTCGGGAAGTGGTTTAAGTTCAGGCCTTGGATCTTCCATCTCAGATGGTTTGAGAGTTGATGGATTTGATGGCAGAGCCTCGAACCTAGGCTCCCATATCGCATTGAGCTCCTTCACATCTTCCTGCACAAAAGCGATATCATCAGTATCCTCTATAATAATAGTATCATCATCAAATTCAGAAATAATGAAATCATCCACCAAAGAATCAATCATGTTCACCTCTTCAACTTCATCATCCACACTTGGAAGCTTACATGTATTAAAAATATTTAAGTCTAAAGACATGTTTCCAAACGTGATTTTTAGTTGACCATTCCTACAATTGATAAGGGCATTACATGTTGCCAGGAAAGGTCTACCAAGGATGATGGGAGTAGAATTTGTAGCTTGGGGTCCTTGGATGTCTAGGACTATAAAGTCTGCAGGGTAATAAAATTTGTCCACTTGGACAAGTACATCTTCAATACACCCCTTAGGAACTTTAATAGACCTATCAGCTAGTTGCAATACAACAGATGTAGGTTTTAGTTCTCCTAACCCAAGCTGTGTAAAAATTGGATAAGGTAAAATGTTGACACTAGATCCTAAATCCAGTAATGCGTTTCCAATCTTTTTAGTGCCAATATTACAAGTGATGGTAGGTGATCCAGGGTCTCTAAATTTTGGTGGTGTGTTTTGTTGGACTATGGAGCTAACCTGTTCAGTTAAGAAGGCCTTTTTATTCACATTTAACTTTCTTTTAATTGTGCACAGGTCTTTTAGAAATTTAGCGTATGCAGGGATTTGGTTTATTGCATCAATCAACGGGATGTTTATTTTGACACTTTTGAAAAATTTCGCGAATCTCAGATTGGTACTTATCTTTTTTCGTTTGAAGTAGCCGTTGAGGAAATGGTGCTGAAGGTACATGGGGTGCAAGTTCTTCCTCTTCAATGTCTTTATTGTTCAGGCCACCGTCAGTGTTCTCCTCTTGCGCAGGTTCGTGTGGTTGAATCACATCCTCTTGTTCAGCTTCGTTACTTGGTGGATCAGGCTTCAGAATTTCCTTCCCACTCATTAGTGTGGTGACAGCTTGGCAAGGCTTTACATTGTTACCTGTAGAAGAAGACGAGCCCATATTAGGATTAGGAAATGGTTGTGATGGAAGCTTACCTTTTTCTAAAGTTACTGTAAGCTTAGCCAGGCTTTCGCTCATTTGTTGGTTCTGGGTCTGTTGAGCTTGGAACTGAGCCTGTTGTTGTTGCATTTGGGCTTGTTGTAGTTGGATAAGCTGTTGGAGCACATCGCCAAATGGTTGCATCTGTTGTTCTTGTGTTGGCTCTTGGTTCCTTCTCTGGTTTCCCCCTGGTAGTTGTTGTTGAATGGTTGTCTAAAGGGAGGAGGAGCTTGTTGTTGCTGTTGTTGTTGGGGTTGTTGTTGGGGTCCCTAACTTAAATTTGGATTATTGCGCCACCCCCTATTGTTAGAGTTAAAACCTTGATAGTTGGTTGAGACTTGGTTTACCTCCGTAGGATTGCTTAGCATACTCTTCAATGCTGGAAGTGTTAGGCAAGTACTAGTGTCATGGCCACCAACCTCGCAAAGTGCACAGCTTTGTACGACCTCAACTCCTTTGGATCCTTTCAAATTGAGGGCTTGAAGCTTCTTTGTGAGTAAAGCTTCCATCTTTGCTTCCAACGCATCTTCTGGCTTCAAAGTGTGCATCCCTCCACGTGATGGCTGGGAAGGTGTTGAGATGGTTCCTCGGTCGTACTCTGAAGTGGTGTCCCATGTTTGTGCGTTCTCCGCTATCTCCTCCAAGTACGTCCACGCCTCGTCTGGCTCTTTATCGAAGAATCCCCCGTTGCACATCATCTCTACGAATTGCTTCATTTGCGGTTGTAGTCCATCGTAGTAGAAGCCAATGATCCTGCTTTTATCAAAGCCATTATGTGGACACGCTAGCAGCAGCTCGTTGAATCTCTCCCATGCTTGATAGAATGTTTCCTCACTTTTCTGGGCAAAGTTCATGATTTGTCTTTTCAACCCCTGTGTCCTGTGTATAGGAAAGAATTTCTTCAAAAATTCAGCATGTAATTCAATCCAAGTTGTGATAGAATGTGGTGGCAAAGCATTCAGCCAATTTTTAGCTTTGTCTTTTAATGAAAATGGAAATAGTTTTAAATATATCGTGTCTTCACTAGTCTTTCCATCAAAACATGTTAAACACACTTCTTCAAATCCTTTTATATGAAGATAGGGGTTTTCCTTGTCCATCCCATGAAAGGTGGGTAAGAGTTGGATTACCCCTGGTTTGAAATTAAAAGAATTTGCATCAGCGGGTAAGACAAAACATGAGGATGTGCTAGTTCTAGTGGGTCTGAGATGATCTTTTAAAGTTCTAGGAACTCCAGTTTGCAAATTGTTTTCATTGTTGTTACTAGTATTTTCATCATTGTTTATAATATTTTCAGCCATTTGAAAGCGTCTAGTTAACCTTTTTGTCCTAGGAGTCCTATGCGACATAAACCAAGCACAATTTCCTTTTTTTAGAAAGAAGAGAAAAAAAAGAAAGAAAAAAAAATTCAAATTTTTATGGGTTTTTATGTTGAAGAAAGAAGAAGGAGGAGGGAAAAAAAATGAAAACAAAATTATGAACAACAAAGTGGAAAGATCTCACCGAAATCCTCCGACTGAAATAAAATATGGTAGCACGCCGTTTTCCCCGGCAACGGCGCCAAAAACTTGCCTCAACCAAAATTGTGTTACTCTCAAGTGTAAGAGTTCGTGCAAGTAGTAAAGTTCCGGGAGTCCGGATATCGTATCCTCGGGAGAAAACCTGTAGCAACCACAAGTTTAAATCAATTAGAAAATTATCTTAGAGAAACTAGCTACTTTGGATGGTGGTGATTTAATGGTTTTAGTTTTTAATTTAATGGAAAATGAGAAAATAATGTTTTTGTATTTGAAAATTTTTAAGAGAAATATGTACATGATATGGGATCATTAGAATACACGAATTGTATTAACTTGATTGAATAGAAATAACTCAAATGACTTCTCTTTTTGGGAGAAAGTCATCGGAAGATGCCTTCGTAGGGGTTAAAGCTCAAAATCGATAAAATTATTATTAAAACAATAATCTTTCAAATAAGAGAAGTACTTCCTTTTGGGAAGATCAAAACTCACCTTTGTAGGGTGATCATCAACTCATTCATAAACTTTTGGAAGATGAAAGAGAGGATTTTAAATAAAGATTATAACTTTAAAAACGTGAAAGTGATAGCATTAGAATTCAACCAAATTAACACAAAACGTGTTTTCTAACTACACCATATCATGAACAAATAAAAGTTAGCTACTCATGTTGAAAATAAAAGAGAATATAAATGTAATAAACATGATTTTATTCAAGAGAAAAAAAATTTAAAAGAAAAACAAATAAGATGAGAAGATAACACCAATTACACCCTTCAAGCTTTGCACATGAAGCTTCTTCTTCCTCCTCTAAAATTCTCACCAAACTTAGTCACAAAACAAAAGCCTCTCTATAACCAGAACTATATAGTAGAAAAACTCTCCCAAAATCTGATGTTATAGCTCAAGAGAAAACACCTATTTATAGGCTTTACACTCTTCATGGTGTTTAATGTGTTTGGCTCTTCATCTCCCCCATAATCAATATGAATAACTCCATGAAACCCTTCAAATTCTGCCCTTTGAGCTTCCTGATCTGAAAATAAACTGAAGAATAAAAATCTGCATCGAATTCTGATCAAAATCGTGTCAAAAATCATTAAAATCCATCAAGAAATGCATCAAATACACTTTAAAGAGCATTGCGGGTCTGTCTTTTGCGTTTCGGGTCGGATCCGTGCCCTCAGCCCGTGCCCGCACCCGCATCCACGCGCGCGCTTGCTGAGGATAAAGGCGGGTCGGGTCGGCGAAGCCGCCCGACCCGCAGAACCCAGCGCCCGCTCCCAGCGGGCGCTGCCTGCGTTCGAAGCGGAAATGCCCCGCTCATTTGAGCGGGGCCCGCTTCTATAGCGCGCGCCTTTTTATTATTATTATTATTATTACACAGCGGCCCGCATTGTGCGGGCCGGCGCGCGCGCACGGGCCGGCCAATGGACCGGCCCGCTGGATTTTATTTTTAATTTCTTTTTTTTCTTTTTGCATTTTGCTTTTTCCTTTTTGAACTGTTTGGCTTCTAAAAATTGTAGAAAATTCACCAGAGCTCCGAAAAATATGAATGAACTGCCGTTGGAATCGTGGACTCGAGCTCTTACCCTGAAAAATATAAAGAAGCACAAATTAGTTCACAATAATTGTGCAAACTATGAGATTAGGCTCTAATATTATATGATCTCCTGAATATAACCATACTAGAGCTATTTTAGCACTTACGTATGCACAAATTGGGGTCCAATAAGGGGGAAATAATGTAATATTATGCTGAAATCAGCAGCCTATTGTAGAAACTCTAAACCAAGTCCCAGGGTTGGATCCCTTGATGAGGTGTAACGACTGGTTTTCATGTAATTGGATTATCTATATTAAAAATATATGCTTGGTGGATTTTTCTCCTTGGGTGTGATTTTCCGTCTCCGTGGCTTTCGTTTTCATTCGTTCGTTGTGATTTTCTAGCTTCATCCTTAAATCGTTGTGTTTGGAGTAAGTCACTCGTGACGAGCTTCATTATCGCTCATATCTTAGAGATAGGTTGATCCTAGAAGCCGTAGAAATCTTTCCGAAGCTTCGCGCTTCGATTCGGCACTTTTAGTGCACTTTAGTTGGTTCAAGAAGGGGGACCAACCGACTAGATTGAGATCTAGTCGGTCAGGAACTCTTCTCAAACCGACTAGTTCATTAAATCTAATGTACAGGAGTTACTCTTTACTCTTAGTCGGTCTAAGAACAACCACCGACCGACTAGATGTGAAACTAGTCGGTCAGAACTTGCTCTCAGACCGACTAGTTCCTTTGATTAATTTTACCTAAGCTACTGTTCCTCGTTAGTCGGTTTATGAACACTCACCGACCGACTAGATTCCAAACTAGTCGGTCGACGGGCCTTCACAGACCGACTAATTCACTTCCCAGATTTATTCCTTCTTTCGCTATTTGAATTTAGTCGGTCACAGTTGAACGACCGACCGACTAGTTGCTAAACTAGTCGGTCAACAACTCTTCTTTGACCGACTAACCGCTGTCGTAAACCTAGGGTTTGGGCAGCCGCCAGCTTTTCCTATTTAAACCCCCCCAAACGTTTTTCTTTCTCCTTTCATTTCTCCTGAGCCTCCTTCTTCCCCAAATCATCATCCATCTTCCCCTAGCCTTCCTCCTTCATCACGAGCCCCTCCCCCTCTCCATTTAGGACGGCCATCACCTCTAGGCCGCTGGAAAATCCCCCAAATCCTATTTTCTCCAGATTTCTCCCCACTTCTAGATCTGAGCCGTAGTTCTACGGATCGTTCTTCCGTTGCCGTGCTTGCTCGGCATCGATCTTCCGCTTCTATACGGTAGGGTTCGATCCTTTGATATTCTCATAACTCTCCTTGTGATTTTATTGAAACCCTAATAATAAACTAGGTTGGATGTTGTTCTAATGTTGTTTTGCCATGGCAGCGATTTCAACTCCGTAGATAACATTTCGTGGCGTGCCTCGTTGATCGTCTTCCTTGGTGCGAGGCAAGTGAAACTTGCCACTTAGGGTTTTGGGCCATGTCTTAGGCCATTTGCTTGTTGTAGGCGTAAAAGAGACTAGGCGACGAAATGATACTCGCCTAGGCGCAACTTCAGGATCTAGCTTGACAATGAAGTTAGACTCGTCATTTACCATGTTGCATAAGTACTACCATGTCATGTTTCATTTCAATTAACGGTACGCGATTTATCTGTACATGCCATGTTATCCATGTTGAATGTTGCATTCGTAGCACACGCTACATTACTTGTTTTACTTGATCCGGCTAGGCACCCGTTATGCGGGCATAACCCTATGCCATACGTGTTATATACATTATCTGGCTCGTGTTCCACAAGCGGGCTAAATGTGTTGCTAACCCCAACGCCCGAATTCGTGAGGCTAGGTGCACCCTACGCCAAATACTTGTGGATCGTGAACTAGAATACGAGCTCCTGTGCGGGGAAACCCTGGCTCATTTACTGAGCATCGTGTACAGGGACCCTGGCTCGTTTGCATGTGGGAGGGTTAAGGGTTAAGCGGCCAATCAACTGGGAGTCTGCCCGATCAGCAACTTCAGTGGTAAGGCGTAAACTCTGGGTTCTGGGGTAGTTGTTAAGCAGTCAATCAGCGTGAATGTCAAACAGTTCAGCTGTAAGACGTAAACATCTACAAACAACTTGAAACGTGTCTAGTGTTAAGCGTCCACTCAGTGTGAATGTCAAACAGTTCAGCTGTAAGGCATAAACATCTACAAATGACTTGAAAACGTGACTAGTGAAAAGATTGAGAATGTTAGTAGCTTGGCTACTCCTGTCATGCCATGATAATTGTTCTCTTGCACTTATTGTTACACCATGTCTTACTTGTGCACTCTTACCATAACTGCCATGTCATGCATACTATAACTGCTAGGATGCTAGTTTACCTTTCTTTCAGTTTCCTTGCCCAAGTCTTTCTAGACTTGCTGACATGTGCCCCTTTCTCTTTGGGTGTCGCATGTTAGTTGCCGAGCCAGAGATTGTTGTTGAGGGCGACGAGTTCGTGGAGTTCGTGCCCGATTCTGTTGTTTGACGAGGAGTTTGAGAATATCGGTGATCTTTCTTAGGATCTTGCTGTTTCCTTTTGTTTTAGGATTCCTGTTAGTTGTCGGTGCGTGGCACCTTTGTTTGTACTTTGTACTTTGTTGGCCATATTTGGGCCCTTAGATTCTTTTCTCTTTAAGCCTGGTGGCTTTTTCTGTGATGTTGGAATTTAATATGATGGATATTCTAAGATTGTCTTTTGTCTCATTTCCTTTGTTATTATCTTTGTTTCGTATCGCGTTGCAAGGACCTGCCAATTTAATGTTGATTGACGCTTATCAGGCTTGGAGCTTTGCGGCTTCAAGTCTGAGCGGACCTTCTCACGCTTCGCCTCCATATTTTTGGGAAGCGGGGCGTGACAGGTTTTATTGGTGGCCCATGCAGGTCCATCTTGCAACTGCGAAATATCGGAACAACGATAATAACTATGGAATGTCCATTGAATAAATTGCAACATCCGAGTCATAAATCTTAAGTCTAGTAGTTTCCCTATGCCACTAGGTGGTAGGAAGACTTAGTTAGACGTCCGTGCTTGCTAGTTAGAGGCCCTGATTGTTAGTTAGACTCCCTGCTAGGAGTTGATTTGGTCGTCGTAGGAGTTACCATAGTGGTTCTTGCCTAACTCTGACCGTTTTAGACTTTTAAGACTTCTTTTGTCGTTCGCTTGGGTTCATCGATTTCGGACCAAGCTGAACTCATTTCATTGCTGTCTAGCCCTTAGAAAGTCTTAGCGCTTAGTTCCCTAATCTTTAGTTGGTTGACCGTAGGAGTTTTCCGTGGATTTTCCTAAGTCACATCCTAGGCGTATTCATGCTTTGATCATCCGACCAAATTCCTTGCCTCGATTCCCATGACCACCACGTTTCGATAATCGTTGATCCTTCGAATGTCCCCATTCACGAGGCTTAATTTCTTTTAAAGTTATTTTTCGATTTCCCTTAAAGTTTTCGCTAAGTTTAAATTTTGTTTTAAACCTGCTACGTATATACTTAAATTTCTCACTTTTCGATTGAGTCAAAATTCCTTGTAGATTTCGGAGTCTAATGGTTGTAATTATAATTGCTATCTCGTAACCATTTCCTAATCTATATTTCGCATTTCGGTTTAAAGACTCTATTACTATTTTGAAAAAAAATTCGATATACCATTTTCTAACTATGAATTCCATTTTAATCGCATAGCATACATACTTTAAAATCTTTTCCAAGCTAAATGGAATTTCAATTATTATATATATACACTTATACCTCATACTCCCTCGTTGACTTAAATTTATTTTTTTTAAATTTCGAAGGTTTTGACGAGATTTTGATTACTGTTTTATAATGTTTTTCCAGCCCTTACTTTTTATACCTATTTAAATATCTTGTCCCTTTTCGTATATCAATTTAATTCTGAGCCGTAATTCTATTTTCCAAATTCGATTTATAAATTTTCCTTTCTTATTTATGCCATTTAGATGACTCGTCGCGCTCCCTTAATATACTTTTCAAGTCACACATGATTTCAGCTTTCAACAAACCAAAGTTATGTTCAACGTTTTTCCCTATTGCAGATTTTTGGAAAATTACGTGTTCGTAGCCACTTCCTGATCTAGACTTTCCATAATTTGGTTTTAAAGTTTTATTACAAGTCTTGATAATTTTATTACTAAAATACTATTATCTTTCCGTTCTCCGAATATACCTTGGAGTAAATTCTAAACTAAATAGAATTTCAATTATTTTCATATCCATACCATGCTCGTTGTGCTCGTATGGTAAGAACCTTGTATAAATCAGTTTCTTTTTGGCAAATTCCGGTTCCTCTAAAAAGTAGTTTTCAATATTGGTTATTTTAAAATTTTCTCTATCTTAAAGACTTTGAAAGTATTTAACATGAACTTAAAATTCTTCAGTTCATTTCATTCTTGAATTTCAAAATTTTTGCCAAAATTATATTGAATTATTGTCGTATAATATTTTTCTAAACTACGTCCTTAATGTTCGTATGAACGATTTACTTCCTTTCATAATGATTTCCGTTAAGCCAATAAATCATTTCCTCTTATCACGTGTATTCAACTCAAACTTATTTCGAACAACTTATTTTATCGACCTCCAAATATTGTCTATACGGAGGAGAATTCCAACTTTTCAAAATATGACCGTTTTATACTTTTAGTGTTTTTGACTCTCGCCTTTCACGTTCTATTTCCGAAAACTTATGAGAGTAATGTTTATCTCCCTTCCCCACCTAAACAACCACAATTATATCTCAGTTCCGCTTGATTTATTTATCTCCTAGTCCTCGCCCTACTTGAACTCATTTTTACAATCTTGTTTCGTTACGCCATCTAATCTTGGTTTCCTTCCTTCTGCTTAGTTATCCCACTAGTGTTTGCCGTTGTTTACGTCGCGCCAAGTTTAGTAGTGGGTCCTTGGACTTTTGTGATGTTGTCGTGGTGCATGTACCTAAGTTGAGTATGTAGGCTTGAATGAGTGCACCCCCCCATAGTATGATAATGTTTGCTTATTGTGTGATATATGCATACTCAGAGTTATTCATGATGTTATGAAATTGTAAGTGTGTTAGTATTTGTGGATATGTGCGAGGATAGCTATACCACTCTAGGGGCGTCTATGTATATAAGAATCTGTATTAGAATATCTAATAGAGGGCACGTGGTAGGAGATACTTAAAATGGTTGAAGTAATATGATTGGTAAAACTATAGGTATGTTAGGTATGATGATAATAGTCGTACGTATAGTTAAGCGAGTAAGCCTATTTTATGACCTGTGTGCTTGTACGTATGAGTGTGTGCTCGTACGTAGATACGTATTATGCTTAGACGTAAGTAGTTATGGATTGCTGCATGAATTATAGGCAATATACATATGGTAATAGGATTGTAACTTTGATTAGTATTGCTTGCTTTTACGGGATGTCGTATGCGTGTATACCATGAGGTATACACGATTATTGCATACCGTAACTATGTATGTGTAGATGTATTGGTATACTAATTATAAGTAGTAGGATGTGGTGTGAATATATGAGTTACATGTGCGTGACTATACGGTGAATGCTTGTATTAGGGAAATTATTTTAATTATACGTGTGATGATATCTGTATTATTATTATGGTATATAGAGGGAGTGAATTATGTGAGTATTGCTTGACTAAATATTAATTGTGATTGACATACGGTATGTATATGGTTGTGTTGGTGGATGTGTATACATTGGTGTGGTATTGGTATATGTGTGAATACCGTGTTACGTATATAAAGTATTATGATATGTGTTTTGAGTCTCACTCAAGTTGAGTGGGTATACTCTAAGTATATTGTTGTGTATGTCTGTAGTTGCATATAGTGATGTTTGATATATATATATATATATATATATATATATATATATATATATATATATATATATATATATATATATATATATATATATATATATAGTGATATGCGTATTTGTGCCTGGTTGTGTTACGCACATGATTGTGGGTCGCTACACCAAGTATATAGCTATAGGTGATGGTCTTGTGGTATAGATATTTACTAAGGACTTGCCCGTGTGAACGTATGTGTGCTAGCTAAACTAGGTGTGTAGATGTGCTGACATATGTGTTTCTATGTGTGATTGGTATATGTGAATGATTGATATATATATATATATATATATATATATATATATATATATATATATATATATATATATATATATCTATCTATATCTATATCTATCTATCTATCTATATCTATCTATCTATCTATATATCTATATCTATTCTATAAAACAGGACCTTTTTTGAATTTTGTCCCAGTCATCAAGAGTTTGTCCCAGTCACCATGAGTTTGTCCCAGTCACCAAGAGAGTGGGCCCCGCATGCAAGAGAGTGAGAATTTGGGGGGAAACATACGGGGGGAAAATTATTAAAGGAAATCTCTTGAATTTTGAACGAAAACTTTTGAATTTGTGAATTTACGCCCGCACTCAGATCTCTCTCCCCTCGCTCATCTCTCCTTCTCCCTCTGCCCTTCCCCAAAAACCAAAGCCCAAGCTGGCCTCTTCTCTCTTTTTCGTTGGCATCTTCAGCTCTGTGCCGGAGGCAGCATCAAAACCTCGCTCACTCTTTCAAGCCTAACGGCAACAAATGCATCAAAAGCCCAACTCTTTTCGAAGCTTCCAAAAGAACATTGGCTGCCATAAGGGGTCGATCATTGAGTTTGGATATACGCCCATGTTTTATTGAGTTTGGATCCAAACACCCGAACCCTAGCCATAGTTCTCTCTTTGCTACATCACTTCTGATTTCTCATGATCTGAATGCAGATCTAAAGGATATAGCATCTTTATCGGTGTAATGGGCCAAAGGTAAGACCTTTCTGCAACTTTATCGGTCAAAATGAGATTTTGATTTCTGGGTTCTCTCCTTTTTTTGCGATTTGCATGTTACGGATTCATTGACGGATTGTAGCTTAAGAGCCCAAGGTGCTAATTTGTTGAATTTGGTTTCTTTGTGGTAACCAATTTGAGTGCATGTTCTGTGTGGTAACCAATTTGAGTGCATGTTCTTGAATGTTTATGATAAGTTGGTACTCAGACTTTGGTATGTGACTCTGGTCTCTCTAGAATCCTAGATTAAATTTTGGTTGATCAGGATTTTATTGCAGTTTAGTACCCTTTACTGGGGGATTTGGTTTGATTTTGGTACTCAGACTTTGATATTTGACTGAAAATTAACTAGACCAACAATAAAAAAATACATTTTGGTATATTCTTTGATCTTATTTCTGTGTTCCAAGTTTTGGTGTTCTATTTATTGGTTGTTAATTTTTGTGGGTTTACTCTTTAAATTTTGATGAGAACATATGATATATCGTGCCTTTTAATTTGATCACTTCGGCAGTGATTCCTTATCAGTTTAGTTTTATCTGCAATTTGTGTTTTCTTATCATTGTTAATTGCAGCAATCTAGAATTTAGAACGAAAATGTTTCCTAGAGAAAAGTATTAAACGGATAAAGAGATGTGGATCATTTACGTAGATAAAAATTCTTAATTTTTTCTTCCCTATGTTTTGTACATTCTTTTTTTAATGAAGGATATGACGACGACGACGACGATTTTGTTCATGAATATTTGATGAAGGCTATAATGATGATGGTGGTGATAATGATTTTTTGTACATGATTATTTAAGTCGAAATGCTTATGTGTGTAATTATTTTTCTTTCTTAGATTATTTGCTCCATCGCACATTCTTGATTCTTTGTGCTCATCTTTGCATTGACCTTTTTCTTAAAATTGAAATGATTATACCTCCTTCCCTTTTGCCTAGGTGAGGCTGTTCTATGGGAACTCTACATGGACCAATGATTTTCCCCCCTGCTGCCTATGTAAAGCATGCGAGAGACTGCTATCCACTAATATATCCTTCAGTAAGGGAATGAATCTTACACATAAGTTTTGGGGTTCGATAGGGAAGTGCCGGCTCATGGCCAGAGTGGATTCTCTATTCTCTATAAACTGCAAGAGAAATAGAAGATTAATTCATTGCAGTTTTATCTCTTTGTCTGATGGTAATGGAATCACAGCCGAGAAATTCAGTGAGAGTGATGGGGATTATGTGAATTCCAATGTAATTAAAGCTGGTATGATGTTTTATACTCAACTGCTTTTTTACTATTAGGTTTGTTTGTCAGTTAAATTTTGTGTGCCCTTTATAGGAAAATGTGCAAATGGTCTTCTAGAATTTTTCTGTTGAATATTTTGATATCACATCCTATCACATACTTAATTGTTATATCCCCATTCAGATGTCAACCTGTTAATTTGTCAATATTTCCTCCAAAAAATGGTTGATGCATGCTATAATTTCTATGTATCTTTTCTGCTAAAGAATACTTGACTTATATGTTTTCAAGCCTCTATAAGGCCATATTGGTGTATGTGTTGTCTCAACTGCAATTGAGTAGATGGCTCATTGCACATGGAATACACAATGTCAGTATAGGAACAACATGTTTGGTTATGAAAAGTCTCTTAGTTAACATCCAATTATCGATTAGGACTAAAGAATAGACAATTATATGACAATGAACAGACATGGATGATATCTTTTATGTTTTGCTATCACAAACTTCAAATTTTAAGATTTTTCATTTTAATTGCAAGATTTTTCTTACGATGCATGTGGTTATGTAATCCAAGTTGCATGATGGGGAGGGTGTGAAACTAAACGAGGAGGGCCTCTCATCATTTCGGGTGGCGGAGGTGCAGGAGCAAAATATATAGGAGGTGCATGACCTGTAATTTTTAGAAACATGTATTTATGTTAAGCGCAGTGCAAAATGAGGAAGAGTATAATGTTGAATTGCTACGATTGCACAGAACACACAGACATGCATGATCAATCATGTCCACACTCATGCACACATGCACATGCATTAGCTCTTTTGATTTTATGTTTGTTAGTTGTATCAAGAAGACATTTTGATGGTTCAATCTCAATATTACCATTGATCTGAAAAGTATTAATCTTAAAGTATTTGCCATTGTCTAATATCTTTCTCTTAATATTATTATGATGTTCCTTTATTGTTCCAAAGCTATAACTAAACCCTGAAATTAGTAACTAGCTTTAGTTCTTTTAATATTATTACGATTTAATCATAAGGAATCGATGTTTATAATGAGAGTTTGTGAAAATTGTGGGGGGAACTATGTTTTGGATAATTGTCTTTTCTGAAAGGAAATGGATAATTTATTTATGGTTCTTTTATTCGTAATTAGGAGCTGGTTGTTGTATTTATGCTGGGCAAATGCATATGCACTTAAAACAGAGATATAGTTCACTTTGTGATTTTGATGTTACATTAATTAATATTTAATTTCAATAGAAGTTTAGAATAAGTTTTTAATAGAAGTTTGGATATGTGCATGTGGGCAGTGCTGGTATTTCCTGGAAAATTCCAATTGATACAGCGTAATTCTGAAGATAACATGATATTGAAATTCATTAAGACATGTATTGAACAGAAGGTGGAGATTTTGTCGATGCCGACCGTCAAATCTCAATCCAACTGACTGCCTAGGTTCGGCAAGGAAGGCGATGTCAATGGAGAGAAGGAATATTTGGTGCTTCAAGATACTTTTTCTCAGGAGACAGCGGTTATCGTCGAAGAACCTAATATGTAAGATATGCTATTGAATCAAAGGTTGCTTCTTTTGTTTGTAGGTATGAATTTTAGTGAAATTTGGTGGAATTTAGAGCAAAGTTTGAATATTTTTGTCAAAATGCCATTTGAGGTTAAATTAACATGAATAATTGATTATTATAATTATATATATTTGATTTATAAGGTAAAGTGATTAATTAAGATTAATTTTGAACTGAATGATTAAGACACCGAACAATGGTCACAGACATTGGCATTAATAACTATTAGATGCTATTATCCGGGTAGGATGCAACCTGATTTAGCGGATGTTACAGCTAAACATCGGTTGACAAATGGCAATCTTATTTCATTTTAATTCTATTTTTACTCCAATTTCTGAGATATTACTTGATGTTGCTAAATTATATTTCATATGTTTGGTTTTTTCCCTTATTATTGCCATGTTGCAACTATTTTTACTTTTTCTAGCAAATATGTTACGCATCTAAAAATTATGTTATGCCCTGTTTTGAGATCCATGTTCGGTTTATTTTGTTTTTTTGGGTTTAAATACTGTTATTTGATGCAATCATTTTGATTTTGAAAGAGGTAAAAAGATTAAATGTTATTTGATTTTGTTGATATATACACATAATTTTTCTTTTCCCAATTATTGCCATGTTGCAATCATTTTGATTTTATCTAGCACACACGTTTTTTTTTTTGAGTTCCAGGAATTCTCATATGTTGTTGACTAGCTATTTAATGATTTCAATATACAAAATTCTTCAGAAAATGAAGATAGATGGGGGTAGGCAAACTCTAGCGGTTTTGTTCCTTTATTGCTTTTGTTCTAATTTAATTAGAGGATGCATGTTGATGAGATGCGGGTGGCTAACAATTAGGTACTGTGGTGGTAAGTTTTTTTTTTCATGATTACATTGTAATGTCCATTCTGTAATGTGATTGAATAGGAAATCGAAAGAACTATTGCTATTGTTCTTAAAGATTCCGTAATTAAGGATGGAAGGATTTCTGAATCTGGACATTATCACTTTTTATTTTTTCTTCTGAAAATAATTTTTCTGAAACTCTCTTATTAGAACAGCATTTTTTGGGGTTAGTTTGAGTTGTGTTGGGGGGAATAAGTATAGTTTTTCATGGAACCATCTATATCACACATTGTTTACCGACTAAGTTCATTGTTTATTGGCAGATTCCTGTTTTGCGTGGAACCTTCTTTTGTTAAGATTTACGCTTAAGATATCATTGTTTCCGTACTTTTATGCAGAATATTTTGCTATTTTGTGGCCTTCCTACTGAGAGGGAAGAAGATTGAAGGGACCAAACATTGGAAAACATGTCATTTAAGATATCCATTGTAAGAAGCTTGATTAACACTATTAGCAAACTATATGACCTTAAAATTGTATGATGTTTTTTAGCAGAGCGGCATGTTGAGATTTTTAGTTTTCGATGTGAGGACTTTTTGATAAATAGACATTATCTAAGAAATCTATGTATCCTTTTATCAGAAGTTATATTTCTACTTTCTACTTCGTCAGTCATCTGTTCAAAGTTGGAGAAGGATAATCTCCGTTTAAAATAATGTGCGTTTTCGTTGTTTGGTTTCACTGTCATAAAGTTGACATGGTGAATCTGTTACTTTTAATATGAGGCTGCAAACTTGCAACATGTTCATGTCTTATACATGTACCACTAATATTATTTTTAGGAAGTAGAAAGAAGAATAAAGCAGATGTTCCATGTGATGTGTGACGATTTGTAAAACCATTTCAAATTAACATGAATGTGGTACTCTATAGTATCCTATTTGATTAACATTCTTCGCTTACCAACCTTTGAATTTTTTATCTATTTATGTAATATTCAATAACATGTAAGTCATGCTTAATGGAATGCAATATAATTCCTGTAAGTCTTGCTTAATTTGTTCGGTTATTGGCATGTTGGATGTTGTTCTAATTATATGTTGAAGATTGTAATGACAGTTTTGGTTATTTTAAATAGGAAATCTTGGATGTTGATATTGAAGATGAGAAGCAGTTGGATGACATCCCAGTAAACTTTTGAGGTGAGTGATTCATTGCCTTCCATTTTCTTCACTAAGTTCTTCCCCTGCTCGACTGATAATGTCCCTTCAAGTATGTGAACATTCAACAAATAATGAGGATTATAATCATAGACCAAGGAAAATAGAATTCATGTTTTTACTGTCAATATCTGTTTGCTACACATGAAAAATTTTTTACTGTCAATATCTGTTCATTGGTGTATCGAGCATCAGGATGATTAAATGTTAGCTTTGATGGGTTGCTTGCTTAACAGATAGGTAACAAAGATGATGGTTTGGTGATTAGAGATGAGCTAAGTCAGATGGTGACTGCATGAAGCCCCACATTTGTCCATAAAACTATTCCACTGGGAGAGGTAAGCAGCAATAACTTAGCATTAGATGCTAAAATGATGACCGTTATAAAATAATATCACCATGATAGCGTTTTTAACTGATCTCTTATATCACTTATGATTATATCTCTTATGATTATATCTCTTATGATTAATGGGACTACCAATTGTTTTGTTTGCAGGAGTCGGGAGAAGATGTGCAACTGGGCATTGGTGATTGGGAGGAAAATGAACAACCATCCAGCCTCAACCACTAAACACCGAGTGCACATAAAAAATGCTCATGCAGTCAATAAAAACTCATCATCAATCCAGGGACCATAATTTTCCAGCTTTCACCTTTCGTGTTTTTAGCTTATCTTCAGCTTGATGTCCAACATATTTATCATTACATGAATGTCCAAATTCCAGTTTGTTGCATTTTTCTCATTCCTGAATGTCCAATTTTTTTAGCTTTTCTCTTTCAGGTTTCATCATTTTTTCATCTGGAATGTATATTTCAGTTTGATGCATTTTTCAGTTTGATGCATCACAAAGCCTATGGACCAAAAAATTTTAGGCTTATTTTCAGTTTGATGCATATTTCTCATATGTTCCTTTTTTTATCATCTGGAATGTTATATTCTGGAATTTGTTTTGGAATGTCATCACAAAAATAGGAGCTTTTGATTCTTTCATGAGACACAAATAGAATCTCAGGTTTGTGATGCTGATCAGTTTTGGTTCTCTACATTGATGTCACCAGTTAAACTAAACATAGCCTATCTAATTTCAGGTTGTGGTGTATGAAGAAGATTTGACAGGAAGGGGCTGGAAGATGGAACTGGGGAACTGTAACTGATGTTATTGCATAGTTAAGATCATATGATTTCATTGTTATTTATTTCTTAAATTTTCTGTTACAAGTTTGATTGTTATTTTAATTGTGCAGTACATGTTTGTTAAAATGCTCAGGTTGTGGCAGAAGTGATGAAGAGATTGATGGATGGTAGCATAACAGTAACTTGGTCCAAGAGAGAGCAGTTTCCTCCTTGAATTCTTGGGCCAATCAAGAACAGGTATGTGAGATTGAGAATTTGATGAGTGAGATGGTTTCAATTGATAATGACATTATGTTTTGTAATGTTGGCTTTGTTATTGCTGTGCAAATCATCTGTAGAGAGCTGGAACTTTTTAAGGAGCATGGATGTGGGTAAATTGAGCATAGTTTGTTATTCAATTGAACTTGCTGACACCAAAATCTTGACTACATTCCATATTTAAGATTACTGTAGATCGATATATTTCTCCTTAAAACGCTTGGTTATGTTAATACATTATCAAGAACAAGGTAAATGCGTATGTTGATACCTGCAAACTGATTGAATAACAAATAGGTTCTGGGAAAACTCTTGCTTTCTTTGATACCTACAGACCGATATACATGCAGACCAATATGTTGTTGCAAAAAGAACTGCAGACCGATTTGGGTTGAATTGTTCCTTAAGGTTCAGTTTTTAGTAGTTTATTTTGGACTATTCATCATGAAATCATCCTTTTGGGGAGGGGGAGGGGGAGGGGGAGGGTTTAATGCTTCTCTCATTAAGGTTGGAATGTTGCTTAAACTTATGTTCTACAGTGGTTAAGCTATAGGATTTGTTATTTGGGATGGGTTTATCTGTTAATGTATATGAACCTACATCCATGATTTATAATTTTTAAGGATCCTATGTATTGTATTGCAATTAAATAGTCAGGACGTTGACTGCAATGGGATTATAAAGGGCTCTATCTTTATGGTCAAGCTAGGATTGGGTTGATATCATTTAATTCATTTTGTAGTGCATATTTTTGCTTTCTATGACTTATTTTTTGAACGCTAAGATTTAAAGAGAGAAAAAATTGCATGCCAAAACAATTAATTGTTTAAATTCATGCATATTCAAGCTAGAGCTGTCCCATATTTATTGGAAGGTAAAGATGTTATGTGAGCTGCATTTTTGTAAATTGTTTAGAAATTTATAACTATGATGAAGGTAAGACTTAATGTCATGCACACGACACATGCTGGAGATCACAGAGTCGTAATGTTATTGAATTGTGATACAATAAATCTCTCAACCTCAAAAACCTTAGTTTTTAGTTCATCAGCATTGCAATATACTGTACTTTTTGTATATCTGAATCATTGAAAGAAACACATGTTTTCATTCATTGATTCAAATAGAATTCATCTACCAACCAAATTTTCTGCAAAAACAAGAACATGGAAACAAATTTGGCCATTAAATTACTGCAAGGTTGAATTTAGACATTCCATCTTTCATTACTGGAAGTTTGACTGAATACATTCCAACTTACATTAGTGGAAGTTTGAATGAATACCTTCCATCTTACAGTCCTGGAAGTTTGAATGAATTTATTCCATCTTACATCACAATTTGAATGAATACATTTACATTCCAGGAATACATTCCAGTATCATAACATTCTACTTCCAGTAGTTCCCATGTTCACTATTTCCAGCATGGTTATGGAGAAGTGTTTCTGAAACTAAGCAATAAGCTGACTACTGCCATCTTGACTAGGAGTGCATGTTCCACTGTTTACATCTTCCAAGAGAACATCAACTTGGTTACTAGCATGGCCACATATCTCGGTATTATCAGATGCATGTTTCAACTGATAATGGACACCAACCTCCATAGAATCTGTACTTGGATTAGCCAAATCAAACTGTCTGCTGTAAACAAACACCAAGTAAAGAAATCAACAAAAAATTTTTAGTTCCCCTAATTTTTAATTCCCCAAAATTTAGTTCCTCTAAGATTTATGTTGGTACTTGGTATGCTTAACAAAATTCATAACCAACACTTTATATGATATGTTTGTAGAATTGCTAATTCGACATTATGATTTTACTTCAAAATTTTAAAATTGTTGATCTAATTTGTAGATACCAACGGTGATTCGTGGTGTAAATGAATGCATAACTTGACTTGAATTGGACAATGGGAGGCCACAATGCAAGTAGTGAAATCGTGTCTTAAAGTTTCCATTGTGTGAAGAAAAAATGTTTTCATCTCTCTTTCACTAACAGCTCTCTAATCTCATTCCATTCATCCTAGAAATTATTTCTTCTCAGTATTTCTTCATAGAAATTATTCCTTCTCATGTTTCAATTCTGATGCGTGCAGCTTGGAAGAATATGTCTTGATATTCTTAACGACAAGTTGAGTCCACCTTTGTTGATTCGAACAGTATTGCTAAGGGGATATATATGTTTTTTTGTTCTACATCAAGTGTATTAGTGAAAGAGGAAGGATTCTTCAAACAAGATTTTGTTAAATCATTTAATAAGTGTAAAATGATGGGTTCACATTCTGCTGCTAATGAGGTTAATGAATTTCATGACTTACTGATGAACAAATGTAAACTGTCCTTAGTTTCATGTATCCACTAATTAGTTCTCAAATGGTTCATGTATATATGTGTGATTCTGCAAAAATTCTGTTATTTGGTGGTTATCAACTAATTTTTTTGATTGATATTCTGTATATTTGAATGGGGATGCTTTGCACGCGAGCATGTTACAGAATGTAATTCTCCTGATTGTTGTACTTATTGTCGTATTGGAAAATTTCTTCAATGTCACATGGCAATGGCCGGTTTTTTTTTTTGAATTTTCACCAATCAGAATATTTTAAGAGTAATATTATTAGCAGCCAAGCTGTTTTTTGTTTTACCAGCTATTTTTTGGTGAAATGAATAACATGACAGCCTATTATGTCCATTTGTCGTTCTGTAAAAATATCAAGAATGATGATTAAACATCACTGTTAATAATTGATGGACTTGTGCAAAACCTAACATTCTTAGTATTGGAGTTACAAGTACCTGTTAACTTGCTTATAAGATGAACTTATTTCCGTTAATTCAATGTTCTACCCTCTCTTGCATGTTCCTTTCTTGCATTTAATTTACTCGGCACTGTGTTTGATGTTATTGGGTGGGGGGTTTGCAGGCTCCCTCTTTTTCTAGGGGAAAAGTCTCAGTATTAATTAGAAAACACACAAGTTTAAATAAGCATTAATTATTATTGTTGGTAATTGGTATACTTGCAAATTTTTGTCCTTAAATTTTCTCCCACATTTTTCTTGGGCTCCAACCAAATACTTGTCATACCCACCTGTTTGTCTAAAAGCACAGGAAAGTAAACATGCATGAGTTGATATCCTGTTAGCTTTCACATTATCCAAATATTTCACACTATCCAAACAAAAATGTAATAAACCCAGGCTAACCTCGGTGGCTAATTTAAAACACCCAATGCAGACGGAACTTGCTCTTACACATAGAAGAAGATGATTACATGGAGGTGAGAACTGTTGAGCTGTTACACGAAGAAAAAACACCCAAAAGCTTTGCTACAGATCAAATTCTCACCTCTGCAACACAGCATGGTAGATTTTGGTGTTGCTTTTGTTGCTTTTAGAATAATTTATGCTTGCTTTTTTTATTTGCAACAGATCTGGTTATTTTGATTTTGGTAGCTTTTTTATGATTGCGTGCTCATCTCCTTACTCTTTTCTTACTCATGCGTCTTTGGTTTGCTTCTTCTTAATACTTAAGCTCACTTTCATTTTATTCTGTTTCATTGTTAACAGGGTTCCAAGAGAGGACATCAAGTTTCACTCGATAAGGTATGTTTCAAGAGTGTTGTACATGTTTCACAGAATTTTTTTAGGGTGATCATGTTTTACAATTTTGTTAACCTGGTCATATTTATCTTTGAAACAGATACCAAGTAATAGAAATTTTTAGTGGATCAATTTTTGAAATGTCACTCACAAATCTCTCTCTCTCTCTCCTCCCCTCCCCCTAAATACTAAGTAACAAAATTCAAAAATCTATTTTGGGATAACTTTTTTGGGATTCTATTTTGGACATTAGTTATTAGTTATTATTTCCATTAGTTATAATTTAAGTATGTAAGCATGTATAAAATCTGTGAATTCTAAATCCTTTTATCTCTTTGATTTTTCATTTCCAAAATGTAACATATGATACCAAAAATAAATATTATTTTTCATTAATCTGCAAAGTAAAATCATGTATCTTATGTTGTTTGCATTGTTGTCCATTGCAAAAACAGATTTGTATAGCCAAGGACATGAGTCTCATCCTACAAATCATTTGATTCTTACAGATTGAAAGCCTTATACTATTACTTACAGATTGAAAGCAAATCCCTAGCGGTTATCGCCTCAACATTTGATTCTTTATTGGATCTGCTATCTGGATTTATTTGTGGTTCACATCATATTTCATGAAGAGGCCTAATCACTATAGCTACCCGATTGGCAAGAAGCGGATGCAACCTCTGGTAATTCAGTATCCGTATTAATCATAATCGCACCGATGATTGTTCAACATTTTTCTCCAAGTGAATCAAAGCATGTATTTAACTTGCAGGGAATTGTAGTTTTCGCTTCAATCATGGGCACGCTCGGTCTACAAATATTGTTAGTATCATTTCAACAACTCCTATCCACGTTGAATACACATATGTTATCAGTCAATAACTATGGTATGCATTTGACACCAATATCTATGTTTCATGTGTTTCAGTTTCACCCAAAGTTATCAGATGCAAACGCGAACTGGATGATAGGCATCATGGTCTCAGTTCCCATGGTCAAGTTTGTGCTCATGATATATTGTTGCACATTCAAAAATGAAATCGTCAAAGAATACGTGCAAGATCATTTGGTTAATTTGCCTGAACATTGGCGTTGAAGCATGTATTTAATTTGCCTGAACATTTGGTTTGTTGCTGGGAGACATGCAGTTGAGCCAGGCGCATGACATTGGCGAGACCCTACAAGAGAAGCTGGAAAATTTGCCTGAGGTGGAGCGCGCATTTGTGCATGTAGATTTTGATTATACTCATAGGCCTGAACATAAAGCCAATGTCGGATATTGCTTATTGTATGACTATTATGCAAAATATTTGTAGAAATGATGTAGAATCTTCTCTTTAATGACACAATCAAAAGCTGCAGTTTGATTGTAGGCTATTACTCCTAAGACTTGGCACTCCCGTATTTTGTTGAAAATTATTTTATCAAAAGCTGTCGGTTCGTTTCATTTCGCCGGCTCATAGGATAGACTGGTCGTTGGATCTGCCATGTGGAAAAGATGGTGGTTGGGGAACAGTGGATTTGCCAAGCTGGCAGGGGATAGCCAAAAAGGATTGGGATCGGCTGAGTTGTTCGGACTGGAAAGTGACCCGTTTTGTTGACCGTTAATTTGGACCAACCGAATAACGACACGTGTATATATATATATTAAAATCCATTAAATCACCGAATAATTTGGACCAACCAAATAACCGAATAACGACTTAATAACCGAAGGCGTCCGCTAAATTTTTTAACGTTCATTTGTTGTTCCGTGCCTGAGGTGCGGGCGCCAAATTTGTGGTTCGATGTCGAATATGTTGTTCTGTGCCAAAGGCGCCCGCTAAATTTTTTTACGTTAATTTGTTGTTCCGCGCCTGAGGCGCGGACGCCAAATTTGTGGTTCGCTGACGAATTTGTTGTTCTGCGCCGAAGGCGCCTGTGCCAAATTTGTTGTTCCGTGCCAAAGGCGCATGTCCAAATTTGTTGTACTGTTAAATTTTGGTTGTGGAAATAATTTTTCGGGGAACAACGATTTCGCGCGGGAATCTTAAATGAATCGTGCCCGCGGGCACGGGTTATGACTAGTATATATATATATATATATATATATATATATATATATATATATATATGCCTGAGTATATAATGTGTGATTGGTATACATGGATGAAATGTTAGCGTGTATGGGTGTGCACCATGCACGGGTAAGTATGTGCCTAGTTATAAGTTTTGGTGACTATGATATGTTTGGCGTGTCGTGAGTATAGTTATAGGGCCGTATGTGATGTGAAGATATGGTGAAATATTTACATGCGCTTGAATGACTATATTTGTGAAATTATGGTAGTGGTGAATATGTATTAGATATAGTAAGACTTGTTTGAATAATGGTGTGGTGCGACTACATGTGTCGATGTGTTTGGTATTGGATGTATACTAGGAAATATTAGGGAGTAATATACCCATGGTTGCTCGATGCATAGGTTAGCTATCTATACGTAGAGCGATGGTTGTATTTGCTAAGTATGAGACTAATCTTTTGCGAAAATCTGAACTATTGTTTGTGCTAGGTAAGTAGTAGCTATGTAATGGATGTATATATGATTGAAATACGTGTATTAGTATGAATGACTATGATAGGTATAAGAGAATGATTTTCAAAAAAAAAATTAAATCGTATTCTTAACTATATTATACGTTAGGAGCGCTAATGTTTGACTATCTAGTGCATGCATGTAAGCACTTGCTATGACTACCTCTGGTTTAAAGTATGACGTGAAATGATTTGGGGTAGTTACTAGGGCGACTAGATATGTTAGAAAGTCCGAGGACGGACTTTATTCTAAGGTGGGTAGGATGTAACGACTGGTTTTCATGTAATTGGATTATCTATATTAAAAATATATGCTTGCTGGATTTTTCTCCTTGGGTGTGATTTTCCGTCTCCGTGGCTTTCGTTTTCATTCGTTCGTTGTGATTTTCTAGCTTCATCCTTAAATCGTTGGGTTTGGAGTAAGTCACTCGTGACGAGCTTCATTATCGCTTATATCTTAGAGATAGGTTGATCCTAGAAGCCGTAGAAATCTTCCCAAAGCTCGCGCTTCGATTCGGCACTTTTAGTGCACTTTAGTTGGTTCAAGAAGGGGGACCAACCGACTAGATTGAGATCTAGTCGGTCAGGAACTCTTCTCAAACCGACTAGTTCATTGAATCTAATGTACAGGAGTTACTGTTTACTCTTAGTCGGTCTAAGAACAACCACCGACCGACTAGATGTGAAACTAGTCGGTCAGAACTTGCTCTCAGACCGACTAGTTCCTTTGATTAATTTTACCTAAGCTACTGTTCCTCGTTAGTCGGTTTATGAACACTCACCGACCGACTAGATTCCAAACTAGTCGGTCGACGGGCCTTCACAGACCGACTAGTTCACTTCCCAGATTTATTCCTTCTTTCGCTGTTTGAATTTAGTCGGTCACAGTTGAACGACCAACCGACTAGTTGCTAAACTAGTCGGTCAACAAATCTTCTTTGACCGACTAACCGCTGTCGTAAACCTAGGGTTTGGGCAGCCGCCAGCTTTTCCTATTTAAACCCCCCCAAACATTTTTCTTTCTCCTTTCATTTCTCCTGAGCCTCCTTCTTCCCCAAATCATCATCCATCTTCCCCTAGCCTTCCTCCTTCATCACGAGCCCCTCCCACTCTCCATTTAGGACGGCCATCACCTCTAGGCCGCCGGAAAATCCCCCAAATCCTATTTTCTCCAGATTTCTCCCCACTTCTAGATCTGAGCCGTAGTTCTACGGATCGTTCTTCCGTTGCCGTGCTTGCTCGGCGTCGATCTTCCGCTTCTATACGGTAGGGTTCGATCCTTTGATATTCTCATAACTCTCCTTGTGATTTTATTGAAACCCTAATAATAAACTAGGTTGGATGTTGTTCTAATGTTGTTTTGCCATGGCAGCGATTTCAACTCCGTAGATAACATTTCGTGGCGTGCCTCGTTGATCGTCTTCCTTGGTGCGAGGCAAGTGAAACTTGCCACTTAGGGTTTTGGGCCATGTCTTAGGCCATTTGCTTGTTGTAGGCGTAAAAGAGACTAGGCGACGAAATGATACTCGCCTAAGCGCAACTTCAGGATCTAGCTTGACAACGAAGTTAGACCCGTCATTTACCATGTTGCATAAGTACTACCATGTCATGTTTCATTTCAATTAACGGTACGCGATTTATCTGTACATGCCATGTTATCCATGTTGAATGTTGCATTCGTAGCACACGCTACATTACTTGTTTTACTTGATCCGGCTAGGCACCCGTTATGCGGGCATAACCCTATGACATACGTGTTATATACATTACCTGGCTCGTGTTCCACAAGCGGGCTAAATGAGTTGCTAACCCCAACGCCCGAATTCGTGAGGCTAGGTGCACCCTACGCCAAATACTTGTGGATCGTGAACTAGAATACGAGCTCCTGTGCGGGGCAACCCTGGCTCATTTACTGAGCATCGTGTACAGGGACCCTGGCTCGTTTGCATGTGGGAGGGTTAAGGGTTAAGCGGCCAATCAACTGGGAGTCTGCCCGATCAGCAACTTCAGTGGTAAGGCGTAAACTCTGGGTTCTGGGGTAGTTGTTAAGCGGCCAATCAGTGTGAATGTCAAACAGTTCAGCTGTAAGGCGTAAACATCTACAAACAACTTGAAACGTGTCTAGTGTTAAGCGTCCACTCAGTGTGAATGTCAAACAGTTCAGCTGTAAGGCGTAAACATCTACAAATGACTTGAAAACGTGACTAGTGAAAAGATTGAGAATGTTAGTAGCTTGGCTACTCCTGTCATGCCATGATAATTGTTCTCTTGCACTTATTGTTACACCATGTCTTACTTGTGCACTCTTACCATAACTGCCATGTCATGCATACTATAACTGCTAGGATGCTAGTTTACCTTTCTTTCAGTTTCCTTGCCCAAGTCTTTCTAGACTTGCTGACATCTGCCCCTTTCTCTTTGGGTGTCGCATGTTAGTTGCCGAGCCAGAGATTGTTGTTGAGGGCGACGAGTTCGTGGAGTTCGTGCCCGATTCTGTTGTTTGACGAGGAGTTTGAGAATACCGGTGATCTTTCTTAGGATCTTGCTGTTTCCTTTTGTTTTAGGATTCCTGTTAGTTGTCGGTGCGTGGCACCTTTGTTTGTACTTTGTACTTTGTTGGCCATGTTTGGGCCCTTAGATTCTTTTCTCTTTAAGCCTGGTGGCTTTTTCTGTGATGTTGGAATTTAATATGATGGATATTCTGAGATTGTCTTTTGTCTCATTTCCTTTGTTATTATCTTTGTTTCGTATCGCGTTGCAAGGACCTGCCAATTTAATGTTGATTGAGGCTTATCGGGCTTGGAGCTTTGCGGCTTCAAGTCTGAGCGGACCTTCTCACGCTTCGCCTCTACATTTTTGGGAAGCGGGGCGTGACATGAGGACACTGATGTTGAAGGTCCTTAAACCTTTCCCAGGCCTCGTAAAGAGATTCTTGCGGAAGCTGTTTGAAATTAGAGATAGCCCCCCGATCTTCGTCGTCTTTGAGGGTGGATAGAATTTGTCCACAAAGGCGAGCGTCAGTTTCTCCCATGTAGTAAAGTGGTTAGGCGGATGGGCCCGTAGCCAGTATGAAGCTTTATCCCTCAAGGTAAAGGGAAAAAGCCTTAGCTTGATGACGTCATCACTAGCATCTTTAGCCTTTAAAGTATCGCACTTTGCCAGAAAAGTGTCGATGTGGTGGTTGGGATTCTCGTGATGATGCCCATGGAAGGGATCCTGCTGCATTAGATTTATACGCCACGTCTTCAACTCAAAGCTAGCTGCCACCAGTTGCGGTCTCAAGATGGAAGAATTATTTCCAAAGGTAGGCTTCATGTAGTCCTGGATGGACCCAGTGCGAGGAGGAGCAGTGGTATTGTCTGCCATCTGATCAGAGGGCGCTTGATTTCTATTTGAGGCTCTCAGAGCCCTTGCCATTTTTTCGATCTCAGGGTCGAATAATAATTCTTGATTAAATACCCCAAAGCGAGTGTTCATGCACCAAAACAGCTCAGAAAAATACCATTAGTAGCAATGTAATAGTTAAAAGAATGACAAGGGTGGAAAGATGAGGAATGATAAGATTCGCTAGAAAACTCTTCAAAATAAAAAAAATAAACTGAGATACACTATTGCCATCCCCGACAACGGCGCCAAAAACTTGACGCACCCGAAACCTACACCTAATTTCCACCTAGCGGTGTCACGGTCGTTAGGCGTAGTACGGTTCCTAGGTGTCAATTCCGGGCTCAATCCGCAAGCGGACGGTCTCAAATTATAGTATAAAAGATGTCGGATCCCACAGGGACGGTGACAATGTATTTGAGGTCTCAGATTATTTTTAAATCTCGAAGTGAGATAGCTGTCGGTTGGGAAAGTTTGCTTTTGATGTTGTTGTTGACTTGATGATAAAGAGAACTAGGGTTTTAGGGATCACCGCTAAGACCATCGGAGATCGATGTTGGAATAGGATCCTTACATTGCATTAGGGTTAGGAGATTAGTCTCTCAATTCATACCACTCTCGTGGGTTAGAATTTCGAGGTATTTCAGTGGCTCTCATTGACGCAATGGCGGTAGCCGTCAATGTAGCGATATAGTTCGTCGGTGGATCCCCTCAAGGCACGAGCCGAGCATGTCACGAGCCTTGGTTGGATCCACTAATTTCCTTATTTAAATCCCAAGGATACTCCTTAAGCTCATCAATTCCACCGACCGTGGGCATGATCTCAGTACGAGTTATCCTAGGGATTCGAATGGATCAACCGAAATACATCCCTTTATTCCCAATTCAGCCTAGAGATCCGGATCTACATCCCCCTCCTAAGATTTTAGGGCTAACCATCAACCCTAGAGGAGACTACTCACCCATGGTGATTTTGACGAATAAAAATATGATTTTTATCAAGAAAAACATTGTAATAAATTAATCGAATAAGAATTGAATAACTTACGAACCGAAGGATAAGAAAAACAGTAGCCGATAATAATCCAAAGGGATCCCACAAATTCCAGAATGCGAAGAACAATAGATCTCCAAAAACAATTAAATAATCCTAAAAAACCAGTAGGTTTAGATTTAACAATCGTTTCTAATCTCCTCCTCTCTCCCCAAACGTAATTCAAATTACAAAAAAAATGAACTCCCAAATCGCGTTCCTCATATCCACACTTCACTCAGCTGAGTGCATCAGACAGCCACGTAAATTTCCAAAAATGGCCTTCATTATCGCCGACCGAGTCAGTGACTCGGTCGAGCAGAGGCTTGCTCGGTCGGGCTGCTCGGTCGAGTATGTCAGTGAGTCGGGCCTCTCCAAAAAATGCCACTCTGCTCGGCCCGAGTCAGCCTTGCTCGGTCGAGCAGCCAGCTGACTCAGTTGCCATGAGTTCTGCTCAGCTCGAGTATGATGTTGATTGAGCTTTGGAAATGGGAGCTGCTCGACCGAGCCACCATACTGCTCGGTCCAAGCAGCATGCGTTTCAGCCTTCATTCTTCTTCGTGCATCAGCTCGACCGAGCAGGTGCTCTGCTCGGTCGAGTCGTCTGGGAAGATTTCAGCAGCTTCTTGCCTGCTTCTCTTCCACCCCTGGCAATCCCTCTACTCCTCATGTAGGCTTCTAAAACTCGGCAAACTCTTGTAGAGCTTCGTCAACGGGCTCAAAGGCATGCCAGATGTGTCCATATCCAAAATGGGTCCCGAATCGCTCCAAAATCCCTGAAGATCCATAAAACTCTGCGAAACTCGAATATGGCGTTAGAATCGCAATATCGTAAGAAAATACGGGATTTGTATGCGAATATGGCATGATGCTATGAAAAAGATGGAAAATATGGACACATCAACGACCGCCTGACTCTAAGGATAAATTCCCTCGCAAGAGGAAAATACCTGGAGAAATAACGAATGTCCCACCACAGGATGTTGAGCACAGATCAGTAACATCTCCCCTCCTTCAGTCCCCGAAGAGGACAATACATGAGAAATATCATTAAATTTCTTACGTACTTGGGAGGTACTTGACAGAAAAAGCACTGTCGACGACGACGACTTTGCGTTCGATATTGCTGTTTACGTCGCTCAATGTTACGATAATATCGATCCACGATCTCTAACTGAATGCAAACACAGAGATGATTGGCCAAAGTGAAACGAGGCAATAGGAGTAGAGCTGGACTCACTCTTGAAACGCAAAGTCTCTGGACCAGTAGTCCAGACACCAAGAGGTGTAAAACCTGTGTGATACAAGTGGGTATTCGAAAGTAAAAGAAATGAGAATAATCAAATCGTATGCTACAAAGCACGGCTTGTAGCTCAGGGATTTTTCCAACGACCGGGGATAGATTATAAAGAAACATATTCCCCATTATGGATGCGATCACATTCCGATTCATAATAAGCTTAACATCAATGGAAAGTTTAGAAATGCAACTCATGGACGTTGTGACTGCATATCTACATGGCAATATAGATAAAGATATCTATATGAAACTTCCAGATGGTTTCAAAATACCGACAGAACTAAAAGATAGACCTCGGGACGTCTATTCTGTTAAGCTTCAAAGATCATTATATGGTCTTAAGCAATCGGGAAAAATGTGGTATAACAGACTGAGTGAATTCCTTGTTCAACAAGGTTTCACCAATAATGAAGTCTGCCCGTGTATTTTCGTTAAAACCACGGAAACAGGATTCGTATTAATAGCCGTCTATGTAGACGTCGGAAACAGGATTTGTGTCTTGTAATAATTTAGCTGATACGTTTACTAAGGCATTGCCTAGATGTACTTTTAGAAAGCGTGTAAAAGATATAGGAATGCCACAGCTGAAAGACCTGCAAGCCTGAATCATGTACGGATCAAGTGGAGTCACTTGTGTATTGTACTCTTTTTTCTTAATCTGCTGGTTTTTCCCACTGGGTTTTCCACAGCTAAGGTTTTAACGAGACAAAACACGGTAACTCTGGATCCAACAGTATCCACCTCACATTAGGGTATTGGATCATGAAGAATTCATATGCTAAGAATGGACGGATGAGGGGAGTGTTATGAATTGGGATGACCTTTGGTCTCCATCCACTAAACATCCACCATTACACCTACTACTAAGTGGGTGTCCCTTGAGCTATATTAGATTGTAATTCCAATATTAATAGATATATATGGCTATGGTGAATACCATTAGTCTACTTCTCCCAACTCAACAAACTAACATATTTACTAATTAAATTACTAAACTATCTAATAATAAACAGTTTAATTTACCCGTTTACTTTTGTTTAATTAAATAACTACTAATTAATTATTAATTAACCGTTAAACTATTAATTAACCCGTTAGTTTAATTAAATAACTAAAATTTTTAATTATCAATCGAAATTACTGTGCATTCCTCGATAATAAAACAAAAAAATCACGCGGGCACTGTACAACCGCACCTCCGAACTAATTTTTTTATTAAAAAATTAAAAATCGCCGCTGTGTTTGGGCAAATAGAGGAGAGCGACGTTAGTGGGGGTAAGATTTTATTGCTCAAGAAATGATCGATGGATTACAGAGTTAGGCCGCTAGCCCTTTTATACATCTTCCAGACAACCACCAACTCCAACTGAATTAGTTACAAGTAATGACAACCGCTTACATATTCCGTCTCTAGAAACCTATCCCTCCTCCTAATCTCGAAGCAATGTATCGGGTTCTTTGTCTTCTGATTCCTACCTGGATTCTCGATCTCAAACCCCAGATCTCCTTCCGATCTCTTCTAATCGAAACGCCATTCGAGATTGGAGGAGTCACGGGTTTCTTCGAAAAATCTGATTTCGACCTAGGTTTCTACAGTGGTATGTGGCATTTCTGTATATTTTCTCTCTTGCTTTATCTTAACCTGCAGAATTTTTTTTTGGATCGTTTGTTGTAGACTAATATGATTGGATTGTCCTTTTACGTCTTTGTGATGCTGATTCTGCAAATTTTTTTGAAGCTTTCATTATTCAAGAGCTATTTTGATTTTCACACGGATCATTTAGATCGAGGCAATTATGAGTTGGTATCTAGATGTTTCTTTAAATTTCTTGCTTTATTTTCTTATTAATTGTTTGGATATCGAGATGAGTTCTGTTCGTAATAGATTATGCTTATTTGAAGATTGTTTTATCACTCTTAAGCGGTGACCTTTGGATCATGGAAGGCGAGCAGACGTTTACTTAAAGGTCATAAAGGTTGATTGTTGCCGGAAACAAGCAGTTATTATAAAATTTTGTACATCTCACCTTACATAGTCAGGTGGCAGTTCCTCCCCTTTTCTAATCTCCTCCATTCCACCTATTGCTATATGTGGAATTGGCAATATGTGCTACCTTTGTGACCGTTAAATATTTGGCCGGCTGATTCATGAGTATATTTTAGTGACCTAATTATTAATAAACTACCAAAAGATACTGATATAGTTTTATTATCTCTAAATTTATTCAGGATTGTATTGTAGTAGCTATATTTTAGTAAGAATAACGTGTGCCATATGACATATTGATATTAGCTAAGATCTCATATACGGTCTCGAAACCGTCACATTCCTGTTTTTTTTCAGATGGCCGGAACCCTTCATTTCGATTTTTATATTCTAAGCCCAAAACATTGAATATCCAAAGCGTTTTGCTCGTTTATCCACAATAGCAAAATTTTTTATTCGTGCGGAATCATTGAATTTGCAATGGATGGATGAAAAGATAAAGACACTTAAATTCACCTGATATTCGGAATTTTTGCGATTTTAAACATGAAGAACAGAATGACGAACCGAATGGTTCCGATCAGTTGAAAAAATACGGGAAGCTGGAGTTTTCCAGGTGATGCGATTCGCTAGGGATTTGAAGATAAAGATGGGATTTTTATTGGAATTTCAGATCTCACAATTAAAAAGGAACACTAATACAATAATCTACTCGCAAACTAATAACTAGAAGACGATTCTTAACCTAGGGGGAAAAGCCAAATCCTAATACAATTAATCTAAGGGGAAAAATAAAATAACTCTCTCAATTTTCGCATGCCTTCTAGGGCCGGCTCAACCCCCTTTAAATAGACAAATACCCCCTCATTGTTATTTTACCCAATTGCCCTTACTCCAATTTCCGGCCGCAACACTACTCCGCCCCGGAAAAACCACCTTGTCCTCAAGGTGGTGCGTGAAGGGTATGGTCAGCTACTCCAAGTGCAGGTGCTCCTGATCATCGTCCACGCCGGCTTCCAACATGATCACACTCTCTTCTCCCTCTTCTTCGTCATTCACTATCAGGATCTGAAGAGTACGATTCCCGCACCGGTGCCCAGGAGTAAACTTCTCGTCGCATTTGAAACACATGCCCTTGGTCCGTTTGTCACGAATCACTGCCTCGGTCATTCTTCGTGTGTGTCCCCCCGGTCGTAGATCCATTCCCTTCTCCTTGGTAACCACTGTACCGTCAGTGGATGTTGCCCCTCCTGCGGCCCCCTTTTGTCCCCCTCCAGGATCCGGACCTCGAAAGGTAGAGCCTCCCCACGTCCCCCGGGCTCTTCTCTCTGTCTCCTGATGATCCTCAACCTTCCTGGTCAGTGTCATCATCCCACGCAAACCAACTGGCTCGATCTGTCTCAGCCCCGACCGTACCGTGGGCTTCAGCCCCTTCATGAAACAGCCCTCCAGAGACTCCTCAGAGACTCCCCGAACTCGGTGGCAGAGCGACTCGAACTTCTTGATGTAATCACCCACGCTCCCCTCCTGCTTTAACGAGTACAGTCTCTCGAACACGCCGCCAGCCTGTCCTCCTCCAAACCGCTCTGTCAAGAGCGTCGTAAACTCAGCTCAGGTCTGAAAAGGCTGCTGCTGATCTGTCCAACGGAACCAGCCCAAAGCCTCTCCCTCCAGGCAGACCCCTATCGCCCGTAGCCAGTCCTCTCCTGGGACAGCGGACACCTTCAAGTACCTCTCCACCCGGTAAAGCCAGTCGTCTGGGTCTCCTCCCTCAAACACAGGCACCTCCAGCTTCCTCAGACGCCTCTCGCCCGCGTATCCACCTCTCTCCTGCGGCTGGAAACCTCCCCTGTGCTGGTATCCCTGTCGCCTGTCTGTAACATAAGCCTCAGCCCGCTCACGGTAGCCTCCCCCTGCTCCATGCCCCTGCCAGTCTCCCGGAGGGTGCCCAAACTCCGCCTGGTGGCCTCCTGGGGGTCCTGGTACGCTCTCCAGTCTCCCGTAACTCCCCCCAAAGGGTGGGAGCTGAGTCGATGGCCCCCCCTGTGATCTGGTGGTGGCATCCGTTCTGTTGAAATCCTCCGCCCAGTCCTCCAAAGGGCTGAAAACCCCAAACTGAGCTCCACGGATCTCGGGCGGGCCCCCCGGAGGTTGAAAAGTCGTTGAAACAGGCTGTCGGGCCTCCTGGGGGGTCGGTGGGCCCCCCCAGGGGTCCGGTGGGCCTCGGGTCCCCCCCGGGGGTCGGCCGAGGCCCCCCAGACCGCCGCCTGGGCCGGCCGGCCCTGGAATTGGGCCGGCGGGCCCCAGGCGGCGGCGGAAAGGCCCGCCGAGGCCACCGGGGGGGGGGGGGGGGGCAGGTGCGCCCGCCCCTCCCAGGCTCCTGGCGGCCCTCCGCCGCCCCCGCTGGGGTTCGCCGACCCCCCCATGTGTATTTGGGGGGCCGGCGGCCATGCCGGAGTGGCCGGGGGGTGCCGCTGAGTCGGAAGACCCCCCCGGTCACTTGATCTTCACGGCGCGGCGGTGCGTGGTCTTGGTGGGTCCCCCACGCGTTGTCATCTTGGTCAAAGCCTCCTTCGTCGTCTAGACCCGGATTATCTTAAAAAAATTGCCTTTTTACCTTTGTCCTTCGCCAAAGGTGGCTCCTTTTTGCTTGGATCCGCTTTTGGGATAAGATGAGCGGTCAACGCCGCTATGGCCTCCGTCAATTCCGAAAGTTTTGCATCCGTTTTCTCTTGATTCTCTTTTATCTCCTTCCGGATCTCCGCGGCCATCTCCGCATCTTCTTTCCTTAGATCGATGAAACCCTTGCTGATTTGGGCTTCAATCCTCTCAACTTTTCCTTCCAAGACTTCAATCCGCTCTGTTGATCGCGTGTTCGTCATGGATCAACCGCTCTGATACCAATTTGATGCGATTCGCTAGGGATTTGAAGATAAAGATGGGATTTTTATTGGAATTTCAGATCTCATAATTAAAAAGGAACACTAATACAATAATCTACTCGCAAACTAATAACTAGAAGACGAATCTTAACCTAGGGGGAAAAGCCAAATCCTAATACAATTAATCTAAGGGGAAAAATAAAATAACTCTCTCAATTTTCGCATGCCTTCTAGGGCCGGCTCAACCCCCTTTAAATAGACAAATACCCCCTCATTGTTATTTTACCCAATTGCCCTTACTCCAATTTCCGGCCGCAACACCAGGCTTCGAGGCTGCATACGAGGCTTAACCCAATATGCCATATGATTCACATTGTTCATTGGGAAGTAAACCTTATTATTCACAGAATAGCTGTCAGATGCATATATTATTTGCAGCGCAAAAGGAAAACTTTAGACTAGGCAAGACATGTGACCTATCATTTCTTATTATGCTTTGAGGTAGAAACATATGTCTGCCATTTATTTTCATGTGTTGATTTACTAATAACATGCTTCTAGCTTTCCAGTACCGTTTCTGCGTTCCTTAGTTTCATATGCTTAAGCTTCTTTTTGCCTGAATTTTACCCAATGCTTGTTAAATTTCATTGGTGCATGTCATGAGAAGCAACGAATATTAAATGAATGCAGTATAGTTCCGTTTTATATCTTCATCAGAAAAATCTGTCTTTTTTTGTTGGAGACATTGTGAATCATTGAAAGGATCCAATGACTTCAAGGTGCATAAAATACGACTCTTTGTTTTGAATCTGTCATAGCTGAGCCTTTGATTAGTAATCAAGCAAGAGAAATAACTAGATTGAAGCTCTCTAGCTTTAAGAAAAATGCAGAAATAACTTTTAATAGAGGAGCCATGTTGAAAGCTTGTGAGACTTTTGGCAGGTCACATTACTCTGTCCTGTCTTACTAGTGAATAATCTGCTGTCAGTCAATTAATCAATTATTTATTTATTCATTATAGCATGAACAAAGGCCTTAGCCAGGAGTAAACAATGTTTTTTCGCTGCATGCACAGGGGCGGAACCAGGATGAGAAGGCCGGGGGGGGGGGGGGGGGGGGGGGGGGTGATGACAAATATAGAAATTTTAGTCATATGTGGTTGATACCAAATGGAACAAATATAGAAAGTTTGACATGAAAATATGTTGAATATTTCTAAATTTTTAGAAGAAACTTGTAACTTTTAAATGATTTTTATAAAATTAGTTACTTGAAAATAAATTCTTAATTTCATATGGTTTGGTAGAATATTTCAAGAGCTTTCCATTGATATAAAGAACACATAATTTGGATGTGTAGAAGAAGTTATGGCCAAAACAAGCTTGCACGTCTAATATGAAAAGGATTTAGAAATTAAAATGGTTGAAGGGGAACTGGGCTAGGCTCGAACTCGCGATGGATATGCATGTAACCAGTGCTTTAACCGCTGGGACATGCGAAGACCTCTGTGTATATTGTAGGCAAATTAGAATTAAAAGGGAAAAAACATAGAATTAAAAACAAAAAAACAATTTTTAACATTAACGAGACTCGAACTTGGACCTCAAAGACGGGAAAACAACGCCCTAGCCACCCTGCCGTTTACAATTTCTGTGTTTAGGATGTGGTAACATTATATATGTTATATGTACAAAATAAATTAAGTTAGAAACCCATAAAACAATGGGGGGATGGGGGGGCAGGCCCCCCACCTACAACGTGGGTCCGCCCCTGTGCATGCAGATCCCAAAACCAAACTAAATTATCCTTGAAGTATGATTGTTTTGATACCTGCTTTATAATTTGCCGTGAGCCATGGCCCAATAGAAGACATATGGGTCTGACTACATATGTTTTCAGATTAAGATGTTTGGTCGATGGTCTATAATATATATGGAATCTCTATTGACTAGAAATGATCTCTCTTGATGAATTTATTTCCTAAAGGCTCTTTGTTGATTGTACACACACATGAGTTTAAGGGGAATGTGGCCAAGGATGATTTTCCTCCTTAGTCCACTACCGGCCAAGCACCCGGATGTAGGACGTGGTATGATCTAGGAATTTGGTGGAGAATTTTAGGGTTTCAGTGGATGATTTGGGGAGGAAGGATAACTTAGGGTTCTTAACTTTGCACCAAGGATTCCAAGGCTTCGCACCAATGAAGAGGAGACCTTTTACAGGCAGGGGAACCTTTCACAGGTTTTGGAGAAAAATCTCATTTTCATTCCTTCGTTGATTGTTTTCCGATATACAACTTTAAAGCCTATATATAGGCTTACAATCCAACACTTCTTCTAACTCATCCAATGTGGGACTAAACTCACCAAAAGGCTAAAACTTCTAAACACTCCAAATTAACTAAAGACTCAAACTAAAAACTAAAATAAAATTACAGTATTGATCCCTATCATTCTCCCATGCTTGAGAACTTCATCTCCTGGTAAAGGTAGGCAGAAGTAATACTCATACACAGAAATCAATAGACCTCGAAAGTTGGAAAAGACACGTCCACAAACTCTAAAGTGTATCATGATGCAAATTGGTTGAAGCACGTCCTCTGATAATTTATCCCAATTCACGAAAGGTAGAAAAATATTCAGCACATGTCTGTTTGTTGGGAGAGGAGAATCTGGGATCACGAACTCAATGTGTTTAATCAGATCCAATGTTGCTGCTATAAGCAGATTTGGCGCACACCCTACAGATGGCTCTAGATAAGGTTCTGATTCATATTCAAGTTCTGTCTTTGGTGCAGATTCATGCTTGTGCTCGGGTTCTTGTGCTGACTCCAATCCTTTCTCGAGTTCCAATTCAGGCTCAGGTTTCAATTCGGGCTCGGGCTCACACTAGAGTTTATTCTGTCGTTACCTTTCCCACTTTCCAATCGCTTGAAGAATTCGTTTGGGCTCTCAATTAACTCTTCTTCTGACCACATTTCTACCTTTGGGATTGAAGATTGCAGGGGCTTCTGGGAATGTACCGATGCTTGGAAAAATATCGACATCGAAGAGCATATGTGAATGTTGACCATCGATGATAAGGAACTCGAAGATTCAAGCACCAAGATAGCGCTTCTCTTCTTAATTTCAGATATGCATACTTATATTTTGCTTCGTTGGATAAATCAAAACGGGAGAAGAACCTTTCTAGATAGTACTCCCAATTATCATATTCGAATTTATCCTTGGAGCCATAAAAGAATGGTAATTGTCTCCACTTCTCAAGCTTAAAACTTGTTCGGGGAGTGTAGTCATTGTAATAATCATCATAGTAATGACTATTGTGTTCTATAATTTAGAAAAGATTTGCTTGTATGGATATTACCTAGGCGTAGCCGGCTGAGTTAGCTATCCACCATCATGAACGATACTGAATTTGGACTTAAAACGGATTCGAAATCGTCAAAACACAAAAACTGCGTAGAAACCTTGTAGCGTCACTGTAGCGGCACATGAATCACTGTAGTAGTGTGGACTTTTTTGGTTTTATTTTTGTGGAGTAAGGCGATCGATCTGAAGAGTAGGGTTAGGGGTTGGAAAAAATTGGAAGAATAGAATCGTTCGGCTCTGATACCAATTTGATGCAGGACGTAATTGGATCTAGGGATTTGGTGGAGAATTTGGGGAAGAACTAGATAATTGGAGATTTCTTGGCTTCACACCAAGGGTTTCCAAGGCTTCGCGCCAAGGATGGGATTGAAACCTTTCACAGGTTTTGGAGAAATTTCTCTTTTTTAATTAATTCATTCATTGATTAAAATAACAAGTCTATTGGTCTTTATATAGGTTTACAACCCAACACTTCTTCTAACCCATCCAATGTGGGGCTAAACTCACCAAAAGACTAAAACTCCTAAACACTTAAAATTAACTAAAGACTCAAACTAAAAACTAAAATAAAATTACAATTTTGATCCCTATCACACCCCTCATATTTTTTTGAAATTTTTTCCCAATATGTTTTCACATCATGGATGATTGCCACACAAAAAATCAAGTGATTTCAACACTTTTTGCCCATCGATCCACCCATTGCAAAACCAATGGTTGCATAACATAGGACTTTTTGCAACGGGTGGATTGATGTGCAAAAAGTATTGGAATCACTTGATTTTTTGTGTGATGATCATGCATGAGGTGTAGAGCATATTGGAAAATAATTCAAAAAAAATACGGGGGGTTTGACCGTGGGTTGACCAATGAGGAAAATCCTCATTGGCCATTTGATTCCCATTAAACTATATATATAATAGTATTCTAGTGCGAAAATTTTGCATCAAATGATGGTGCGAAAACATTTTATCTTTTTAATAATTTTTTTGCAAATTTTTTTGATGTTTAATCCATACAATTATATACCACATGGAAAATAATGGGTTTCCTAGGGGGATTTGAGCACCGATCCACCCGTTACAAAATTTAATGGTTTCAGAACAACAGAACTTTTTGTAATGCCTTGATCAAAGGCCAAATCACATTTCCAGCCATTATTTTTTAAGGGGTGTATAACTACATGAAGCGAAGGAGGAAAAAAATTTCTAAAAAAATTAAAAATATTTTTGCACGGAATTTTCTGTACGAAATGGTTGCATTTGAAAATTTTTCTATATATATATATGTGTATAGAGGGTTTAATGTGCATGTGCACATGCGGATGAAAGTTCACTGTGCATGTGCACAGTTTACCCCCTCCCCCACAATTCTTTTGTAAATTTTTTGATAGAAGTGTTGTACACCTCCTTTGATGATCCACACACTAAAAATCAAGTGAATCCAATGCTATTTGATCCTCCATCTACCCCTTGCAACTTCAACGGTCTTAAAAGTTGCTTAAAAACAGTTGAAGTTAAAGGATTGGATGTAGGATCAAATAATATTGGATTCACTTAATTTTTGGTGTGTGGATCATCAAGGAGGTGTACACCACTTCTATGAAAAATATAAAAAAAATTGTGGGTAGGGGGTAAACTATGCACATGCGCAGGTAACTTACCTGCGCATGTGCACATGTACATTAAACCCATATATATTTATATAAAAATTACTAATTCGATAACTTTTTTGTATATCCGTTTGTATCTGGGCAACTAGGGTTTCCAAACTATGCTTATGGTGTTGGGGAGGAATTAGATAACAAAATCTCCCCCCGGCAAATAGCTACCCAACAATTGCTATGTCGAGATCTTTCATAGATAAATCACAATAGCAAAATCCAACCAACATAGCAAGATGAAAAGTAACGAAAGCAGAAAAGCAACAAATCAAGAGACACATAGTTTACCCAAGTCCGGCGGCTATCGGCGCCTACTTCCAGCTTCCCGATGATGGTTTCCACTAATATAATCAGAGAGAATACACCCGACTCCTTAAATCTTCTTCAAAAATAGAGAGAACTAATAACTCCAAAGTTGGAGGTCAAACTCTTCTCACTAAAACAAAAGAGATTTCAAATCTTACCAAAAGAGAAGAAACCCAAAAACTCTGATAAATAATCCCTCAACCCGAAAAGCGGAATCCAAGAAGATTACAAAGAGTTTCACTTATCAAATTATAAGTTAAATCTCTAAGACGCATGATGAAGAAGCTCATTGATGACAGCTTGCAGATAGCTTCTCTTTTTTCCTTCCTCCTACATGCCCTGATGTGTTCTGGCCTTTAAATATCAATAATTAGGGTTATGCAGCCGCAACAAGTAATGGCCGTTCGATTTGATTAACAATCAATCGAACGGCTCAGATTCAAATCCGCAGCATTTGCGATGGGCACCATTAGACGTCTGACCCAAAGCGGTCAGGCGTAATGTTGCTGCTTAGAAACCCTTACGCCATCAGACGTCTGGTGTAGTACGGCTAGACTACACCTAGACGTCTGAATAAATCCAATTGTAGAATCCAGAGAGTTGAAAGAATACGCTCTACGGCCTCCAACAATCTAAAGGCATGTCGTCAGACGTCTGATTCTTGTGCCAGATGTTTGATCACATAAAATCAGACATCTGACGTGTCTGCTGATACATTCTTTTGGAGTGGCCCAGAACCAGACGTCTGGTGCTATACCACTAGACATCTGATGGCTGCAGAACTTCTAGGGTGAAGTTTGAAGCATAAACTTCAATACTCTACCATGCTTCAAACTTTTTCCATCACATAAACAACACTCCAAAGATCAACATGACACATCTAAGCTCTCCACCATGGCTTTACTCTAATTCGAACCATCTCTGATCATGAAACCATCTTCCCTGTCATCGGGAACCACGTCCCTTGGTGCATAAATGCTTAATGTGATTCTTCAAGCCCAAGCACCTCTTGAGCTCGAAGAACTGCATCATCCTCTGACCACTCCTTATTTTACACCTTTTTTCTGCATGTTTTCATGACATTTCGATCGCCCATATTGCATTTTTCACGATTATTCGATGATATCGCGTTGCTTTTCACTATTTCTCGTTCTTGTCGTATTTCAGGAGATATGGAGCGATCTGGAGCAAAAATGAAATCAAGAGATTTTCACGCATACCGGAGCGTTGTCCACAGCTTATTTGAGAAGTTAGCAGCGCTAGAGGATGAGCGGAAGAGGAAGAAATTTGATAGAATCGACGAGGAGAGAGGAGGAGAAGAAAAGAGCCCAGAAGCAGCTCACTCGGCCGAACAGATAGTTCACTCGGCCGAGTGAAGGCTGCACTCGCCCGAGTGAAACGGAAACATACTGCCAATTTTCAACGTTCACTTGGCCGAGCCAGAAAGTTTCACTCGGCCGAGTGATAAATCTCGCTTGCCCGAGTGGTACTGGGATTTTCTTCCGAGAAGCGGCCAAATTACTGGAAATTTGAAGAAGCCCACTCGGCCGAGTGAGAAAACTCACTCGGCCGAGTAAAGAAGACCACTCGCCCGAGTAGAACAGTGTGACAGACCGCCGAAACCCCCAGATTCTCTGTTTATTATTGGGTTTGTCACTCGGCCGAGTGACATGTTTCACTCGGTCGAGTAGCACAATCTGACTGCTACGCAAATTGGGTTTTCTGGGCTGCGCATAAGCAATTCTGTCAGGAATTGCTGGACGAATTTGACTTGTATTTAAACCTAGTTTTATCCCTAGTTTTAGGAGAGACTTGTATTATTTTTTGACGGCCATTCCTTTTGTAAATCTCAGCTGGAGATCATAGACGCGCAATTTGGTTTGTTGTTTCTTGCTAAAACTCTTATTTTTATGAATTGTTTCTTCTCTACAATGAATTGTGCTATGATCTTATTTGTTATTTCTGAGATTTCCATGATGATTCGTGAGTAGTTTATTCGTTCTAGGGCATGGGGATGAACCCTATGGACCCGATCTTTGAATTGTGATGAATGAATTGAATTGTTGCTAGGATTGATAAAAGGTTAGGTTGTGATTGATTTATTGCGAGTAGATATGAATTTCTATCGACTGGGATTTGCAAGAGATTGGATCCCAATTGATGGGAAGGCCTAGATATTCCACTTAGGTTTATAATTGAGATTCTCTAGATTTGGTTTGCAAGAGATTGGACCAAAGCTAGGATTTTTATTATAAATCTATACTAATATTCGTTTGCAATAGATTGGACGAATACGAACTATCATAACCTATATCGTAGATCGAGTTTGCACGAGAGTGGGCTCGAGGTGCGATTGGACGGGAATGTCGATTTTCACGCTAGGGGTTTAGGTTAGGGTTTGCACGAGAGTGGGCCCTAATCTAGGTTGCTATAGACCGGCAATAGCGCGAGAGCGTGAGCTTGGTTCTACATTAAATTGCGACTAGTTCACCTACATTCAAGCCTGGCAACATTGAAATTCATGATTCA
>CM061135.1:82370252-82413818 GCA_030789695.1 Scilla litardierei | reverse complement strand
TCCTCCATGCCCAAAACAAAATTGTTGATGCTCGAGGGGATGACCAATTGAAAACCAATGGCCTTAGCGCCATGCAAGAGTGTCGATGGGCCAAAACAAGTCTTGAAGACTATCATCAAGCCAAGGCGGGCCTTGCAGAGCTGCAAAAAGGGCCTGCGGGGCCTGAAGGCAGCCCGGGCAGGCCTGCAAGAAGCTTGGGCAGCCCCCGAGGCCGTCGGCTAAGGTTTCTGCCCCTCGGGAGGTCTTCCTCGTCGTTCATGTCGTGGCCGTCGGCTTCGAAAAGCGACCCTTCTTTATAATCTTCCACTTTTCATTTTACTTTTGTTAAAGCCATCGCCTTTAGCTCTAGATCTGGGTTTTCACCCTAATCTGAAATTTTCGCCGCCTTCAGATCTGAATTTTGTTACCCTAGATCTAGATTGCCGGCCTCCAGAAATTCTTGCCTCCTCCGCCGCTTTCTCGACCTCTTCTTCCTCAAGGGCTTCCATCAACTCCTGAAAGAGTTGCTTCCAAAATTTCTTTTCTTCCTTCTCTGCCAAATGCGTCGCCTTTAGCCCTAGATTTGGGTTTTTGCCCAAATCTGAAATTTTCGCCGCTTTTAGATCTGAGTTTTGTTGTTCTAGGTTAAAGGCTTTCAACCTCGCCGGATTGCTTAGCCACCACGAGTTGATCAATTTGTTGTGATATTTGCGCTAAGGTTTGCATGATTCGCTCCGTCTACGCTTGATACGAATCCTCCCAAGTTTCGGCCATCAGGATCTACACTTTGATACAAATTGTTAAGAACCAAGTAAAAATCTGATTTTTATTAAAAAGAAACTAAAAATATAAAGATAACTGACCACAATCAAAGGGGTGATCGCCCTCCCAAGACGCCAATTGAAGAGGACCGCATTGTCCCAAAAAAAACGAGCGATAATCTCACCTCTAATATCAATATTCTCTCATAATCAACATAAGAAATCCCTCAACCCGTCCCACCTGTAAATAGAGTTTAGAAATAAGGAAAATTACAGAATAATACAGAAAGACTAAAAATTTCCCAAAATGCCCCTAAAAATCCGAAAATTCTCATAAAGCCCCTAATGGGCCCAAAACGCCTAAAAGGTGCAGATCTATCAATTTCCTTTGTAAATTAATAAAATTCCTGCATTGAGTTCTTCTACAATATTTGTCAATTTATTTGTCAAATTCCATCTCTTTACTCAAATTACTGCAATGACGCGTGTCGCGAATCGAGTTGAGACAAGATCTCAACAATTGGTGCCAGAGCCAGATGCGAGCCATTGGGAACGGCGATCGGATGATGAGGAGGCGGCCCCGAGCAACCATGGGAGGAAAGGCTGCGAAGCATGGAAGCTGTTCTTAAATTCCAATGTGACCAATTGGACAACAATGGGGAGTACATGTCAGAAGTGAAGAGTTATTAAACTCAACAGAATACCAAAATTACAAATTTAGATAGGAAAATGAATTCCCAATTCAGTATTCTTAAATCTCAAATACAGCATCTGATCAACAAGGTGGAGACACTTCCAGGAAACACTGAAGCAAGGTCCCAGGAGCGAGATGAAGACAGAAACAATGGCCGGAAGCTCATTCCAGGGAACGATCCGGAATATACTTACTCTAGTCTTGACAAGAATGTTGAAAGAAGTGATACAAGGAGATGAGGTTAATACTCTGCCCTTACAGCCGAGGGTCCTTAAGCCCGGGTTCCCCACATTCAAGGAAACTGAGGACATGATTACATGGCTCAGCCAGGCTCAACGGATCTTCAACTACTACTCAAACCCACTAGGAATTTGAGTTAAAACATGTGCATTCTATATGAGTGAAGAATCCATGCAGTGGTTTGAATGTGGAAAAGTTAATATTGAGAAATTCTTTTGTTGGGAAAGATTCAAAAGGAAAGATTATGATACAATTTGGTCCTACCGAGGTGGAGAAGCCCTTCAATTCGTTTTTCAATCTAAAGCAAGTTGGTTCTGTTAGAGACTATCTTGAAAAATTCGATCAAATTACCGGGTTGTTAAAGAGATTACCAGAAGAGTATATCATCGACAAGTTCGAAGGAGGTTCGAAGGAGGAGATTCGGTATAAAGTTATGACCACAAGGCCTCGGGACTATAAGAAGGCCATAGAGTTAGCAAGAACTTACGAAGAAAAGATCCTGCAGTCTAAGGAACAGTCGGACATGTTCTAATTCACAAACACAACCTAGACCGAACCATCATTACCATCCAGTAGCCACGAAGGAAACTGATATGATTAGGGTTTTTGGCCGTAATGGCATATTTGTAATTTCTGGGCTCAAGGGGGCATTTCTGTAATTTTGGGTAAAAACCCTGTGTCAGGGGTATTTTGGTAATTTAGGGGCGACGCCAATAAGAGTTTTATTATAAATAAAGGGGGAGAATTAGAGAGGGTGATATGTTGAGTATTAAGAAGAATAGGGTAGACCTCGTTAGATCTAGTGGGAGATTTAAGCTTCATCTCGAATCAAAGATAGGAGATTGGTCCATCTCTCGAAAGTGGCTAACTTTATCTTTGTATTTCAGTTTTTATCCATAAAATCCCTCTTTTCTTCCCCAAATCTCTTCCGTAGCCATAAAAATCCATCATTTCCCATAAAAACACCATCTTTCATCCCAAAACCCCATTAAAAATCTTATTTTTATCTTAAATACAGCTCCGGATCGCATCAAATTGGTAGCAGAGCTCGTCGATCCATAGTGACTATTAGATCCAAGGATAGAATCGACGCATTGGAAGAGATGATGGAGAAATTTGAATGCGAGATCCAAGGGATCAATTGGATCGGAGATCCGCGCAATTCATGGAAGTCTTAATTCAGAAATTTGACGCGATCTCCAAGAAATTGCACTCAAAGTAGGCCGAAACCCTAGATCCGGAGCAAAAGGCGAGAACTTTGGCGAAGGGGAAAGAGAAAGTTGATCCTTTTTGCAAAGGGCTTCTCTTGGAGGCAGATCTGGTGACCGACAACGGAGATTCCGACTTTCTTGGAGGCGAGGAGGCGCGACAGGCTATCCGAGGAGGCGAACGAGCGGCCGGAACACATCAGCGAGACCCCCAGGGCAATCGGCCAACCCCGGCGGCCCGCCAGGTCAGCAACGGCCCCCCTAGCGGTTCGACAGGGGCCGCACGAGCCCCTGAAGGCCCGCCAGGGCTTCACCGAGCCCTGGCGCGCTCGCCAGGGCCACCCTAGGCCTATGGCGGCCCGCCAGGGCCTTGGGCTGCAGCCACAGGGCCGTCAGGCCCATTTTAATCCCTCGGTGGCCCCGCGGAGGAGGTTCAGACATAGCGATGGCTTTGGCAAGGGGTTTGAGGTGTTGAGTATTAATTCCCCGGATTTGGTTTTGATGATGAACAAACATAAATATCGTAAACTAACTCTTTGTTATCGCAGTTATGGAGATCATCGCCAAAATTCTATGAACATCAAAAACGACGTCTCAAGACTTCTCAAAGCGCGTGATCGTGTGCCTGAAGCTTCGTTGAAGCTCTAGGAGCATTATTGAAGTCAAGAAGATTCGATTGAACCTTTTGAAGACGGTTCGTCGAGTTTTATTTATAGTCTTCTAGCTTCTTTTCGTAGAATGTTAAGCCTTGAGTAGGTCTTACGTTTTAATCTTCATAACGCTCATATCTTAGAGCTAGGATCATATTAGAAGCCCATAGAAACTTTACCGAAGCTTCGCGCTTCATTTCGCGGCTTTTTGTGCAACTTAGTTGGTTCAAGAAGAAGAACCAACCGACTAGATGGCAATCTAGTCGGTCGGCAATCCTTCTTGAACCGACTAGATATCCTACTCAAATTCAGCTCATTCACTGTTTACAGTTAGTCGGTCCAAGAAAGGTCACCGACCGACTAGTTGTCAAACTAGTCGGTTTGGAATCCTTCTTAGACCGACTAGTTGTGCACTCAGTTTCACAGCCTGAGCTATTGTTTATCGTTAGTCGGTCAAAGAACAACCGTCGACCGACTAGTTGAGAAACTAGTCGGTTGGAATTTGTTCTTAGACCGACTAGTGCTCCTTGAATTCAGCCTATACTATTTCAACTCTTAGTCGGTCAAAGAACACTCACCGACCGACTAGTTGTCAAACTAGTCGGTTGGCAAGTCTTCTTAGACCGACTAGTTCTTTATTGTCTGAACTTTCTCTTTTGGCTGTTCTCCAGTTAGTCGGTTCAAGTTGAATCACCGACCGACTAGTTGAGAAACTAGTCGGTCAGTGATCCTTCTTTGACCGATTAGACTGCTTCAGAAATAGATCCGTTGGAGCATTAAATGCACGAATTTTCTCTCTCTCTTCTCTATCCTATATAATCTTGAGATGATTCTTCGTAGCATTCAAGGCTGATATTAATTGCATTTTAGAGAATCAAAGAGAAGCATTTATTTCTCATTTCCAAGCTTTTATTTCTCACTAGAATCTCTCACTCACTCTTATTCCTAAAGAGAGATTCATTGATTGTGAGCCATTCAAGCCAGGAGCTTGATTTAAAGTCACCAACTCCACCCTAGGCTTCTATTGCTGGTCAACTTATTGGAGCTAGGGTTTGGTGACTTCTTCTCCTCCAAAATCCTCCTTGCCCTAATATCGTAAGTTTTACTCAAGACATAGGATTTTGTTGGTAAGCATTTCTTATTTCATTTACTTTGATATTGCAAGTTTTACTCTCGGTTGTGAGAGTTGTGTGTGATCCCGGTTTGTGTGGGTCACATTTTCATTTGTGTATGATTTGATCTTGTAGAGGTTTTCTACAAGAATTTCATAGTGCAAATTTGAGTTAGAAGTTTCTAACTCAAGTATCTGGAGGGGATCCGGGTGTTTGGGACGTAGGATCACCGGGAACAAGTCGGGGAGACTTGGGTGGATCCGAACCCGTTATATCGTTTGTTTGCGATTGCATTTTGTTGTTGTCACATTTCCATTTCCGCATTGTTGGTTGAGTTTGCAAGATAATTAGGAATTATCTTCTTAATTATTTTAAAGTACTATTCACCCCCTTCTAGTACTTGTGCAGTAGCTATCAGGGCATTACATTTGGTATCAGAGCCAAGTTCATAGCTATGTCTACCAACGACAACAAAAAAGTTTGTCCACCTCCAGACTATAGCACCTTCAGGAACCGTGAAGGAGCTTCTTCGGTGATGGAAGGACACTCCTCGACTAGGCCTCCCTACTTCAACGGTATCAACTATGGGTACTGGAAATGCCGAATGGAAACGTTCCTCCGGAGCGCTTTACTATGGAGAGCTACGTTGACGGAGTATGTCGAGCCCGCAGAAGAAGATTTCGCTAAGTGGACTACCGCGGAGGTCGCCGTGGAGGTAAGCAATGCCAAGGCAATGAATGCCTTGCAATGTGCGTTGGAGCCCGAAGACTTCAACAAGATATGCACATGTAAGAGTGCATATCAAATCTGGAACTCTCTCCTCATCTTGCATGAAGGAACGAGTAGGGTAAGAGACTCCAAACTCGTTGTTGTAAATAAAGATTACGAATTATTTCACATGCAACAGGGTGAGAAGATGAAGGAGTACTATGCTCGCTTCGTTGACGTCACTAATGAGTTGGAGGCTCTTGGAAAGACCTATACCCAAAAGGAGAAAGTCTCAAAGATCATTGACGGACTTCCTTCTTGTTGGGAAAAGCGTACCTTCGCCATCGAGGAAGGTAATGATATGAGTAAATATAATGTCATTCAACTAATGGGTACCTTGATGTCGTATGAGGTACGCAAGGACAGTAAACTAAAGCTGCAGGACAAGATGAAGTCTTACTTGAAGCAAGACGAGTCAAAAAAAAGGCGATTGCGTTCAAGGCCGCTCCATCTACATCTACCGATGATGAAGAATCGAAAGAAGAGTTGGACTTGGAATCCATTGCCCTCATGGCAAAGAAGTTCAACCGATTCTTCCGGAAAGGTAATTTCAAGAACAAATCTAAATTTAGTTCTTCTAATGCATCCGCTCCTTTGTGTTTTAAATGCAATAAGCCAGGACACATGAAAGCGGATTGTCCTCAAAACAAACACAAGGAGAAGTGGAAGGCACTAAAGTTCAACAAATCAAAGAAGTACAAGAAAAGGTACAAGAAAGGGCTTGTCGACACATTCACCGACTCCGACGAGGACTCCTCAAGTGGAGAGTCAGATGATGAACAAGTGGAGCAAGCACACATGTGCTTCATGGCTAGAGAGGAACATGATCAAGATTCCTCCTCCGATGAAAGCGAGGATGAAGGCGATGAGGTAACTATGGACGACCTTAGATTAGCTAACGAGCAAATTTGGTCTAAGTATTCTAAATTAGTAAATAGATATACTAAGACTAAAGATGAGCTAGCTAGTCTCCAAACCTCACCTAAGCTTATCGTCATCAACAACGACACAGGTGTTGAAGACTTGAGAAATGAGATTGTAAATCTCAAATCTCAACTTGAGCATGTTCATATTGAGAAATCGGATGAACGCGAGATGGCGGATTTGATTTCTCGAAACTCAACTTTGAGTATTGAGAATGAGAATCTCAAATCTCGTGTTTGTGTACTCACATCGCAAGTGTCCACGTTGGATGCTTCTATGCATTCTCTCACCGAGAAGTATGAGTGCACATTAGGCCGAATTAATAAATTCAATAAAGGTAAGGACCATTTGGATAATATCCTAAATGACTTACTTCCGGCCAATCACCATATTGGCTTGGGGTATAAGATGGGAAATTCATCCAAATCGTTTACCACCTTTGTTAGGCCAACTTCCGATGCCTCAACGAATGGGAGCAAACACTCCATTGGTAGTTCTTCCACCAATGGTGCTTCCACTTCATACACCCTCGTTTGGAAAGAAACCCACTTTGGGTGGACCTCCAAAAAGGGTCATGCATTTATGTACACCAATACCATGCCACGTAGGAACACACATCCTACTCCACCGGTCCACAATTATGATGATTTTTATGCACCACGTCCACGAGCACGTGCACACCAAGTGAGACACCCTCACGCACGTGTTCCCTCACATGCATATGCTCATCCACATTATTATATGAATGATTACCATCATGCACCATTTCATATGATGTCACCACCATTTCATCATGTGCCATACGCATATCCACGACATGCATCACGTAGAAATCGACAACGTATGCATGCTCCCAATAGGAATAGGGCTCCCAAAATATTCACTATTTGGGGCCCGAAGAACACTAACATGAATAAAAAACAAGCATACATGAATTCCTATTTTATGAATATCGTGCATAATGATGATTATGTGGGGAAGTCTAAGTCCAATTGGACTTGGCTTCCAAAAGTCTAATCTTTTAGGACCCAATGACCTTGGGTACCATGGAATGATATTTCTATCTTTAGGTACTCAAGAAAAAGAAACGGAGCAACAAATCCAAATTTAGCTCCAAGAATAATTGGATACTCGATAGCAGGTGTTCAAAACACATGACGGGTGATGCTCAATTGCTCTCCGGAGTGGTGCACATTGTAAATGGGAACCGAGTCGTCTTTGGAGGCAACGAGAGCGGAACCATCATTGGTGTTGGTAAAGTAGGTAATCCTTCTAAACCACTAATAAGTGATGTTTACCTTGTTAAAAGATTAAACCACAATCTTATTTCAATAAGCCAACTTTGTGACAAAGGTTACAAAGTTAGCTTTGCGAAAGGAATGTGTCATATTTTGAATAAAGATACTAATAATGTGTTATTTTCTGGCACACGCCATAAGGATATTTATATATTAGATCTTCCAAAATCACATGAACAATGTCTCATTGCCAACACAAGTGAACAACACTTATAGCATCGACGTTTTGGTCAGTGAACTTTGGAACACTTTTTAAGCTTTCCAAGTTAAATTCTATTAAAGGATTTCCTAAGCTTGTCTTTCAAAAGAAAAGCTTTTGTGACTCGTGTCAACGAGGCAAGCTTCCTAAATCGTCATTTAAACCTAAGAAAAGCATTTCATCTAAGCGGACTCTAGAGCTTTTACATCTAGATCTTTTTGGGCCAACTAGAGTTGCTTAATTAGGAAATGCACGATATGAACTTGTCATCGTTGATGACTTTTCTAGATTTAATTGGGTATTTTCCTTAAGTAATAAAAATGACATTTTTGACAACTTCACAATATTTATTAAGAAAGTACAAAATCTCATTGGAACCACCATTGCCATTATTCGTAGTGATCATGGAGGGGAATTTGAGAATGAGTCTTTCTCAAATTTTTGTGATGAAGTTGGTATTACTCACACCTTTTCTTTCCCTCGCGCACCCCCTCAAAATGGTGTTGTTGAGAGGAAGAATATGACGATAGTGGAATGTGCTCGCACTATGCTTGATGATAGCCAACTTGGCCATCAATTTTGGGCGGAAGCGGTACATACCGCTTGCAATGTGTTTAATAGAATACTTTTGAGGCCCTGCAACAAATAAACTTGTTATGAATTGTTGTTTGGTAGATTGCATCAAGTTAAACATTTTCCAGTTTTTGGCGCAAAATGTTTTATTAAAAACACGTATAGAAGTTTGGACAAATTTGATCCAAGATCCGATGATGGGATATTTGTTGGATAGTCCTCCCGTAGCAAAGCCTACCGGATATACAACAAACGAACCTCAACGATCGAGGAATCACTTCATGTTTCATTCAATGAAAATTTTGTCCCGTCTAGAATTACTAATGATGTGACTCCATGTATGTTTTATGTGATTCTATTGGTAATTCTAATTCTATCGATTCTATTGATACTAACCCGACTGATGAATTTTTTGAGAATGTTCCTAGTGATCAGGGAGTTCCCAAACGGCTTCATACAGTTCGTGACCATCCCCATGAGCAAGGCATTGGCAACATACTTGATAGTGTCAAGACGAGATCTCAAGTCAACTACTTCGCTCATTGTGCCTTTGCCTCCTCAATAGAGCCAAAGAATATTAACGAAGCGTGCGAAGATAGTGCTTGGATCCTAGCCAGGAGGAGGAACTCATTCAATTTGAGAGGAATGAGGTTTGGGAGCTTGTTTCATTGCCTTCGAAGAACCACACCGTTATAGGAACGAAGTGGATTTTCAAGAACAAGACCGACGAAAACCAAATCGTCGCCCGGAACAAAGCTCGGTTAGTAGCTCAAGGCTACCGGCAAGAGGAAGGTATAGATTTCGAAGAATCATTTGCTCCGGTAGCTAGATTAGAATCTATTAGGTTGTTATTATCTTTTGCATGCCATAAATATTTTAAACTCTTTCAAATGGATATAAAAAGTGCGTTTTTAAACGGAGATGTTGAGGAAGTTTATGTTTCTCAACCTCCGGGTTTTATAAATGAAAATTTTCCAAATCATGTATTCAAACTTAAGAAAGCACTTTATGGTTTGAGACAAGCTCCTCGAGCTTGGTATAACCGCCTAAAGAACTTTCTTTTGGATTTGGGTTTTAAAATGGGTGAAGTTGATTCTACTTTATTTGTTAAGTATTCGAATAATGATATTATTTTAGTTCAAATTTACGTTGATGACATCATTTTCGGTGCTACTAACTTCACTCTTTGCGAAGAGTTTTCTAATGTCATGAATGACCAATTTGAGATGAGCCACATGGGTGAGCTCAAATATTTCTTAGGTCTCCAAATTCGCCAAATGAACGATACAATCTTCATCCACCAAACCAAGTACACGGTGGAGTTGCTCAAGCGATTTGGAATGAAGAATGCCTCAGGCAAGAAGACTACAATGAGCACTACTACACATCTTGATAAAGATTCGGGCGGCAAAGATGTAGACATCCGTCTATATCGAGGTATGATAGGTAGTTTATTATATCTTACTGCCAGTCGGCCCGATATTATGTTTGCCGTATGTGTATGTGCTCGTTATCAATCTCAACCTAAAGAATCTCACTTAGTAGCGGTAAAACGTATTTTCTGTTATTTAAGTTACACCCTCGACTACGGATTATATTATCCAAAGTCTAGCACATATGAGTTAATCTCATATAGTGACGCAGATTATGCGGGATGCAAATCCGACAGGAAAAGTACTAGTGGCACTTGTCATTTTATAGGAAATTCTCTTGTCTCTTGGTTTTCCAAGAAGCAGAATTCTGTATCACTTTCAACCACCGAGGCGGAATATATTGCCGTCGGTGCTGCGTGTGCTCAGGTTCTTTAGATGAGACACACTCTTAAAGACTTTGGTATAAACTGTGATACTTGCCCTATCATGGTGGACAACCAAAGTGCAATATGTCTCCCTAAGAATCCGGTACACCATTCCCGTTCTAAACACATAGATGTCCGTCACCATTTCCTAGATGATCATGTTGCTAAAAAGGACATCATTTTAGTGTACGTTGAAACCCAGAAGCAAAATCGCCGATATTTTCATGAAACCACTCAAGGAAGACTCCTTTGTGAGGTTACGTCGAGAATTGATGATTATGGGTAAATCCGAGATTTAGGATTCATATTTTCAATAATCTTGCATGATAATAATTTTCTTTATATATGCTCATGCTAGATTGGTTGAGATTTTCTGGATTTTTGTTTGAATTTTCGGAATTTTTGCTAGAAATATTCATGAACGTCGTATTTGTGATTTTCGATATTTTATAGGGTAGAATAATGATGTATGAGAGTATTTCGATGTTTCGTCCAAGTGCGCGTAGGAGAGAACTCAAAATTTCGACATTTCAAATTTTTGGACTCTTTTAGTCGGTCCTAATTCATTGGCTGACCGACTAGATTGAGTTCTAGTCGGTCAGCTATTGAACTGTGACCGACTAACTCATGCCCTAATTTTGGCTTCAGTTACTGTTTGCACTTAGTCGGTTCATGTTCATTGGCCGACCGACTAGATTGCAATCTAGTCGATCAGCACTTGAACTGTGACCGACTAACTGCGCAGGGGCTGTTGTGTCTTTTGACATTCCCAGTCGATTTAATCTCTTCCGCACCGATTAGATCTCTTTCTAATCGGTGCGAACTCCTTCCTCTGCCCAAAACCGTTCGACTCCCTCTGCCTCCTCCGCCGTTTGCCGCCATTTCCGGCCATCTCCGACAGTCGATCTCCATCTCTCCTCCACCTAGGGTAAAGCTCTATCTTCTCTCAGCTTTTAGGGTTCTTTCTATTTTCGATTTCCGTTCGTGCTAGGGTTTGTTCTAGGGTTGTTTTTCGACCTAGCTTTCGATTTCTAGTTCGATTAAGCGTTGTCTCGTCTCGATCATGGCGAAGACATGTATCCCCATCCATCCCTCGAGTCCGTCTCCCATGACCGTCGAGTCTCCTCCTTCGAACCCCCCTCAACCCAAACGCCGCGCCAAATCGACCCATCCATCTTCCTCTTCGCCTGCTCTTAAGAAGAAGAGGACGGCAATTGCGAAGCCTAGAGCCACATCTCAACCCAAGCCTCAGCCTAAGAAGAAAATTTTGACTCCATGCCCATTTCGTGCTCACACTCCTCCCGGTGATTCTGACTCTGACGACGAGTATATCCCTGAGTCTGAGCCTATCGCTAGGGCTCCTACTCCTCGATCTAGCACTCGTCCGTCTAAGGGGAAGGCTCACATGCCTTTGGGCCGTGTCGATATATCGTTGCGTCGCGATGACCCGTTGTGTCTCGCGGCTTACAACCGTATTGAGCACTGTCCATTGATATTTGAGCACTTCGTTCAGTTCTCCGATTTTCCACATCTCGCCGATCTTCTTTCCTACAGCGGCCTACTTGACTATCTTCGCCATGACCCCAAGGCGAATCCTCACCCGTACCCCCGACTCGTCAAATTATTCTATGCGAATCGTGTTCGGGGTCAGTATGACGATACCCATTCCATTGAGACCACTGTCTTGGGGACACCTATTGTCCTCACGACAGAGATCTTAGGGGATTTGATAGGTGTCTCATCTTCTGGCCTGCTCCCTGTCGATATCTCCGTGGATAATATCCACGATCTTGACCAGACCATACTTGCCGAGATGTTTCATATCATCCCTCCCGCCATGATTGGTGTTCCCTCAAAATCGTTTAAGCCGAATGCTTGGGTCTTGAATCTTATCCTGAAGTCGTGCCTCCTTCCGAAGTACGGCTCCTCTAGCTTGCCCTCCCAGCCGTTCCTCAAGCTGATCTATGCTCTCTTCATGGGGAGCGAGATCAATTGGGCTCGTATCATCCTAGATAAGATGGACTCTTTCGAATGTATCCGAAAGTCCACCAAATCTGCTCACATCACATATCCTTGTCTGTTGACCCTTGTTTTCCGTCCTTTCGGCGTCCCTCTCCCTCCCGATGATGAGCGTCCTCTTGGTCCTCCCCTGAATGCGACGGCCGTTAAGAAGTCTCTTGCGGCGCTTCGTCACGTTCAGAGGAGTACCCCTCTGCTTCAGCTGCTCCTGCTCCTTCTCCTACTCTGTCACTCGCTGAGTTTGCAGTTTCCCTGCATCGTGTGGAGTCTCGTGTTTCTCGTTCTGAGGAGATGCTAGCTCGCATCTGCTCTCGCTTGAGCATTGAGATTCCTCCTTCAGTTTCTAACGAGGAGGAAATGGATGAGGCTGATCTCGAGGAGCTTATTGGATCTCCTGTTCGTGCCCCAGAGGGTGCGTCTGCTGCTGCTACATCTGCTGGTGCTCCCGAGAGCACACTTGCTGTCACCATTCCTTCGGTGGATACTTCTGCTGGTGCTCCCGCGACCACTCCTGTTGCGACTCTCCCATCTGTGGACACTCCAGTCGACCCAGTGACCACCACCCCTTCTGCAGAGCCTGCCGCTGCTGCTGATCCTCCATCTGCCTCCTGAGTTTGCGTTGGAGGACTCTCCACTGTGCACATTGGATGATCTACTTCGTCGTGAGAGAGTGGGGTAGGATAGCTTGGGTGGTTATGGATTTTTGATGTATTTTTGATGTTTTGATGATACACTTTTTGTTGTATGTTCTTTTTGATGTCCGTTGTGACATATGTTGTATGATGTGCTCCGATCTTTCGATCGTTTTTATGTATGTTGGCGGATGTATACATTTTGTTGTACCATGTTTTATATATATATATACATCGTGTTGACATTTACTTCAGTGTGCACATTTTTTTTGTCGCTGATGTTGACTTCGTCGCGCGACGACCTTCTTGATTAAATAGAAATTATTTCTATGAATACATAGAATTGTTTTCCATTCACTTAATTCATCAAGAATGTTGATATTGGAGAGTATGTTCCATAACTCAATGCGTGAAATTGATTTGAGTTTTGATGATTTTATTTTGCGATTATCGACTATGGTCTCGTTGGCACGCTTTGATTTACTTCGTATTTTACTTTGGTGTCATTTGGACCGTGGTCGTATTTTTCGACTCCCGTGCTTTTAATTGTAACCATTGTTGTTGTCGTTGATCTCCTCCCACTCTTTTTGCTAATGCCAAAGGTGGAGAGAATTAATAATGATGGTGTGCTAAATGATAATTTCAAGTAATTTTTCGAGAATCAAATTTGATATGTTAGATTCAGGGAGAGTTAAGATAGAGAAATGGATTTAGATCCTAAATTTCGATAATTGGATTCACATTTTATACTTTCCTCGTCTGCTTGATGCTTATGATTATTTTTTAATATGGAATTAACGTGTCATCAATGCAGGGGAGTAAGTAAATTTCATTTGAATCATTATTATTGATTATTATTTATGTTGGTTTGTCATCACCAAAAAGGGGGAGAGTGTTGAGTATTGATTCCCCGAATTTGGTTTTGATGATGAACAAACATAAATATCGTGAACTAACTCTTTGTGAGCGCAGTTATGGAGATCGTCGCCAAAATTCTATGAACATCAAAAGCGACGTCTCAAGACTTCTCAAAGCGCATGATCGTGTGCCTGAAGCTTCGTTGAAGCTCTAGGAGCATTATTGAAGTCAAGAAGATTCGATTGAAGCTTTTGAAAACGGTTCGTCGAGTTTTATTTATAGTCTTCTAGCTTCTTTTCGTAGAATGTTAGCCTTGAGTAGGTCTTACGTTTTAATCTTCATAACGCTCATATCTTATAGCTAGGATCATATTAGAAGCCCATAGAAACTTTACCGAAGCTTCGCGCTTCATTTCGCGGCTTCTTGTGCAACTTAGTTGGTTCAAGAAGAAGAACCAACCGACTAGATGGCAATCTAGTCGGTCGGCAATCCTTCTTGAACCGACTAGATATCCTACTCAAATTCAGCTCATTCACTGTTTACAGTTAGTCGGTCCAAGAAGGTTCATCGACCGACTAGTTGTCAAACTAGTCGGTTTGGAATCCTTCTTAGACCGACTAGTTGTATATTCAGTTTCACACCCTGAGCTACTGTTTATCGTTAGTCGGTCAAAGAACAACCGTCGACCGACTAGTTGAGAAACTAGTCAGTTGGAATTTGTTCTTAGACCGACTAGTGCTCCTTGAATTCAGCCTATACTATTTCAACTCTTAGTCGGTCAAAGAACACTCACCAACCGACTAGTTGTCAAACTAGTCGGTTGGCAAGTCTTCTTAGACCGACTAGTTCTTTATTGTCTGAACTTTCTATTTTGGATGTTCACCAGTTAGTCGGTTCAAGTTGAATCACCGACTGACTAGTTGAGAAACTAGTCGGTCAGTGATCCTTCTTTGACCGATTAGACTGCTTCAGAAATAGATCCGTTGGAGCATTAAATGCACGAATTTTCTCTCTCTCTTCTCTATCCTATATAATCTTAAGATGCTTCTTCATAGCATTCAAGGCTGATATTAATTGCATTTTAGAGAATCAAAGAGAAGCATTTATTTCTCATTTCCAAGCTTTCATTTCTCACTAGAATCTCTCCCTCACTCTTATTCCTAAAGAGAGATTCATTGATTGTAAGCCATTCAAGCCAAGAGCTTGATTCAAGGGCACCAACTCCACCCTAGGCTTCTATTGCTGGTCAACTTCTTGGAGCTAGGGTTTGGTGCCTTCTTCTCCTCCAAAATCCTCCTTGCCCTAATATCGTAAGTTTTACTCAAGGCATAGGATTTTGTTGGTAAGCATTTCTTATTTCATTTACTTTGATATTGCAAGTTTTACTCTCGGTTGTGAGAGTTGTGTGTGATCCCGGTTTGTGTGAGTCACATTTTCATTTGTGTATGATTTGATCTTGTAGAGGTTTTCTACAAGAATTTCATAATGCAAATTTGAGTTAGAAGTTTCTTCCGGAGGGGATCCGGGTGTTTGGGACGTAGGATCACCGGGAACAAGTCGGGGAGACTTGGGTGGATCCGAACCCGTTATATCGTTTGTTTGCGATTGCATTTTGTTGTTGTCACATTTTCATTTCCGCATTGTTGGTTGAGTTTGCAAGATAATTAGGAATTATCTTCTTAATTATTTTAAAGTACTATTCACCCCCCTCTAGTACTTGTGCAGTAGCTATCAGGACATTACATGAGGGCCCCGGGAGAATTTGGCACTGATTTCTATGGCTGAAAACTACGATGAATTTCATCCAGATTTCGAGGATGAAACTTGCGGGTGGCCTTTTGATCCAGGAGGATGCGATGATACGGGATCCAACACTCGGAGAAGCGTCCACATGGATTTCATGCACCACCTTGAGAACAATGTGGTTTTTCGTAGGCTGTGTAATGATATGATTAGGGTTTCTGGCCGTAATGTCAGATCTGTAATTTCTGGGCACAATAGTATTTCTGTAATTTTTGGGGTCCAGTGGTAGATTAGTAATTTTAGGTAAAAACCCTAGTTCAGGGGTATTTTGATAATTTAGAAGCGACGACTCAATAGGAGTTTTATTATAAATAAAGGGGGAGATTTAGAGAGTGGGATATGTTGAGTATTGAGAAGAATAGGGTAGACCCATTTGGATCTAGTGGGAGATTTAAGCTTTATCTCGAATCAAAGCTAGAAGAGCGGTCCACCTCTCGAAATTGGCCAATTTTTGTCTTTGTATTTCAATTTTTATCAATAAAAATCCCGCTTTTTTGTCCCAAATCTCTTTCTTAGCCATAAAAATCCCTCTTTTCCCATAAAAACACCATTTTCATCCCAAAAACCCATAAAATCATATTTTTATCTTAAATCCATATCCGAATCGCATCAAAAACCTCCAGTAATAACCAACCCAAAACTTTATCTCCAGAGGATTTGTTGCACATGAGGAGGAACAATTTATGTTTCTTTTGCAATGAAAAGTGGGATAAATCTCATATGTGCAAAGACAAGCAGTGTTTAGGTTAGAATGAATTTGGAATGGGGAGCCAAAGAATGTCGATGAAGCAATTGAAGATGCAGAGATAACTCTAACGACTCAAAATGAGGAGGCAGGATATTCCAGGTCCTCACTCGAAGAACTTCCATCGATATCCCTTCAGGTCATATGTGGAATGTCAATACGCTGAAAGTCAAAAGACGTATAAAAGGGCACGTTGTGTACGTGTTGGTGGACTCTGGATCCACTCATAGTTTCATCAGTCCTAGAATGGTTAAAGTCTTAGGGCTGGATGTGGAAGGGTCTAAATCTTTTGACGTCTGGTTGCAAATGGGAAGAAGTTCACCAGAACGGGGTTGCGTTGTGCCGTGTAGTGCAATTGAGGAGCCAAGGGGTGGAAGTTCCCTTGGATTTGCTTGTCGTGCGTATGGGGGGCACCAAATTGTGCTCGGAGCACAATGGTTGAAGCAGTTGGATGAAATCATTCTCAATTTTAAGAAACACCAAATGAAATTCCACTTGTGGGGAAAGAGATGTGTCCGACAAGGAGTTACTTCAACTCCTTCTCAAGTCGTATGAGAAAAAGAAATCTACTTCAGCCGCAAGGGGAAGTGTACTTGATTCAGCTAAGCTTCATGGAACTAGCGACTTCCGAACTGCCATGTCATTCCCTTGAGATGAAACCATAACCTCTTCATGAAGACTTACAGGCAATATTGGAGAAATTTCTGGTGGTGTTTCAAGAACCAAATGGGCTTCCTCCCAAGAGACCATGCGATCACAAAATACCCACAGAGCAAGGAGCAAGACCCGTCTACATTCGACCTTACAAACATGCCTATTTTCTCAAAGCAGAAATAGAAATAGAAAAGCAGATATCTAAGATACTGGAAGCATGAATCATCTGACCAAGTACGAGTCCCTATGCATCACTTGTCATGATGGTGAGGAAGGCTGACTATAGTTGATTGAAGTGCGTGGATTACCGCTCGTTGAATCAACAAACTATAAAGGATAAATTCCTTATGCCTATAATTGGCAAGCTCTTAAATGAGTTACATAGAGCGCACAATTTTTTCCAAGTTGTAACAATAACCAAGCATAAATTCTTTTTAATAAAAATACACAATATCTGAATTTCAAATTCCATGTGATACCAGCTCAATTATCAAGTAGATAATTCTTTTCAAAATTAAAGAAAACAAATAATATACCTGGCATATGTGGAAGTTTATGCTTCAAATATCACCATGGAAGTTCTACAACCATCAGACGTCAGACGTCTGGTGGTATGACACTTGACGTCTAGTTCTGAGCCACTCCAAAAGAATGTATTGGCATACACGCCAGACATCTGATGCTATGTGATCAGGCATCTGTCAAAAGGATCAGACGTGTGACGACATGCCTTCAGACGGCTAGAGGGCATGGAGCGTATTCTTTCAACTATCCAGATTCTACAGTCGGATTTATTCAAACGTCTGTCCATACTACACTAGACGTCTGATGGCACAAGGGTTTCTAAGCGGCAACATTTCATCAGACGCCTCACCGCTTTGGGTCAGACGCCTGACAGCGCCCCTCGCAGATGCTGCAGATTTGAATCTGGACCGTTCGATTAATTGTTAATCAAATCGAGCGGCCATTGCTTGTTGCGGCTCCACAACCCTAATTATTGATATAAAGGCATGAATGCATCAAGGCATGTAAGATGAGGAAAAAGAGAAACTATTTGCGAGCTATCATCAAGGAGCTTCTTCCTCACGCATCTTGAAGATTGAGCGTATAATTTAATGAGTGAAAATCCTCGTAATCTTCTTATTAGGATTCCTCTTTTCGGGTTGAGGGATTGTTTGTGAGAGTTCTTGGATTTCTTTTCTTTTGGTGAAATTTGAGATCTCTTTTGTTTTAGTGAGAAGAGATTGAACTCTAACTTTGGAGTTATTGGTGCTCTCTATTGTTGAAGAAGATTTAAGGAGTCGGTGTATTCTCTCTGATCATATTAATGGAAACCATTATCGAGAAGCTGGACGTAGGCGCCGTTAGCGAGTCGAACCAAGGTAAACTATGTGTCACTTGAATTGTTGCTTTTCTGCTTTCGTTACTTTTCATCTTGCTAGGTAGGTTGGAGTTTGCTATTATGGTTTATCTCTGAAAGATCGCGATATAGTGATTATTGGGTAGCTATTTGTGGGGGGGGCGTTTGATGTCTAATTCCTCCCCAACAAGTAGTATCAAGTTTTCAGGTTGTCGGAGGCTAAACAATGTGATAGGAATATAGCACATGTGAAATTATATTGAAGAAAACAACGATAAAAAGATAACTTTGGCTACAATTCTAGGGGCAACCACCCTCCCAAGACGCCAAGAAGCGAGGACGTCCGCACTCTCCTAAGAACTCTCTCAAGAACAATTCAATAATCAAGCATCCCCAGATATGACAGCTCGCCCTAGCTTAAGAATAAACCACCCTCCCTCTAATCTAATTACAAGTTTGCCATTAAAATTAAATAGATTAAAGAGAGTCGAAACGCCCTTAGGGTGAGACCAACCCCTCATGCGTGTGCGGCTTGCGGGTGCGCATGCGCGTGTAGACCCGCGTCCCATCACTACTCCTTCCCAAAAGAGCCACCTTGTCCTCAAGGTGAAAATCTGGAAATTGCTGCACCATAACGTTCATGGACTCCCACGTGCTCTCGTGCTCTGGCAAATTAATAGGCTCATATTTTACACTTTATTTCTGCATATTTGCATGCTATTTAGATTGCTCATATCGCGCTTTTCACGATTATTCGACGATATTTCGCTGTTTTTCATTATTTCTTGGTTTTCGTCTGATTTCCGGAGATATGGAGCAACCGGAAGCAAATTGGAGCCTAGAGAACCTACACGCGTGCCGGAGCGTCACCCATGATCATATTGGAGAGCTAACGGCACTGGAGGATGAGTAGAAGAAGAACGTCGAAAGAATCGACGAGGAAGCAAGGAGGAGAAGAAAAGAGTTCAGAAATAGGCCACTCAGCCGAGTGACGCAGCTCATCGCCCGAGTGAAGCAGCTTACTCAACCAAGTAATGCTGATACGAAGATCATTTCCAGCCTGAGTGCCTAAATGTACTCGACCGAGTGGTAACTTCCACTCGGCCGAGTAAGAACTCCACTCGCCCGAGTGGAGGCAACGATTCTGAAGAAATCCAAGGCGACCTCTATATTTGGAGGGATCTGCAGACTGTCCTACTCGACTGAGTAGACTTCTCACTCGACCGAATGGGAAATCCTACTCGGACGAGTGACATGAGCGCCTGAACGCTGATATTCTCTGTCTGTCTGCATATTTGGCACTCGGCCGAGTGAGATTCTCACTCGGCCGAGTAGCGCCGACAGCCAGTCTCAAAAACTAGGGTTTCTGGCTGCGCAGTGGCAGTTTGGTCTGGGTTTTGTTGGGTCTTTTTGGGCATATATTTAAACCCAGTATTCTCTCCAGCCTCAGGAGGGACCGAGAGACTTCTTAGAATATTTTTTCTTTAGTTTTAATTTTAGTTAAGCTTTCATATTGGCGAGAGATTGAAGACTTGATCTTTATTTTCTATTTGAAGCTCCTTCACAATATTGGTTTGTCTTGATCTCTTGCAAGCTTTGATTTTTATGCTATATCTCTTATTAAATCTTGATTGCATGATGAATTCTATTGTTGATCTTGCTTTCCTATTGATTTCAAATATGATCTATGAGTAGCTCATTTGCTCTAGGGCAAAGGGATGAACCCTATGGATCTAATGCTTGATTTATGAGATTTATGGAATTGCTACGATATCTTGTTAGAAAGGTTAGATCTTGATTAATTTACTACAGATAGATATGGATTTCTCTTGGATCTTGAGAGCTCGACAGAGGATCTTGATCCAAATAAAGCCATATATATTCAATTTAGGATTACAATCGAAATTTCCTAGACTTGGTGCGCGATAGCGACCAAAGCTAGCATTTTTATTGTTCTCCTATACTCATATTCGTTGCACGACGGTGAACGAGTACGAACTATCACGATCTAGATCCGAACTCAAGTTGCACGACAACGAGCTTGAGTTGGGATAGGATATAATTGCCGATCTTAATGATAGTGGTCTGGACTAGGCTTGCACGACAGCGAGGCTCTAGTTTAGATTGTTATAGACTTGTGTAACGCAATAGAGTGCGCCGGTTCTCCAATTAGTTGCGGCAAGTTCACCTTAAACCAAGTTTAATTGCATGGTGATTCATAACTCACATTGATGACTTGAAAATCCGTAGTGGGGATTCTCTAGCCCTAGACATCTTTATTATATTGAATTTGCATTGATATTCAAACGACTGTGACACAAATCATTCACAAACAATTTTCCACCAAGTAGCTTAGTAATTAAAGTAAAGTATCGTCATTAGTTCTCGCTGTGATTCGATACCTGCTTGCCACTTAACCGTGCACTTGCGGTAAAGCTACATCATATCCCCGGAGCGTGTATCCGGGGGTCGATCAAGTTTTTGGCGCCGTTGTCGGGGAGGCGACGGTATTTTATTTTCTTTACTTAGCTATTTTTCTTTCTTTATTTTCTTTTTCTTTTTCTTTTATTCCTCTATTGCGCTAACAAATCTTTCTAGTTTCTCTTTTCTGTGCATGTACACGAGGTCGAGGGCATCTGAAGAGGACAGACTATTTGATCCTGAGATCGAGCGCACGGCAAGGAATCTGAAAGCAGAAAAGAGATCAATTTTTGAGGAGAACCAAATGGCGGAGGAAACTAGAGATGAGCGATTACGGCGGACCGCTAGGCTTGTCTCCATCCGGGATATGCTTACCCCGAACAATTCGGCTACTACATCTTCCATACTTATGCCGGAGTTGGCGGCTGACAAGAACTTTGAATTGAAGATGGGACTTATTGTGCTGATGCAACAAGACCACTTCCATGGAAATTCTCAAGAGACCCCGTATTATCATCTACAAATGTTCTTGGCGAAGTGTGCCACTTTTCAAATGCCGAATGTGCCGGTCGATGCTATCTGATTGCGTCTCTTCCCTTTCACTCTTCGTGACAAAGCTTTATTTTGGCTAAGGACGCAAGCTCATGGGACATTCACTACTTGGGACGAGCTAGCGAGTACGTTCGTCAACAAATTTTACCCGCCATCCAAGACCGTGAAGATAAGAAACTCTTTGATGTCCTTCAAGCAAGGGTCCCAAGAGTCTTTATATGAAGCGTGGGAGCAGTTTAAAGATCTTCAACATGATCTTCAACATCAATGCCCCCACCATAGCATCTACGATTGAGAGATTGTGCACAGTTTCTGCAATGGATTGAGGCCAGACACAAAGATGATAATTGACGACACGGCCAACGGAGCAATTCTATCAAAAGACGCCGGAGAATGCCACGACATTGCTAGAGGAGATGGCCTCCAATAATCAGCAATGGGCTGATGAGAGGAGCCAATCATCATCATCATCGAAACCGACAAGTATCTATGAAACAAAGGCAGTGGCAGAGTTGACCACAAAGTTTGACTCTCTCTCCAAGGTTGTGGAGAGGATTGAAAAGAGGATGTGCGAGTCATATGCAGTGCCCAACGCATCGACATCCTGAGGAAGCATGAGTGATTGGTAAGACTAAGGCCAAGTCATGTTTGTTGGAGGCGAGCAAAATGAAGGAGCCATGGAGCAAGTGCAATACGTTGCCAGTGGGGGTAACAACGGTTATTGGGTGAACCCGGCTACTAAGGGTCACCCCGGATTTTCTTATACCAACAATGAGAGAGCCTTGACTCCTCCTCATCAACAACCACCACCTTAACGACAAGCCCGGCCTCCTCAACAACCACATCAATAAAGGCCGCCCCAACAACAACAATATCAACCAAGGCAACAAGCGGGGCCTTATAGACCCACGGATATAACCAAGGATGGAGGCCACAAAACCATCCACCGGCACCACCAAGATCCGATCATGAAGCTAGAGTTGAGGAGTTCATGGCCGAGCAAAAGAAGATCAATGTAAAATTGACGTCGGGCCAAGAAAGTCTCAATACCATCGTGGCGCAATTGGCAGAGCAAATAGCTTTGCTCAACAATGCTCAACAACAATTGCCGGCTCAGCCGGAGCAAAACCCGAGGAGCAACATCGGCCACATCAATGCGGTGACAACGAGAGGCGGGAAGGATACCACTCCCGCTATGGTTCAAGCTAAAAGCCCAATGGAGGAAATTCCGGTTGAAAAGGAGCAAATTAATGAAGAAGAGAGCCCCAAGACGGCAAATAATGAAGAGAAATCTGAAGCGGATGAACCTCAAAAGGAGCAAACCTATATGCCACACATACCGTTTCCACAACGGTTGGCGAAGGCCAAGATGGAGAAGAAGTTCGCCAAATTTCTGGAGTATTTGCAAGAGATTAGCTTAAACATCCCGTTCTTGGATGCGATAATTGAAATCCCGACGGATGCCAAGTTACTCAACGACTTGATCACATGAAAAAAGCGAACAGAGAAGATCATGCTAGCCGAGCAAGGTACTTGGTTCGTCAACAAGGAGAAGTTGCCAAAGAAAATGAAAGACCCCGGAAGCTTTCGGATTCCATGCACTCTTGGCGAAGTCCCCTCTAAAAAGCTTTGGTAGACTTGGGAGCGAGCGTGAGCCTCATGCCGCTCACTATGTTCAAGAAGCTCAACACAGGGACCGACCTCAAAGCCACCAATATGAAGATCCAACTCGTCGTTGGGCGAATTATGAGGCCAGTGGGGATTGCCGAGAACGTGCCACTTCAAATACCGGGAGGTCTTTGTGTACCATGCGACTTCGTCGTCATGGACATAAAAGAAGAGGGCGATACATCGCTTATACGTGGACGCCCCTTCTAGCCACCGCTGGAGTCATAGTAAATGTGAGAGAAGGAACGTTGTCTCTCAATATTGGCAACATACCGGTTGAATTCCATCTTCCCAAGACAATGAAGCAAAGACCTTGGTCGGAAGAAGCGGACTACGTGGACCTCCTTGATGAGATCATAGATGAAGCCATGCCTTATGCCGCTGGAGCCTTGCACACGGAGAGCCTTGATGGAGTCCCAAATATCAAGGACGGCACCCCAATTGGAGAACCACCGGATCCTCTCATCGAGGAAGTGACCAAGCTCACCGATGAAGAGAAGAACGACGCTGATGTCGTGAGGTTTAGAGAGCTCTGCAAGCTCTCTACGGTGAAGCAAAGGAAGAGCGCCACCAGCAAACACACCTCAATCGTCGGGAAAGAAGAAAGATACCAAGAACGCAAGCTTGGGGGAGTTATCCCTCAACATCATTAGAGAGGAGGCGCACACTAGCGAGGCCAAAGAAGAGCTAGCGCTACATCTGAAACCTCATAGCCTTCCTGGAAAGTTTGACATGTGCATCTCCTATGCGCCGAACATCACGCGCTAACGCTAAATATTAAGGAGTCGAGCTCAAGACCTTAAACGAGCGCTTGTCGGGAGGCAACCCGACGATTCTATCTTAGTTTTTAGTTGAATTTTACTTTTATGTTTTAGATCTTTATTAGTTTATAGAGTCAAGAGTCTAGAAAGAATCTGACGACATGCTATGTTTTTCATTACAGGTAGAAGATGAGAGGAGTCCATATGAATGGAGGATAGCCATGGCGATGGAGAGCACTCCAGGGACGTGCTTGAATGCTTAAGGAAGAAACTGACGGGAGAGTAAGAAACAGAAAGCGTCGCAAAACAGAGAGTAGGGAGCTGAAGCAGACAGCCACTCGGCTGAGTGATATAGTTACTCGGCCGAGTGGATAAGCCACTCGCCCGAGTGACTCACTGACAGGGAAGTCTCGAAAAACTCCTCTCTGGAAATTATTTGTCACTCGGCCGAGTGACTTGGTCACTCGGCCGAGTTTCTCTCTCATTGAGTCTAGGTTAATGTAATGCCTTGTTAGATGGTCTACTCATACATGCATATGCATCTAACCATCTTAGTGAGCCTTAGGATTATTCATAGAATCCAACCCAATAGGTTCATCTTGTCCAAAGACTCATTTGGAGTCTCTGGCTTTCCAACAGTCGCCTGCTGAAGGATACACAGTCGACTGGGTGATTTCCAGTCGCATGTAGATCTTTCTACAGTCGCCTAATATGCACTACTCAAGTCAACATTTCAATTGACTCAAACTTGAGCTTTATGGACAGTCGACTGCTGCTCAGTTTACAGTCGCCTGTAGATTTACAGTCGCATGGGAATTGGCTAACAGTCGTCTGAGTAGCGTAAGTGCAATCTCTGCATCTCTCTGTATTTTCCCCATCTTATACAGCAATCGACTGATGAAGGTATTAGAATCACCTGACTATAATACAGTCGACTGTATTATTGGCATCAGTCGCCTGTATGCTTATCTGGAGAAAGAGTTCAGCTCTCTGTTTTATTCCATCACCTGCAGCAGTCGCCTGCTGAAGGTTTTACAGGCGCCTGCTGAAGGTTTTACAGGCGCCTGTCCTGTTTTCAGTAGACAATATTGTCTTCTTCAGTCGACTGTCCTGGCTCAGATTATAGCATTTGGATATTTTCTAGCCGTTGATCAGTCGACTGTTGATTTCGTTTTCGACCAGTTTCTAACCGTTGCAGCTTTGGGCTGATGGCTGTTTTCTTGGGTTTTGAGGGTTGATATAGGGTTCCTGTATATATGGGTGTGCTGATATCTCTAGAACTTCTTGATGCTATTGAAAATCACAAGAGATGTTTAAGCCACTCATAAACTCTCTCAATTCCCTCATGTGAGCTCTCATTACACTTCATGCATTGAAGTCCAGCTCAAGAGAATTCATCCAAGTGCTTTCAAGCCAATCGCAACACTTGAAGATCCTCTTCCATGCCTTGCATTCATCTATGAGTAAGCATCTCAAGGCATAGGTAAGAGTATTTATTTTACTTGGTGAATTTATATCACTAATTCTCTTTGTGGTAATTAGTCTCTCTCTTTTTGTGGGAGTTTATCTCTTTGTGGGATTAGGATATTCTCTTTGTGGGAATAACTCTCTTTGTGGGAGTAACTCTCTTAGTGGGAGTTTAGTGTCCTAGTATAGGGCTAACCCTAATTCTCTGAGTGGGAGTTAGTGATTCTCTTGGTGGGAGTCTTGATCCTCGTGTAGGGTTGGTTGGGTCCTTGTGTAGGGCATAAATCCTCTTGGTGGGGTATCTCCTTGTGAGATTTGTATTCACTTCTCTTTGTGGGAATATAGTGAATATTGGTGTGGCTGGACGTACCCAAGTTTGGGAAACCAAGGTAAAACTTTGTGTTTGTATTTGGATTGATTGTGTCAATTATTTACTCTTGCATTTATTATTCCGTATTTGCAAGTTTAATTTTAATTGGACAATTTTATTGCCAGTACACTATTCACCCCCCTCTAGTATGTGTTGTTAGTATTGCAAGGGTAAGGCGATCCATACATCACTCGACCGAGTGACTCTGATGCCAATCTGCTCTAAAATAGCTCTGTGAGCTTGTTTACTCGGCCGAGTAGATTAGCTCACTCGTCCAAGTGACTAGTTCTACTCGCTCGAGTGGGAGACTGCAGCAGAATATTTGAAAATCATAACTCTGTTTTTAATTTCCACTCGACCGAGTAGGACTTATCACTCGACCGAGTGACAAGAACCACTCAGCCGAGTCATCCAACTCAGCCGACGCCAGGATTCAAATTTTCATGGTCGAGCTACTCGCCCGAGTGACGAGTGTCTCTCTGCCGAGTGACTTAACCAAACCCAGCACTATAAATTTTGAAATTGTACGGCCAAATCCCAAATCTCCCAAATTTCCCAAGCTTCCCTCCGACTCACCCGAACCGCCGCTCCCACTCGCCCTCGCCGCCGCCCTCGCCGCGCCCGAGTATCCACTCTGGCGCCACTCCGGCGACTCCACCGTCGCCGATCGACGGCAGCCCCCACCCCATTTGGCCTTATTTCGCCCACTATCTTCCTCTTCCCATTTCGTAAGCCCCAATCAACCCAAATCCACCCACATTCTCAAATTAAACCCTATTTTTGCATATTTCTCTTGATCAACCGCTTGATTTTATGATATTCATTGCTAATCTTTGTTTTTGTGCTTCAGGATAGCTTGGGGGAGATCATGTGCTGATTTGGAGCTGTAGGGGAGACGTTTCTCGCTCATCCTCTTACGTGGAGTCGCATCGTACTTGGTACACTCGTTCCTTATTTTATTTTGGGCACGTTGTAATTTTTGTGTGTCTCACGGCACCACCATGCCTCCACGCACTAGATCTCGTGCGCGGCAGCCCACTACTAAGCGAAAGAGGTCTGACGACCCCGGTCCCTCTTCCCCTAAAGCGGACTCCCCGCCTCCTAGCGATCCACCTCCCACACTCTCAGCTCCCACTGTACCCATTCCACTCCCACTGACACAGCCTGCTTCGGTGATCGACACGTTTGGGATCACCTTCAGAGATGACGCACACCGCATCAAATTTGAGAGGCTCTCCCAGCGTTTGATCGTCCCCACTAGGTTCGCACATATTGATGACCTAGAGCGCCTAGGGGTACTACCGGGGTTACTCCAGTTGTATGACAACGTAGGGTGACATGATTTTCTGTCAGTGTCGACGGACACCTATGTCCGACTGACCCTCGAGATCCTGAGTTCTATTCGTAGGACTCCCAGGGGGTTCATCTTTCGCTTGATGGATCAAGAGTGCGAGTTACTCTCGATTGCTCCGAGTCTACTTCCATTGGCCCCCTGTCTCTGACCCTGATCGAGCGTACGGTCCCACGCACCACACTCCATCTACATTCGAAGCCAACACCTTCTGGACCATGATCACGGGCTCCCCACTTCACTTTGATCCCCAGCCGGACCAAGGCCTCCTCTATCGTCCACCCTTGCCTACGGATTGCTCAGCACCTTTTAGCGACCACCATACTTGCGAGGTATGAGCCTGGGACGATGTCTACGCCTGAGCTCTACATGCTCTATGCGATGACGAGAGAGAGCCTACGAGAGCAACATGGACGTCTTAGTCCCCGCCATTTCCATAGATATATCTAGCTGGTATCTTGACCGCATAGTTTTCTCATTCACCGACAGGATGACGATTTGCTGTGGCCGTCTGATTACCTTGCTAGCTCCCATGTGTGAGATCAAGCTTCCTGCCGGTTTGCTTCGACCTACGGGCCCCACTACACTATCTCTTGATGTTATGGCATGTATGAAGATGTTGCGTCCTCACGGACATCGCCACTGGGTTTGGTCAGGGTCCGTTTTCTGCGGATTATATGGTGCTTCCAAACCCTGCTCGGACCCACATTGGACCCGCGGGTGGGATGTGAAGACCAGAGATGGACCTCCTCATCCCAGCTGCTTACGTACTCGAGCCCGATGACGCCCAGCAGGAGCCCCTTCTTGGCCCTCTAGCCCCTGAGATCCACATTCCTCAGCCAGCCCCTGATCTGATCTCTGAGCCCGGCACATCTGTCCCCACCTCTGCCAGTGCCGAGAGCTCGTCTGTTGATGTGTCTGTGCCCACCACCACCACCTCTGTGCTGCTGAACGTCGATCCTATTTCTTATATTAGCTTTGAGTGCACCGACCCCATAGCCTTTGAGAGAGGCAAGCCTTCCTCCTCTGCGACCACCGAGACCCCATCCTCACCCGATTTTTCGACCCCTGGGGAGTCATTCTCTGTTGTTTTCACGACCTCCTCAGTCGTCGACCTTTCTGTCTCTGCCGCCGCCGTTTTCACCGAGAGCGTCGTGACGTCTGTCACCACGTCTGTGTCCACGATCTCTCTACCTGTCACGTCCTCTGTCAATGCCTCATCCTCCTCTGCCGCTGCTCACACTTCTGAGAGCATACCTGCGTCGAGCGTCTTTTAGTGAGCACTGTCCCGCACACGCACCCGATAGTGGCCCCACTCATCTACAGTGGCCGTGTGCGACAGCCCCATCCTCCACCTGTACGACCATCTGCTCCTGCTCCTGACGCCCTTTTCCAGTAGCTCTGTGCTGTCAAAGGGGCAGTGAGTGGACTTAGAGTGGATTTTAGGGCTCTCGCCGCCACCATTAGCTCCCTGCAAGCCCGCGTTGCCATGATCACTGGTATTCAACTCACGCTGAACTAGATTCTAAAGCGCCTGCAGCCGCTTCCGGCACCACCACCCCGGCCCACCCCTCAGGAGCCTGCACCTCCGCCACCACCGCCCACATCACAGGGAGGTGATGGCGCTGCACCACCAGTCTAGGCACGTACTCTTGATGCCTATCATATTTTTGCTCCACCTCTCGCCCCATCATTTTGCCATCATTTTGCTTGCCTATATGTTTTGATCACTTTTTACAGGGCATTATCATATATATATCAGTTTGGAGGAGAGTATGTATTTCTGGCCCACATTTTGTATCCATTTTGCATATACCATCCATCATTTGCATGATTGTTGCATTCATCATCTGCATATATCATGCCATATTTTACTTTCTTTATTTTCCTTTTATTTTGCATAATCCATGCTTCCACATCCACACACCCATATCTTATGCGTCCTAGTGCCACACACTTAGCACATTGAGGACAATGTGATGTTTAGCTTGGGGGAGTGAGTGTACACACTCACTTTTTATTTTCATCATTTTTATCTTTATTTTTCACCTTTCTTTATTTTTCACTTATTTTCACTCACTTTTTCAAATTTTTTTTCTTGACATGCATCACGTTTTCTTACTTTTGGAGTGAGTTGCACATGTATAGTTAGTTTTTATTTTCATCCTTATTTCTTTTACTATCTTTGCTAGATATAAATTCCTTATGATGACTATATCTTGGAGTTTGCTTTACTCTTATGCACGTATTCTCTTGCCATGCTATCGTTTTTATTTCTGATATCATATGCGATATATTGCTATGCATTTGAGAAAAAGAACTTCCATCGTTTATCATGTGCTTATGAATGAAATTTTAGCGTTAACTGAGGCTGGGAATTATTATTGTATACTCTTCGTAGAAAACACACCAAGCTTCACGCATTGATTACCTATACTTGGAGTACCGCTTTGCATCTCTATTATCACTTATTTTTGCATGAAATGTGTATTGAACTTCCAGGTTGAATGAATGATTGCCATTTGATATGATTAGATTAGTTTACTTTTTGTTACCAAACTGAGTAGATTACATTATCCTGTTGAAGTTGTTGTGCACATACAAAAGGAGTGAACCGAGCGTTATACATATTTCTTTCTCCACATATCTTGAACGTCATGTCTATACTTATAGTCATTGGTGAATCTCCCTTTAGTGAATCCTATGTTTGCATCCTCCCCAAGCTAAAAAGAATACGCTCCATGAATCCCAAAATCTTATATATATATATATATATATATATATATATATATGAGGTTAATGGGCCAATGCTGACAGCGCTGGAAATTTTTCCAGCGCTGTCCGCATTTTGGACGACCTAAAAATATTTTTTTTGAAATATTTTTTTTGCAGTTGTTAGATATACTTGTTAGGAAGCTCCCCACAAAATTTCAGCTCGATCCGACACCGTTTGAGCCTCCGTTCATCGATTTCAAAAACGTTGCGCAAAACTGTGGACAGATTTGCGCAACGTTTTTGAAATCGATGAACGGAGGCTCAAACGGTGTCGGATCGAGCTGAAATTTTGTGGGGAGCTTCCTAACAAGTATATCTAACTACTGAAAAAAAAATATTTCAAAAAAAATATTTTTAGGTGGTCCAAATTGCGGACAGCGCTGGAAAAATTTCCAGCGCTGTCAGCACTTCTCCATTTTTCACTATATATATATATATATATCTTTCTATCTTATTTGGGATTGTTCTAAAAACAAAAGAAAAAAGGGAGGGAAAAAAGGAAAAGAGAAACAAAAAGGAAGTTCCATTGTATATACACAATCCCTTCTTTCCTCTTTCTTCCTCGTCTTCCTCTTATTCATTTTGAGCTACAAAATATGGGAAAAGTCGTGTTTTTTATATTTGATGCAACCACGCTTATAGATAAGCTTGGGGGAGTGGATCCAATAACGTATGAGAGAGCGACTACATATATGTGCATGACAACCTAGGCTAGGTAATTTCTGATACTTAGGGAGATTACTTAGAGTATAACGACATCTATAAATTAAAAATTGGCATGAAATTCATGAAAACCATCTTTTTCTATTCTTATTGATTTGAAATGTGTGGTATCTCTTATACTCCAAGTAGAAAGCGATCAATTAAAAAGTGTGTGATCTATGATTATGTATATCGTTTTATATGCCTTAGACGATGCTGATTCTAAAATGATATCATATTTCATATGATTCTCGATGTTCTTAATTTTTCTATCAAAAGCACCTATATGAAATGATTTCAAAGAAAAAAAGCGTCAGCACGTTTATATTCATTGTTCGTGTTATTTGAGTATGCAACTCCGAGTTCTGAGAGAACGATCAAGCACATTCACCTCTTCAGCTTCTTTTTCTTTCATTCCTTTTTCTTTATTTTTATTCGCCAAGTTCGTCTCTTTACTCATATTCCTCGAGGACGAGTAAGAGGTAAGCTTGTGGGATTTTGATATGCTCATATTTTACACTTTATTTCTGCATATTTGCATGCCATTTAGATTGCTCATATCGCGCTTTTCACGATTATTTGACAATATTTCGATGCTTTTCACTATTTCTTAGTTTTCATCTGATTTCAGGAGATATGGAGCAATCGGAAGCAATTTGGAGCCTAGAGAACTTACACGCGTGCCAGAGCGTCGCCCATGATCATATCAGAGAGCTAGCGGCGCTGTAGGATGCGTGGAAGAAGAAGAACGTCGAAAGAATCGACGATGAAGCGAGGAGAAGAAAAGAGTTCAGAAACAGGCCACTCAGCCGAGTGACACAGCTTACTCGCTCGAGTGAAGCAGCTTACTCGGCCGAGTAACGCTGATACGAAGATCATTTCCAGCCTGAGTGCCTAAATGTACTCGGCCGAGTGGTAACTTCCACTCGGCCGAGTAAGAACTCCACTCGCCCGAGTGGAGGCAACGATTCTGAAGAAATCCAAGGCGACTTCTCTGTTTTTGGAGGGATCTGCAGACTGTCCTACTCGACCGAGTAGCTTCTCACTCGACCGAGTGGGAAATCCTACTCGACCGAGTGACATGAGCGCCTGAACGCTGATATTCTCTGTTTGTCTGCAGATTTTGCACTCGGCAGAGTGATTCTTAAGAATCACTCGGCCGAGTAGCGCCGACAGCCAGTCTTAAGAACTAGGGTTTCTGGCTGCGTAGAGGCAGTTTGGTCTGGGTTTTTTGAGGTCTTTTTGGGGATGTATTTAAACCCAGTTTTATCTCCAGTCCCAGGAGGGACCAGGGAGACTTCTTAGAATAATTTTTCTTTAGTTTTAATTTTAGTTAAGCTTTTGTATTGGCGAGAGATTGAAGACTTGATCTTTATTTTCTATTTGAAGCTTTTTCGCAACATTGGTTTGTCGTGATCTCTTGCAAGCTTTGATTTTTATGCTATATCTCTTATTAAATCTTGATTGCATGATGAATTCTATTGTTGATCTTGCTTTCCTATTGATTTCTAATATGATTTGTGAGTAGTTCCTTTGCTCTAGAGCAAAGGGATGAACACTATGGTCTAATGTTTGATCTGTGAGATTTATTGAATTGCTATGATATTAGGCTTGTTAGAAATGTTAGATCTTGATTAATTTACCACGGATAGATAGGGATTTCTCTTGGATCTTGAGAGCTCGACAGAGGATCTTGATCTAAGGAAAGCCCTAGATATTCGATTTAAGATTACAATCAAAATTTCCTAGACTTGGTGCGCGACAGCGACCAAAGCTTGCATTTTTATTGTTCTGCTATACTCATATTTGTTGCACGACGGTGAATGAGTACGAACTATCACGATCTAGATCCAAACTCAAGTTGCGCGACAGCGAGCTTGAGTTAGGATTGGACATAATTGCCAATCTTAATGATAGTGGTTTGGACTAGGCTTGCGCGACAGCGAGGCTCTAGTTTAGATTGCTATATACTTGCGTAGCGCGACAGCGTGCGCCGGTTCTCCAATTAGTTGCGACAAGTTCACCTTAAACCAAGTTTAATTGCATGGTAATTCATAACTCACATTGATGACTTGAAAATCCATAGTGGAGATTCCCTAGCCCTAGACATCTTTATTATATTGATTTGCATTGATATTCAAACGACTGTGACACCAACCATTCCCAATAAATTTTCCACCATGTAGCTTAGTAATTAAAGTAGAGTACCGACATTAGTCCTCCCTGTGATTCGATATCCGCTTGCCACTTAACCGTGCACTTGCGGTAAAGCTACATCGTATCCCCGGAGCGTGTATCCGGGGGTCGATCACAAATCCTTCCACTGCAGCAGAACCTCGCGCTCACCAGTGCTCCCTCTACAGACCCCCTTCAGCGCCTCAGGCTCCAGTTTCACCTCCATATCATCTGTCAATGTCTCCGGAAGGGTGGGCGAAGGTGTGTGGTCTCTAATAACCTGGAGAAGCTCCGACACATGGAATACCGGATGAATAACAGATCCTGGGGGTAGTCTCAACCTGTAAGCAACTGGTCCCACCCTGGACTCGACCTTGAAGGGTCCAAAATATCGTGGCGCTAACTTCGCATTCCTCCTGTGGGCCAAGGATCTGTGCCTGTCGGGTCTCAGCTTTAGATACACCATATCTCCCACTACGAACTGCACATCTCTGCGGTGAAGGTATGCCCTTGTCTTCATAATTCGCTGAGCTCTAGCAATATGGGGCTTCAACTCCTCCAAAATCTGATCCCTCTCTGCCAAATACTGCTCCACATCGGATACTGGTGTCGTCTCTTGTCCATAGTGCAGTAAATGTGGAGGATCACGACCATACAGAATCCTTAAAGGTGTCGTCTGGGCTGCAGTGTGATAAGACGTATTGTACCAGTACTCCGCACATGCCAGCCAACGTGCCCACTCCTTGGTATTCTCTGAAATAAAACACCGCAGATGTCTCCACGCTCCTGTTGACGACCTCAGTCTGGTCATCTGTCTGCGGGTGGTAGGCTGTACTCCGTCTCAAAACTGTACCCTGAAGCCCGAAAAGCTCCTACCAGAATCTACTCAGGAACACATTGTATCTATCAGAGACAATGGACTTCGGGGGCCCATGCAAGCGAATGACCTCTCTCACAAATACCTCCGCCACTGACACTGCGCTGTAAGGATGTCGGAGTGGTATAAAGTGGGCATACTTGCTGAGGCGGTCTACCACAACAAATATGACGGTATATCCTCACGACTTCGTTATCCCATCAATGAAATCCATGGAAAGGTCCCCCCACACACGATCGAGCAAAGACAGCGACTGCAGTAATCCTCCCGAAGTCATCGCCTAGTACTTGTGACGCTGACAAACGTCACACTCTGCAACCAACCTCGCTACATCCTTCTTCATTTCCTTCCAGTAGACTTCTCTCGCCCGCATCTGGTAAGTCTTGAGGACCCAAAATGTCCTCCTACGGCGCAGATGTGGAACTCCTGGAGTATGGTCGGTATATATGTCGAAGTCCTCGACAGAACCAATCGCCCACAATGTAGCAGCCGTCCCTCCTGAATAGTATAACCTGGATACTCTGTAGATCCCTGCAATAGTATCGCCTGTATGCCTGCCAAGTCCTGGTCCTGCTCAACCTCCTGCTGCAGTGGCTCCCAGTCCTATAGTACTGAAACCGCCAGTGCCGCCAACTCCACCTCCTTCTCTCGCCGTGAAAGGGCGTCCGCTGCATTGTTCTCTAGTCCGGGGCGATACTCAATCTCAAACATGTATCCCATCATCTTCTGCAGCCATTTCTGATGCTCATCTGCTACCATGCACTGCTCTAATAGGTACTTGAGACTCCTCAAATCCGTGCGCATCAGGAAACTCCTCCCCAATAAATACGGTCTCCACGTCTGGATAGACAGGACAATGGCCATCAACTCCCTCTCGTAGACAGATCGCAGTCTAGCTCTAACAGTCAACACCTGACTGTAATACGCTATGGGTCGTTGATCCTGCATCAATACTGCTCCCAATCCATGTCCTGACGTGTACGCCTCTACCACGAAGGGTCTGGAAAAGTCTGGCAACGCCAAAACTGGCACTGTGGTCATGGCCTTCTTCAAGGCCTAAAATGTTGTCGTCGCATCCTCACCGAAAATGAACCGGTCCTTCTTAAGTAACTCGGTCAGTGGCCATGCGATAGTCCTGTATCCTTGTACAAATCGGCGGTAGTATCCTGTCAAGCCCAGGAATCCCCGCAGCCCCCTGAGGGTGGTGGGGCGCGGCCAGTCTAGCATCGCCGCAATCTTTGATCTGTCTGCTAACACCCCATCTGCCGATACCACATGCCCCAGATATTCCACATATGGCTGTCCGAATAAGCACTTCTTTTTGTTCGCGAACAGCTGATGGTACTGCAGCTCTTGGAACACGACCTGCAGGTGGTCCAAGTGCTCCTCCAAGGTACGACTGTACACCAATATATCATCGAAAAAAACTAGTACAAATCGTCTCAGGTAAGGACGGAATACCTTGTTCATTAAGGCCTGGAAGGTACCTGGTGCATTAGTCAAGCCGAAAGACATGACTAGAAACTCGTAGTGGCCCGCATGCGTCCTCCGTCTTAAACACATCCTCCCGTCGCATCCTGATCTGGTGGTAGCCCGACTTGATATCTATCTTGGTGAATAGGGCTGCCCCATGCAACTCATCCAGGCGCTCATCAATAACTGGTATGGGGAACATATCTGGCACTGTCTTCTTGTTCAAGGCCCTAAGTCCACGCATAAGCGCCAGCTCCCATCCTTCTTCTTCACTAACAGCACTGGAGTGGAAAAGGGACTCACACTATGTTGTATCACTCCCGCCTGCACCATCTCTGCCACCATCTGCTCGATCTCGTCCTGCTGATGCTAAGGGTAACGATAGGGCTTCACGCTGATGGGGGCACCCCCTCTCGCAGTACTATGGCGTGCTCGTGATCCCTCGGCGGTGGAAGACCACGGGGCTCCTGAAAGACCACCTCGAACTGCCCCATCAGCTGTTGTACCTCTCCTCGAATGAGCTGCTCTCTACTGGCCTCAGCGCCTCCCTCTTCAGTCAATGAATATAACTCCACTAAGTATCCTCCGCCCTCTGTCTGAATGGTCCTCACCATGGTCTTCAGTGAGACCAATACTATGCATAGGCTGGGGTCCCCTTGTAATAAGACCGCTCTTCCCTCCTCTTAAAACTCCATTCTGAGCAGTTTCCAATTCATCGTCATCTCCCCCAACGTCTAGCCATATCATGCCCAGGATGACGTCGATGCTCCCCAAGTCTAGAGGCAAGAAGTCTGCTATCACCTGCACCCCCTGTAATGTCAGCACTAGTCCCTTGCAAACCCCCCTGCTGCTCTCCTTCCCCGTCCCTATCATGACACTGAAGCTGCCACAGTCTGTCAGCTGAAACTCCTGCTGTGCCACCACTCTCCTGGAAATGAAATTGTAGGTCGCCCCACTGTCGATGAGTACTGTCACCTCCTGGTCGCCGATATGCCCCCTCAACTTCATAGTATGGTTCGGTGTGAACCCCACCACGGAGTTAAGGGAAACCTCCGCCACGTCCAACTGGTGGCCCTCAGACTCCTCTACATCAGCGGTCTCGTCCTCAACCTCAGCCTCATCATCCTCATCCTCAAGCAGCAGTACCTGAAGCCTGCATCCCGCACACCTGTGGCCCGGTGTGAACCGCTCGTCGCATCTAAAGCATATGTCGTTCTGCTGCTTCTCCCTCATCTCCGCGTCGGTCATCCACCTGAACTGCCCCCAGCCTGCGGTGCACTACTCTTCTCCACACTCTTCTTCTTGGTGGTCGGATCTGATCCCGTCGTGGCTCTCTGTGAACCTCCTGTCGATGTCTGACTGCCGGAAACTGGGCCACTCCAACCACCCCTCGCCTCCCTCTCCTCCATCTGCCAATCCTCCGCCATCTGAGCGTACTCCATGGCCTCCATCAGATATGGGGCTTCTACATGCGCACTGCTGCTCGAATAGTGGCCTTCAACCCCTTCATGAAAGTGCTCTCCATCGTCTCATCCGTCACCCCGTGCACCTGTCCTAATATGGCCTCGAACCTCTCTAGGTAATCCCTCAATGTGCCCTCCTGCCTTAGCGTAGCAGCTGCTCCCTCACGTTCTCCAAGTGGTGGTCCCTGAATCTCTCCACCATCTGATCTCTGATCTCCTCCCACAAGCAAAAATGATGCATCGCATCCTTCCACTGAAACCAAGCGAGGGCCTTTCCGTCCAGACAGATACATGTTGCCTCCAGCTTCTGCTCCTCAGTCATCCGAGAGACTCTAAAAATCTCTCCGCTCTGTAGATCCACGACACCGGGCCTACCCCCATCGAATACAGGCATCTTCAACTTCCGCAATCTGTCCATATTGAATCCCTGATCCACTCGTCCCCGGTATATCTAGGCCGATGGTAGTGCTGGCTACTCTCCTAGTTTGTCTCATGTACTCCTGGTGGTCCCCGACCGCAATCTCCATAACCACATCGGGGTCATTCACCACGTCCCCCATAGACCCCTCCATCAACACCTCTACCGTAGGCACCTCCTCCCACATCGTCATAGTAACCGCCGCCTCCTTCATCCCCGTAGTGAAACCATCGCCGTGTGCATGCCCTGGACAGCCGTTGTACGGTGGGAAGTGCTCCTCATGGTCTGGACGTGTCAAAGAAGCCCGAAAAATAGCAGACTAGGGCTCACCGCGCTCCTGGAACCCACTGGCAGCTTTCAGGGGGCTGCTGATGTCGCCGCAGCCTGTCGGGCCCCGGCGGCCCTTGCCGGAGGGCCGGCGGGCACCCCTGAGGGTTCGGCGGGGTCGGCCGATCCTGCCGGAGGGCGGCAAGGCCCGGCCAACCCAGCCTGAGCTCTACCGGGGCGGGGTGGCTGCCCCTCCCAAATCTGGGCCTGGCGGCCCCTCCCGATTGGTGTAAGGGGGTCGGCGGCTCTCGTCTGCCTTTCGACAGATCCTTTCATGATAGTCTTACACCTATGGCTCTCCATCTTCCTCCTCGTCGTATTCCTTCTCTACGTGGACGGTTTCCGCATCAAAAGGCTTCATCCTTTCCTTCCCATTGTCCAAAAGTGGCATCTTTATCGCTGATTTTGGATTTCCGTCACCTTTTCCATCTTTTTCTGCGTTGGTCGTCAATTGAAAAATCAATTGCGTGAATTGCTCATCTTGCATCTCTTACTTCGCCGTCAATTTTTCGATGTAAACCGTCAACCTTGCCATGTATTCATCATTTCCCGTTAATGATTTCTTTATCTCGTCGATCTCGCTAGTAAATTTCGCCTCCAAAGCCTCAAACTTGTCTTGTGATCCTGTCGAAGCTGTCATAGGTCGTTACGCGCTCTGATACCAAATTGATAGAAATATAACAAATCCGAAATTATATTGAAGAAAACAAAATAAAAGAGATAACTTTGGCTACAATTCTAGAGGCAACCACACTCCTAAGACGCCAATAAGCGAGGACGTCTGCACTCTCCTAAGAACTCCCTCAAGAACAATTCAATAATCAAGCATCCCCAGATATGACGGCTTGCCCTAGCTTAAGAATAAACCCCCACTCTAATCTAATTACAAGTTTGCCATTAAAATTAAATGGATTAAAGACAGTCGAAAACGCCCCTAGGGTGAGGCCAGCCCCCCATGCACGCACGGCTTGTGGGTGCGCCTGCGCATGTAGACCCGCGTCCCATCACAATGGCAGAGACATTCAATAGCCGAATACAAGATTGAAAAGTTTACATGAAAGAATAGCTTCACTATCTGGTGCATAATGGTGAAGGCTATGCTCAAGCATGAGGGGTTATACAGAATAGTTTTTGACAAGAAATCCATTCCAGCTACTGTTACAGACTATGTGAGATCTGTTACAGACTATGTGAGATCAGAGCTAGAGATGAAAGCCCACAAGCCTATTCAGATGGCTTCATCGGACAAGATCTTTTGCAAGGTTGCGAAAGAGGAAACTGCAAAGTCGCTATGGAAAAGAGTCGAATCCTTATATTTGACGAAATCCCTCACATGAAGACTATATTTATTACAGAAATTATTTATGCTATGGATGAAAGAGTGGACATCGCTACCGGATCCTCTTGATCAACTAAATCAGTTGGTGTTGGATTGTCAAGCTGTGGAATAGAATGTAAGGGATAAGTACCAAACAATCACATTGTTGTGTTCACTACCTGAGGAGTATTCATACTTTGTCGAGTCCATGACACAAGAAAAGGAAAAAATTTCTTTGGAATAGGTCGATGCAGCTTTATGCTTGCATGAGCTTAGGAAGAATGTGTCAAGAGGTGTCACAAGTGCTGGTGATTAGGATGTAGCTCTCTTTGGGAGTCGACAAGGTGGACGATACAAATCAGGATCCAAGACAGGAACGCCCAATTGGAAGGGCCAGGGTGGTAACAATCAGGCATGTTATTATTGTAAGAAACCAGGACATTGGAAGAACAAAAGCCCACAGCTGAAACCTAAAGGTAAGAGTCTGCTTAGCCTGTAGCAGTGTTTGGTGGCTCGTGCATAGATGCCGATGATGGTGAGATATTGACTGACTTCTTTGGAAGACAATCAGACTTTATGGACCCTTGACTCAGGATGTGATTCTCATATGACTGGTGCGTAGTCACTTTGTGACATACACTTCTAGAGATGGACCAGACGTATACATGGGGAACGAAGCTATGTCTAAAGTAGCAGGAGTTGGTACAGTGCGGTTCAAGATGCATGATGGAGCAATTCGGACACTCACAGGGGTTAAGCATATACTAGATTTGCAGCGAAATCTTATTTCGTTTGGAACCTTGACTGGTGTGGAGTGTAGCGTGGTGCCCAAGAGAGCGACTACATGTGTCAAGGAGAGGTCGTTTTCTGATGACGATAAAGAAGTTTGTAATCTCTATAGGCTTCAGGGTCTGATGGTGATGCATCAGAGATCTGGTGCACCAGTGAGCTCCAGTGTAGGAGCGGGTGGGACTCATAGGGAAGTCGTGACAGGGAAGCGAGGTCGGTTGCAGTATGGGATAGCTGATGTGTGCAGCGAGGGATCGTCAGGTGACAGAATCCAGGTTATATCCCATTATGGTTTAACTCCGTGTGTGGCTCATATTGTCTACATGAAAGTAGGTGGCTTCAAGGTAGAGTTGCAGTCTTCAGCAGGACCAGTTACTGAGCGCAAGGAGTTGGGAATTCAAGTGCACTCACGTAGATGGCGCATATGGCATGGCTCAAGGTGGGCGAGAGGCAGTTCATCCAAGTGAGCATCTGGAGTGCGTAGAACCAGCGGTTTAGAGATGATCAAGAGTAGAGGATCTCACAGAGATTATGAAGGTAGTGCTGTGATGAAGTCCTATTGGTAGGGATTAATGAAGGATTAGTGTGGATGGGAATGGGACATGCCCAATCAGGCTTTGGGCATGCTCATTCCCATCCCTACCTATTGGAGAGTTAAATCCAATGGCAGTGAGTTGAGAACGTCAAAGCCAGATGAAAATGGTACTCTCACTTCATGTTTCGGGAAGAAGATGCAATGTGCTTTCTCAGATGGTAGAGATGGATCAACTCAGGCGACTATTGTAGAGTGCGGCCATGAATCGATTTCGGGTACTTTGGAAGACACAAGCTTGATATCAGTTCAATCGATGATGGAGCCTAAAGTCGTGGTGTCAAGCTTAAAGAGTGAGATTGCCACAAGTAGGGCGGCGAGGATGATCGCGTTCGGATATACACCCGGAAAACGACTGCAATTTTACCGCAAGCGCACGGCGTAGTGGCGAGCGGGTATCGAACACAGGGAGGACAATTGACAGTACTCTATTTTGATCACCTAGCTATTGATGGAATAAGAATGGTTTTGATAATAGTGTCACAATCGTTCAAATAGCAAATAGAATTCAATATAATAAAGCGTTTAGGGATAGGAAATCCCAACTACGAATCGTCACTTATCCTTGTGAATCATGAATTCAATGTTGTCAGGCTTGAATGCAGGTGAACTAGTCGCAACTTAATGTAGAACCAAACTCACGCTCTCGCGCTATTGCCGATCCATAGCAACCTAGATTAGGACACACTCTCGTGCAAACCCTAACCTAAACCACTAGCGTGAACATCGACATCCTCGTCCAATCGCACCTCGAGCCCACTCTCGTGCAAACTCGATTTACGATCTAGGTTATGATATTTCGTATTCGTCCAATCTCTTGCAAACAAATATTAGTATAGATTTATAATAAAAATCCTAGCTTTGGCCCAATCTCTTGCAAACCAAATCTAGAGAATCTCAATTATAAACCTAAGTCGAATATCTAGGCCTTCCCATCAATTGGGATCCAATCTCTTGCAAATTCCAATCGATAGAATTCCTATCTACTCGCAATAAATCAATCACAACCTAACCTTTTATCAATCCTAGCAACAATTCAATTCATTCATCACAATTCAAAGATCGGGTCCATAGGGTTCATCCTCATGCCCTAGAACGAATAAACTACTCACGAATCATCATGGAAATCTCAGAAATAACAAATAAGATCATAGCACAATTCATTGTAGAGAAGAAACAATTCATAAAAATAAGAGTTTTAGCAAGAAAGAACAAACCAAATTGCGCGTCTATGATCTCCAGCTGAGATTTACAAAAGGAATAGTCGTCAAAAAATAATACAAGTCTCTCCTAAAACTAGGGATAAAACTAGGTTTAAATACAAGTCAAATTCGTCCAGAAATTCCTGACAGAATTGCCCTTGCACAGCCCAGAAAACCCAATTTGCGTAGCAGTCGGATTGCGCTACTCGGCCGAGTGAAACAAGTCACTCAGCCGAGTGACAAACCCAATAATAAACAGAGAATCTGGGGGTTTCGGCGGTCTGTCACCCAGTTCCACTCGGACGAGTGGTCTTCTTTACTCGGCCGAGTGAGTTTTCTTACTCGGCCGAGTGGGCTTCTTCAAATTTCCAGTAAGTTGGCCGCTTCTCGGAAGAAAATCCCTGTACCACTCGGGCGAGCGAGTTTTATCACTCGGCCGAGTGAAACTTTCTGGCTCGGCCGAGTGAACGTTGAAAATTGGCAGTATGTATCCGTTTCACTCGGGAGAGTGCAGTCCTTCACTCGGCCGAGTGAACTATCTGTTCGGCCGAGTGAGCTGCTTCTGGGCTCTTTTCTTCTCCTCCTCGCCTCCTCGTCAATTCTATCGAATTTCTTCCTCTTCCGCTCATCCTCTAGCGCTGCTAACTCCTCAAATAAGCTGTGATCGACGCTCCGGTATGCGTAAAAGTCCATTGATCTAATTTTCGCTGCAGATCGCTACATATCTCCTGAAATACGACAAAAACGAGAAATAGTAAAAAGCAACGCGATATCGTCGAATAATCGTGGAAAATGCAATATGGGCGATCGAAATGTCATGAAAACATGCAGAAAAAAGGTGTAAAATAAGGAGTGGTCAGAGGATCAAAATCCCCCAAGCTTACATCTTACTCGTCCTCGAGGAAGATGAGTAAAAAGCGAACCCATCGGATAAAAAAAGGAAAAAGGAAAAAGAAGATAGAAAAGAAAAACGAAGAGGGAAGTGCTAGATCATTTTCTCAGGACATGGACTTGCTTACTCAAATAGCATACGACGAATAAAAACATGCCAAAGATTTTTATCTCGATATCATGATCATATAAGGATGCATTCGACATAGAAACCCAAGAATATAAAATCAATATGAAATATGAAAATCATTCTAGAATTAGCATCTTCTGAAGCATCTAAAGCAATATACATAATCATATACCACACACTTTTCAATTGATAGCTTTCTATTTGGAGTATAAGAGGTATCACACAATATGAAGCAATAAGAATAGAAAGGCGTGGTTTTCATGAAATGCATGCCAAATCTCAATTCCTGAATTTCGTAATACTTTTAGAAATCTCCCCGAGTATAGAAAATTACCTAGCTTAGGTTGTCATGCACAGACAAGTAGTCACTCTCTCACACATCATTGGACCCTCTCTCCCAAGCTTATCTATGACCGTGGTGGCATCAAATAAAACAATAAGACTTTCCCCATTTTTGAAGCTCCATAATAAAACAAAAAATAGAAGAGCGAAGAAAGAAATGAAATGAGATGGGATCAAGTATGGTCTTCTTTTCTGAATCTCTTTCTTCTCTTTTTTTTTCTTTTTGTGTGTGTTTTTTTACTTTTTTTCATATCACATATATACAATAAGGATCCCAAATCAAAAGATAGAGAGATATGCATGTATTTTTTCTTTTTGATTTTGGGGTGTTGGAGCATGGTCGTTATAGCAAGGGGGATATGCCAATATAAGATTCGCTAAAGGGAGAATCACCAATGATTTTTAGTATAGAAATGATGTCCAAGATATATGGAGAAAGAAAAATATGCAACGCTCAGTTCACTCTTTAAAATGTGCACGACAACTTTCAGCAGAGCAATGTAATCTACTCAATTCGTTTTCAGAAAGTAAACTAATCCAGTTATATCAATCATAGCATACATTCAATCAACCTGAAAGTGAAGCGTACAATTTCATGCAAAAAGAAGTGATATCAGATAGCAAAGCAGTACTCCAAATATATGCAGTCAATGCGTGAAGCTTGGTGTGATTTCTATGAAAAGTATACAATATAAATCATCAGACTCAGCTAATAGTAGAATTTCATTCACATTCATATAATGAAGGTGCAGGTTACTATCTCGAATGCATAGCAAAACATAGCATATGATATCTGAAATAAAAACGATAGCATGACAAGATAATATGCATATAGAGATAAGCTAAATCCACGTCAACATCATCACAGAAAATTTATCTCTAGCCAAAAGGATAAAAGAAATAAAGATAAAGGAAAAGAAAGAACTACTATACATGTGCAGCACACACAAAGAGTAAGAAAATGTGATGCATGAGAAAAAAATGAAAAAGTGGGTGAAAATAGGTGTAAAATAAAGAAAGGTGAAAAAGAAATGAAAATGAAAATGAAGAAAATGTAGAGTGCGTGAGACACTCACTCCCCCAAGCTAAACGGCACAGTGTCCTCAATGTGCAAAGTGTGGCACACCGAGAAAAATGATAAGGGTGGGGTGAGTGGGGATGCATGCATAATAAGGATGAAAATAAAAGAAAATGATATGGGTATGCAAATCATGTATGCAGAGATGA